>LCZG01000029.1:154446-178391 GCA_001483325.1 Huntiella savannae | reverse complement strand
AAGTGGAAGACTGATGTCGACCTATGCCGTAAAGGTGGTCTAGCTGCAATGCAAGACAGCGCCGTCTGGTTTGAAGCCTTTTACCCGTACGCTGCGATGTCGATGGGTGCCTGGGCCATGAACTTCAGCACCGCCCATTCCGATGCCATCTCCGAAAACCGCATCACTCCTGAGGACGTTCACCGGAACATCCTGTCGCAGATGGGCCGCAACGCTAACGGTACCCAGCCTGGTGGAATGGTGTTGACCGCTCTCGCCGACAGTGATGAACCCCGTGCAAGTGGCAATACCTCATCGCAACGCCCAGAGTCCCAGTCCCGCTTCAACGCCCGCCGCAAGCGCCGCGCCGCCAGGGCAGCCGACCAGCAAGCCGCCAAGCGCCAAGCTACCGACGCCAAGAAATAGGAAGCTGGCAAGGACAGCAGTCGGGCTGTTGGACCGGAGCCACCACGCGCACACCCCAACGTACCTCGGGTCCTGTGTACCCTCCCGTGCTCTGATGTGATCAACCCAGACGCACCATCTTTGGATATCCGAAAGGAAATCCCTTCCGTCACTTCACCACCTCCATTCCTAATCCACACTACCCCCACCCTGCCAGCCCGACCCGAAGGATTGACCCAATGGTCGCACTGGATGCCTGACAAGCCGACGCCTGCACTCGACCTTATGGAACTGTTACACAGACCGATGGAACGACTCAGCTTGAATCCTCCATCGGAAAGTGTGTCAGAACCGTCACCAGGTACTGTTCTGCACACCGCCGCGTCTTTCGATCTAGTCGACTCCCGGAGCCCTCGCTGGCTCGAGTTGGTTGGAAAACGCAACCTGATGAATCGATCGGTGATTCTTGACACCGGCGCCTCTAGGCATGTCTTCAACGACAAGGCCTACTTTACCTACTGGGAACCGCACGTCGAAGCCGTCCAAACCGGTAATGACCTTGCGAAGATCACTGGTAAAGGTACGGCTCTTGTACCAATTGAGGGTGGTATCTATAACGCCTTGGTATGCTCAAACGCTCTGTTTTCGCCGAACTTTCCCATCAGTGTTATCTCGTATTCTGTTCTGCAGGACCAGGGCTTAGTGTGGGATTTTGAGGAAGGATTGTTGAGGTATAAGGTGACCGGCGAACATATTTGCAACGTTTCCCGTGTTGAGGGACTTTACGTTGTAGGACATCTCAGTAAGTAGCACTCTGCGGATTAACGCGCTAGTACCCAGCTCGTACATGCGACTCATTCACGCCGGACAAAAGTTTGTCCGAGAGGTATCGAACCAGTGATTATATCCTGGTGCCCGTTCCTTCGAACAGAGAGCATGTGCATGATGACTTTAAGAACGGAAGAACGCTCGGTGTATACAAGTACAGTGACTTGTTTGACATTAGTCCACCTGAGGCTATCTGGAGTTCTAGTAGTCAGCCTGAAACGCAGATACCACATGAACAAGCAAGGACGGCGCTGAAGAAGCACCTGAGACCTGGAAACAGGAGTCTGCCTGTCTGTTGTTAGCGAACGAGTACCTCACCCACCCAGATCGAAGCAGCGAAGCCTCTTCTGAGCTGGGGGGTGGTGGGCACTGAGCAGTTGTCCATATATATGTTTCCTTTATAAGTCGCAAACTTACTAACACAAGCAACTAGACCGTTTGCCGACGACCCTTGATCAGATGACGAGCATCTTTCAACTCGAACCCCGACCTTCAACGCGTGTCCCGCCACCGAGTCCTTCTACCCCGCCGAGTCCCGTCATCGATTCACCCGCCAAAGCCGTACCAATTTGGCTATGGCACGCTAGACTGGGTCATCCGTCACTGGAATCAGTCAAGCGCACCGAGCAAGCCGCGAATAATATGTTGGTTTCGTCTCGCAAGGATGCAAAGGATTGTGAATGCCTGGCGTGTAAAACGACATCCCGGCTTTGTGTACCATGCTCCCTGGCGAAAGCCACCGTGCACAAGTCGCACAAGTCACGGCCTCTCCCACCACATCCTTTCCATACTGTGGCAGTTGACTTTCATGACTTCAAAGGATCCTGCGACTATTCTTCGGCGATGATTGCGGTGGACCGGTTCAGTGGTATGGCGTTTACTTTCCCTCTGAAAAACCGCCAGAAGGACTCCGTGATACGTGTTTTGTTGAAGCTGATCGGCCTGTTGGAGAGATCCCACCAGATAAAAATGGCGATTCTTGAGTGCGACGGTGAAATTCCGAAACTGGGTATTAGCTCTATCCTGGAACAAAATGGCATCTCCATTTCGACCTCAGCCCCGGACACTCAGGATCAGAACGGTGGAGCAGAACGGATCGGTGCTGTCATCAAAACCAAGTATACAGCGATCCGTCTTGATAGTGGTTTATCGTTGGCCTTTTGGCCAGAACTACTGATCACTGCTACGTATCTCTACAATCGGACGGCAGTTCGTCGGCTTGGGTGGAAGACCCCTATTGAAGTTGCTTTTGGTCTCCGACCTAACCTGTCAAACCTCCGGAGAATTGGCTGTCTGGCATTTTGTAAGTCCTCTGACGCCAAACGAGGTCGCAACAAGCTATCGCGGAATGGCAAGGGTGAAATCGCGGTGCTGTTAGGTTACAGAGGATCGGTCAACTATCGTGTGTGGTATCCAGGCGCAAAGGGGTCCCCGATCCGGGATGTCCGAGATGTCAAGTTTGATGAGACTCGGATCTGGGCCCACGAGCTTCCGTATGAAGTCCCTTGTAAGAATGTGCCAATGGAAATCAACACCGAAGATGTCGACATCCCTCTTCTACACTCGGCCCAACGACGTAACCCTATAGCCGACCTTGCGCCCCTTCCAGCTCAGCGCGTCAATTGGTCGAAAGCGCATGCGATTGATTTTCCCGGTGACGGATGGGTCAATCCTCTGATTGCCCCAAAAGCCATCAATGCTGCCTTCTTTGTGGCCACCACTAAACCCACGCGTCTTCCCCCGAAGAAGCAGTCCAGACGTCCGGAACGTGACTTCTCCAATCAGGCGATCGATCGGATTCTCGCGGGTCAACAGTTCTCGCCGGTGCCAGGTACTCTTTTGTCAAAAATGCCTAGCACTCCGCTGAACCTGAGAGAAGTCCAGGAAAGCCCCCTTCGCTCCCTTTGGGAAGCTGCCATGTCGGATCACATCACAGGCCATAACGAGGTAGATGCTTGGGACTTTGTCCCACAACAGGCTGCTGTCGGTCATCCGGTTCTCTCTAACAAGTGGGTTTTCACCTACAAGACTGATGCCAACACCTGGATGAAATGCAAAGCTCGCCTCTGTATCCGTGGAGATCTCGAACCGAAGAAGGACGGCGAGTACGTGTATGCCGCCACCCTAGCACCCAGAGTAGTCCGCATGGTCATTGCTGTTGCTGCATCCAAGAGCATGGAGATACACCAGTTCGATGTCTCTAATGCCTTTATGAACGCCGAGATCCCCAAAGACTCTCCCGTATTTATGAAGGTGTGGCCCGGCGAAGAACGACCAGGCATGGTGATACAGCTTCGGAAGGCTCTCTTTGGACTGAGACGGTCACCACGGTTATGGCAGCTGGTCTGGCTCGACGTTCTGGAACGTCACACGGAACTTCGCCGTGTTGAAGAAGACACCTGCGTCTTGACCTCCCCAGACAAGAAGATTATGCTTGCCTTCTTTGTTGATGATTTCATTGTTGCATGCGCTCCGGAGCCTGAGGCCCGTGCTAGGAAGCAAGCGATACTGGAACAATTGGCCGCCCATGTCAAGTACACAGGTGGGAACGAGCTCAACAATTTCTTAGGAGTACGTTACACCAAATTGCCGACTGGGGGGTGGCGGATGGATCAGGAAGCCTATGTCGAGAATATTGAGCGAGTGTTTGGCGCGAATATCGCAACCTGCCCAATCTTCCCTCCAATGCCAATGAGACCGACCACTAAGCTGCTAAAGCATAGTAACGATCCATCCAGCCGGTTGTTAGATGCCGAGCCCCGACGCCGTTTCCAGAAGCTTCTTGGCTCCCTCCTGTGGCTTGCTCTCAATACACGCCCAGATATAGCCTATGCGGTATCAGTGATTGGGTCCTACAACTCCGCGCCGACCAACCACCACTGGGTATCGCTACTCCAACTGGCCCGTTACTCCATCAACACTAGGACACTCGGTCTTGCCTTTCAACCATCCCAGGTCCCCTTACAAGTGTGGTCCGATGCATCGTTTATGGATCGGGAGGATGGCAAGAGTACCCAAGGACTTTACATTGAAGTGTATGGGTGTCCGGTGTTCTGGAAGTCGAGTAAGCAGGGTTGTGTCACTCTCTCAACTACTGAGGCAGAAGCTTACGCCGCCCAGTCTGTTGCCAGAGAGGCACTTTGGTTCAAGCGATTTCTCGCGGAGCTAGGTGTCACTGTTCCATCACCAATCACCCTGCACTGTGATAATCTCCAAGCTATCAATGCAATGGTGTCCCCAGACGCCGTGATGACTTCCCGCATGAGACATGTACATCTGGCCAAGTTCTGGCTACGTGAGAAGTGCCTGGAGGGAACTCTGACGCTAGAATATTGTCCTACGGACGACATGCCGGCTGATGGGCTCACTAAGGCGCTTCCCGTCCCGAAGTTGAATGGGTTCAAGGAAAAGGTGAAGATGGGTATGCACAGATAATGGTATGTATGGTAGTATTTCAGGGAGTTTAGTCAAACTCTCTGAGGGGGTGTGTTGAACCGTAAGGGTTAATGCTCGTATTAACCCTACGGCCCAAGACGGATTAAACAAC
This sequence comes from Huntiella savannae, assembly GCA_001483325.1. NCBI lineage: Eukaryota > Fungi > Ascomycota > Sordariomycetes > Microascales > Ceratocystidaceae > Huntiella > Huntiella savannae. Next base: position 173,632 of record LCZG01000029.1, on the reverse strand, counting down.
CCTACCACTCCTTAGACCATACTCTCTGTTAATCACACACCCACGACGTCTTACGCGTCCGGCCCCGCCGAGTCCCACTCACCACGCCGGCCTTTCGGGCCCCACTTAGCCCTCCGGCTTAGCTTGGCCCACTTAGTCCTCCGGCCTAGCCTGGCCCTAGTCACTCCTCCGGCCTTGCCTGGCCCCACTCACTTCCTTCGGCCTGCTTAGCCTCAGTATCTACGCGTCATCGGTGTCAGTTGAATTAAGTATAAGTATCGTTGGTTAATCCGGTGTTTTCTGTTTGGTTTATGGTTTTTAATACAACAAGTTCTTCAAGTTTATCCTATATTCGTGATTACACTATTACATCTTGCAATAGTCGACCGTGTCGCACGGGAAATGGCTAGGCGAGCTGATGGAGGAAGGAGCGGGGGTTGGAATTTAGAGGATACGGAGGGTAGCTGAAAGAGTGGTTAGTTTTCATTCCGGCGACGAAAACGGGACGGCTTGTTGTGTGTTTGCATGTTTAAGCTTTCTTTCTATATGGGATAATGTTGTTACTTGTGGTCTATTATTATTCTTTCTTTTTTCATTGACGCTCACTTCTCAACATACACACGTTTGTCCCAAATTATACTATCCAAGCGAAGACGCCAAACTTAAAATCCTGCGATATAACCTTAATACTTCACGGACCTAAATATCTCAACACCTCTTACAACACCGATATACCCACTTCAAGATGTCGGATCCGACCGGGCGAAACAAACAGTACGCGCCGCAGCAAACCGAACAGGGCTGGCAACAGCCCTATCAACAGCAACAACCTGCGCAATACGCCCAGCAGCCTAATGACCAATACACTGGTGCTCCGCCCCCTTACAGTTTCTACCCGCCTACCAACGAAAATAAGGAGAATTACACTTTTGATGATGCCTTTAAACCCAAGAGACAATGGAATGACCTTTGGGCAGGGCTTCTGGTGAGTTAAACACGGTGTGACGGGATGACTAGAAGAATGAGGCGACGGCGGCTAACGCGGTCTGGTGATAGTTTCTGGTAGCTCAAGCTGGCTTCGTCGCTATTTCTGCGCTGGCTTTAACGAGTTACTCGGGCACAAGCAGGGCAGGTCACGGTATCTATGATGGAGACAACTCGTTTGGTCTCAACTCAAACACGGCCATCTTGTTCGCCTTTGTACTAGCTGTCGCTTTTGTTTTTGGATTTTTGTATATCTCGGTGGCACGCATGTTTCCTAAACAGTTTATCTGGGTTACGGGTATTTTAAACATTGTGTTCGCCTTTGCTACAGGTATCTACTACATTGTAGATGGCACCCTTTATGCTGGCATTGTGTTCTTGGTATTCGGTGTGTTTCTCGTAATTTGCTTCTTGTCCTGGCGCAAGAGAATTCCCTTTTCTGCCTTCATGCTACGGACGGCAGTCGATGTTGCGCGCGGTTACGGGCATGTCTGGCTTATCAGTTTACTCGGTGGCATTGTGGGTATCGCTTGGGCTGCGTACTTTTCTGTGACGCTGGTTGGCTTGTATGTGCGGTACAATGATGAGACAAGTAAGGCCAAGTTAATCGGTATGATTGTCTACATCACCTTTGCCTCGTACTGGTTTTCGGAGTGGCTCAAGTACACGATTCACACGGCATGCTCAGGCGTATATGCGTCATGGTACTTCAGCCCTCATAATTTCCCCAAGAAGGCTACACGTAGTGCTCTTGGTCGTGCCCTGACGACGTCATTCGGTTCCATCTCGTTGGGATCCCTGATTACGGCGTTTATCCAGGCACTCCGGCAGCTCGTACAAGTAGCCCAGGGCCAAGCTGGCGGAGACGATAGCTTTGCCATGTGCATCGTGTTCTGTGTTTTGAACTGTATTTTGGGTTTTGTACAATGGGCGGCTGACTTTATCAATCGTTTTGCCTTTTCGCATATTGCCCTATACGGAACACCTTATATCCAGGCTGCCAAAGATACGTGGTCAATGATCAAACAACGCGGCATTGATGCGCTTGTCAATGATTGTCTTTTAGGTCCAGTCTTCTCGATTGGAGCTATGATGATTGGCTATCTGACTGCACTCTTGGCATATCTGTACCTAAAGTTCACAGATCCTGTTTACAACCAAGGTGGAGACTATACTGCTGTAGTCATGGCCTTTAGTTTCCTCATTGGTATGCAGGTGACTAACCTGATTACAACCCCGCTGAGTAGCGGAATTGATACCATTTTTGTGGCTGTGGGATGGGATCCGGCAGTGTTAGCGAGAGAACACCCGGAGGTGTATCAGGAAATGGTGCGGGTATATCCCACTGTGATGAACCAGATGCATGTGTAAGTTTCTGACCGATCTCGGAAAGTTGGAGCCTGGTTGAGCGCGTGCGTGGGGAAGATGGGCAAGCTTCATTCGGTTAAGATGGGTGTTTCACCGGTCAGTTAGCGGGTAGTGATGTAGTTTAATAGATACGTAAAGATGTAGCCTTACTTTCTGTGGTGACACTTCTTGTCATACTTGTTCAGTTGATGGAAATTCGAACACTGAAGACTGTCTCTGAGTATTGCGTGCCTGATGATGGACTTCTCGGTGGGGTTACTTCGAGGCGAGCTAGTGTGTCTGCAAGGACTTGATGAGAAAAGTATAAAGAGATGTGAGTTCAGTCTTAAAGTTGAGTTGTTGTTCTCTTCACACGATTCCAATCTATTCTATAAGAAAATACTCTAAAACCTTCAACTCGAGATTTATAATATACATACATCATTCACAATCCATATAAATACATACATACATTGTTTGAACAAATAGAAGACCAATCCAAACACACACTTCTGTCACATCATCTCATGATCTCAAAAGATGCCTGACAAGCGTCCTCTCCAACTCCCCCCCTTCGACTTCCGCGAGTCCACCTCCATGGACACTCTTCGAAGCGACGTCCACCAAGACCTATGGAAAGAATGGTCTCAACCAAAAGATACTTCTACGGGCTATCCAGAGCTCAACCTGGCTAGTAGCAATGTGGAGTCGGTAGAAGGACCATCGAGCACGGAACAAGTTTCGCCTCAGGAACATCATAACCGGTGGTACCACTTACACCGACACCGGGAACACACCGAGACAGAGGAGGAGAGACGAGAGAGACATAGACAGTATGCGAGGATGGGAGCTTCTTTTGTGGGTGCGGTGGCTCAGGTTGCTTCGTTGGTAGTGGCGATTTTGGGGGCTTGAGGGGTTTGAGAACTGGTATCTTGTGCGTTGTTTGGGTTCCTTGGGTTTTTCTTCTCATTGTTGTGTTGGAGATTGTATTTTCTTTTGTTTATAGAGATTTACACAGACATACATATACATGGTGTTTAGAAAAAACATGTGAACGAAGTCAGAATGTGTGTCATATTGTTGTGGAAGCATTAGTGAGGCTACAAATGAACAGGGAATGCATCCTTTAGGACTTGATATAGAATTCACGATGCATCATGCTGTTTGAACCCTGGTATACAGCCACACAAGCTTCGATGTGAGGTGCTGTTGTCTCATAGTGTTCTCGAAACAAAAAGAAGCAAAGGGAAAGGTATGTACATATACATTAACAAACAATATCTTTCACTACAACAACAAAGACAAAGACAGTGTCTCCTAGCACTGTCCTACACTGTCCCAATTGCGCATCGCGACAAGGCTTATAGAATTTAGGGCAGCAGGTGTGTTTTGGGAAGAAACCTGGCACTTGAAATGGAATTTACTAACCAAATACACGCCTTGAACAAGTGAATCAATTTCTTCCTTTCAAAACCGCGCATTCATCAACCAACCTGCTTAAAAATTGCCATTTAATCAATTCTTCTCGTCCACCCACCCCATCTGATTTTCCATTTGCCATACAAAAAAGCGCATTCAATTTATCCAGCAATAAACGCATCATCGCGACCCGCAAATCGCACCCCTACAAATCGCTTCTTTCCTCAATTAACTGCATCAACCGCTGTTAACAGAACCCCGACCGATCAACCGACCGACCGGCTTTTGCCAATTCATATTCACATTTCTCACACAATGGCACCTTCAAAACCAGGTATGTACCCACCATCATAGTCGTTCTATCTCATCTGCACCTCCCCGATTGCCTTTTTTTCTGTCAAATTCATGGTGGATCAGCGCACCACCGCGCATTTCGAATTGTTGGGTGCAATTGTTTTACTGTATACAAACGGCTCCGCTGGTTGTTCTGTTTGCGCGTTTTTAGCCGTGTTCGGGCTGGAGAATTGCCAATAGTATCTAGTATGGAAGAATTGAACCAACTCTTTGTGGTCGTCTTGTGCTTCGGTCTGCCAAAAACACAAAACTAGCTGGTCCATTCTGCCTTTACCACCTAGTCAATCGGGAACTCAATGTACACCCCGGACCCGGAATTAACCCATCGCGACTACTCCGGACCTCCTCATACGTCACCGTCACTGCCTTCTTTACCCCCTCCAGTGCAACACCACTGACCCAATTCCCTTAAGAGCCACCTATCAGCCCTCTACTCCCCACCGAGATGCCCTCACGGCTCAAGAAGCTCGCGCCAAACACCTCTCTAACAGACCCCTCAACAATAGCCAACGCATACGTCCCAGTCGCGCTACCTCCCTCGGTCGAGGAAGCCTACCGTCGCAAATGCCGTTTTCTTCGCCACCGGACAAATGAAATCGAAGAAGTCAATGATGCTGGACGTCAACGTTTGATGCGCCTTCAACGTCAAGTCAGCAAATTGAGATTGGAGAGGGCATTTCTTCTTGAGCAGATGGCTAAGAGAACGAGTACCAATGTTGAGGACTCCGATGGGAGCCCCAGTCCGCCGCCCACTGTAGGTTTTTCCACTCACGGCACAATGATACAAAAGACTAACCATCCAATCAACAAAACCAGCCCAAGGATAAGCCTCTCCGTCTAAAGCGTGGCCACCGCAAGGCCTCCCAACCGGAAACCACCGCCCCACCTTCTCGCAGACGTAGCGCCGGCGGTAACTCCCGCCGTACCAAGACACAAGAGCCCACCCCCACCAGTGTCTACGACTACTTCTACTTCGAACACTCCCCGGAACTTCTCCGCGCCGACAAAACCGCCGAAGAAGCCCACGAGGAACTGCACAAACGCTGGGACAATCTCGATGACGAAACAAAGGGCAGATACCAGGAACGCTTCGAGCTCTTCAGCCGCTTGGGATCCAAGGATAAGGACGGTGACATTGAGGATGAAGACGCTAAGAAGGCCGGTGATGATGAGGATAATGAGCATGATAATGATGAGGGTGATGTCGACGATGAAGAGGCTGCGGACGTCGTCGATTTGGAAGGGGAAGCTAATGGTGAGAGAAAGGAAAGTGAAGAGGATGAGGATATTGAGATGGGTGATGAAGCTGACACACGGAATGGAACACCGGCTCAATAAGTTGGTTATGTTTCTTTATTGTGGGATTGTCACATCGCCAGATATGTTATTTTCTTGTTTTCTTGCTCTGTTTTTTTACTAGGTTCGGATTGGCTGCTCGGTAGGTAGTAAACACAATGTACTTCTTTGTTTTTTCCTTCATGAATCAGACATGCACAATGTAATAATCATGTTTCCGAAAGATAAGTTGACTTCAAAACAACGCTGAACGGCTTTATAAGTGTATGTATGTAAAAGGAAAGGGAATAAAAAATGAAAACTAATGAGACCGCGGCATATAAATGTACAGAAACGGAAGCCCAACCAAAAAGGCACAAAAAGAAGCAAGAAACACACTAATCAAACGTAGCAAGGCGTGTCCCCCTTCCTACTCAGGACCCACGTAAAGATCAACAATGATATTGATCGTTGCGACGACGACTTCCATGGCGACCAGAATGATGACTGTGTGGTTGTTAGTAAAACTAGATATACAAATATAGCACATGCATAGAGAAAGAAAAAAACTTACCAATCCATTCCAACATTTCACCGTGGCCATGGGATAGTTGCTCCTTTAACACGGCGAGTAAATCGGCAATGACATCGAGACGGTCCGTCAATACAGACAACCGCTGGTCTAACTCCAGATACTCTCTTACGGCCTGGTATACGGGCTCCAACTGCGGTTGTACCCAGAACAACTCGGGAGTATCTAAAACTGATCCGGCTGAGTGGATACCAATACGCAAGTTGAATAAGTCGGCAATAGCCATGTTGATCTGCTTGCGAGTCAGGGTGATCTTGCCGGTAAGGGCAATTTCGGTGGGGATGTCCTTGCAAGTCTCAATGGTGTTACTGACGAGGTCTTCATAGAGAGAAGTCTGTACGGATTGCGCCAGAGCGTGTGAGATAGCCAGCTTCGTCATGTAGTTGTTGCGGTCGCGCAACGTGATGAAGTCGTTGTAGATGCGCGCCTGGTACTCGTTTGTGTAATAGAAGTTGAAGGCCTCCGTTTGTGCCTCTGTGTGACCTTCTGTCTCTAACTCAAAGCGCTTTAATTCCCCGAGGAAACGTTTCTCCTCCGCCTCGCTCATGCCCCAGATAACAACAACGCCGTACTGAAAGATGAAAACTTCTGGTGTGTGAACATTGGTGTCTAGTGTTGGGCCCTCCTCGGCGGCAATAGCTTGCTCTTCGGCTTCGGCAGCGATATTCATCAGCTCTTGTCTATTGAAGCCACCGTCGATATCACTGCCGGTACTATGCCGGCGCTCATACGCCTGCACGGGGTTTTCAAGCTGCGGCGCATATAGGTGCTCCTGAACAAGAGGAGCAACATACTCAGGCCTGGAGTACGCATACGGGGTGTAGATACACTCATCAAACGACTTGGGATCAGCACCGCGCTTTCTCCGGCTCTTGAGGAAATGTTGGATAGCGTCCATGTTATAACTATCCGCAGCACTGTATGCTGTCACACGAGGCAGGCGCTTGCGGTCCTCTTTTCCCAATCTCGCGGCATCGCGTCTAGCGGTGGGATCCTTGATGCGCGTATACTGGGAATAGACATCGCGGCCGCTCTCATAGTCCTGATCTTCCTCTGCTGTTTCCGGAGTTGGCAGAATCTTCAACTTCTGGGCATTTTTGGTGGTACGTTGGGGTCCGATTTTCTGAAGGGGGGGAACTGGTGGCAAAAGAGCCAGGTTGGGGGCTACAGTGGGTGTAGCACCTGGCGTAGAACTATTACGGCGACGAAGCTTGTCATTGAGGCCCAGAGCGGCAATTACTGGTGGACCATTGGTATTGCGCGGAGACTGTGGAGCAGTGCGGGGCCGGGTGCGCCGGAGTTCCGAAGAATCGACTTCAAAGGTGCGCGTAGTTGGGTTGGGGTCGAAAGAGACAGTTCGCGGCGGTTTTGAAGAAGTCGCATTAGAAGGCGATTGGGGATTTGAAAGATTTGATGAGGCAGGGGAAGGCGGGGCAGTATCCTGTAGCAGAGGCTGCTGTTCGTCGCTGGGCTTGTTGGTTGCCATGTTGGGTGGCTTGTGTCGTCAGACTCAAATGGCTTATGGCGAGTACTTGGGGAGAAGGATGCAGTGAATGGCGCAAACTCGACCAGCAAGGTTTGGTATTTTGCAGTGGGACAGCGCACAATAAGAAAGTTAGTTGACGGCCGCAAATGGATTGAATCTCGGAAGGAGAAAAAATAGAGAAAACGAAGGACGGTGAATTAGACGATGATGTTTATAGAATGGCGACTTTCAATGGCAGGCGCAAACAGAAGGAGAGGTTCGCCGGGAACTCGTGGATTTGTAGATGGAAAGAATAAAAGCCAAAGAAACAACCAAAAAGTTAACAAGGTTGGAGAGGTTCAAGTTTAAGAGCGGCAGGTAAACAGCGAACCGAGCAGTAGTAGGAGCATCGACCAACCTAGTAGTCTTCTAAGCGGCTTGTGCGAACGGACTGCAGCGCAAGCAAAGTCGTGGGCCGTCGTGCTTGGATTCCAATTACTGCCAAAAAATGAAACGCGTCGGTTGGCCTAGTAATTGCGGTAGAACATGTATGAATGTACATGGAAGATCGAATTGCGGCTGGTGCGAACGAGGGCGGGAGATTTACGCAACTGCGGATATCGATGCGATATGACGATCTTGAAGTGGACGATTGATTGATTACACAAGGTTGGACTTGGAACTTTTATGATGGGTTCCCCCTCTAGAGCCCAATTTGTTCATTCGCTCTTCTTTGCCGCTTTTACCCACTTGAACCGACAGCTCCTTTTTTAACCTCGCCACTGCATCTTCCCGCACATTTCCTGCAGCTAAATGGCTCCAAAGGAATCCTACCTCGTGGTAGTTAGAATGGCCGCCGCCACTGTTACGGGGCCCCCGGCTTCTCTCGAGCCTCACTTCACATTTGTTCTGTAACTACGATGTGGAAACAATCTGCACGGGCTACATTCAATCTAAACTGGTCTATACTCAGTGGCACAGGTTCTGGGCATCCCTTTAAGTTACCAAAATGGAATTTAACGTTGCATTCTATTGCCATACTTTAAGATTCTTATTGCATGTATACTGGATTCTACAAAAACCGCATTCTATGCCATAGTCCGACAAACACCACGTCAAAATCGGCCCGTCAAGTCAACTCCTAACTGGAAAGTTCCCAGCCTCTAACTTTCAGAATGGGGGGCTACACCCATTCTAAACACAAGTCACTAACCTGTAAATCAAGCACTCACACAAAGACAAGTCTCGCACCGGGAACTTGCGCTTCAAAACATCTCTGTACCCCATAACAACTGAGAAAGCAAGTCATTTCCGTCCCGCCATAAATTTCTTGGTTCGTTTTCTCCAAATGCGCCCCGCGACGTCATCCACGTCCGCTTTCATCATGGACCAATAACAGCTACGGCCGCTGCCAGCTGGCGGGCAAAAAAATCGATATTTCCGTTTTGGGACACGAAATTTTTCAACGACGTCACACCTTGATTCGTGCACTAATTGTGCATTGGGATATCAATTTATTTGGCTGGGTCTTTTCTGATAATACCCCAAACATTCCAGACACCTATTTTTCGGTTCAAAATGTCGTCTTTATTACGCCCGGCATCCCTTGATGTCAAACAGACGCTGGCACTTCGACTTCGTCATCCCTCTGTCACATCTACCTTCGTCCAGTCATTTCGCAACTATGGAGGCGCCCCTCACAAGCTACCATCACGAATGGTTCTCTCAAACTCTGTCGGTAGATCACCAGCAAAGTCAGCAAAGTTCAACAAACGGTCGGCGGAAAACCCTTTTGGTGGAATGAACCAAACTTCGGCGAGATTACCAGAACCTGTCAAGAGACCAAGACGAGAAATGGATCCAGCGGAAGCTAGAGCACGCGATGGCAAGAAGTTTATGGAGGGTGACACTCGCAAAGCGTTGAAAATGCAACAGGCCCTGGCCAGTGTATCTTATACCAGGAGAAATTCGCTCAAGGAGAAAATGGGCAAATACGAGTCTTTCCATCAATTCGAACTCTTGCCAGAAGTAAAAAAGGCTGTAATCGAAGATGCGTTGAAGGGGATGACAGATGTCAAGCCCACTCCTGTTCAGAGATTAGCCATCCCCGCCATCTTAGCCCAGAGTAAACAGAAATCCCGGAAGGAGTATCTTCTGGCTGCCGAGACTGGATCTGGAAAGACCCTAGCGTATCTTATTCCCGCCATCAACGCTATCAAGACCGCCGAGAAAAACGATCCAGATATCGCTTCATACAAAGAACGTCAACGGTTAGCTCGGGAAGAAGCAGAGGCAAAGGGAGATTTGAAGGAAGGTGTACCTGTTTTCGATGAGCCGCATCCTACTATGGCTCGTCCCAAGGTCGTCGTATTAGTTCCTACTGCTGAGTTGGTTGATCAGGTTGGGAGAACGGCTAGATCTTTGTCTTTTGCTGCCAAGTTCAAGACTGAGAAGCTTTCGGCTCAGGTTAGCCCAGAAGCTATTCACAGAGGCCTTTACTCACACCGTGGTGTTGACATGGTTATCTCTACGCCGCATCTCCTGGCTAGTATTGCCAAGTCTGATCCCAATATCTTGGCTCGCGTGACTGATCTCATCATTGATGAGGCTGATTCTCTGTTTGATCGTTCGTTCACTGCTTACACCACTACTGTTCTGGAGAGAGCTCTTCCATCAGTACAAAGGTTGGTTGTCTGCTCCGCTACTATTCCAAAGCGTCTGGATACCTACCTGGCCACCCATTACCCTGACATGCAACGCATCACAACTCCCAACTTACACGCCATCCCACGTCGTGTGCAACTGGGTGTCGTCAATGTCTCAAGAGATCCGTACTGGAACAACAAGGACTTGGCCTGTGCCGAGGCCATTTACAGTGTTGGTCGCGAGTCTCTTGAGAACAGTTCTGGTGCTGGTCTGGAGGATGCCATGGAGATCAAGCGCATCATCGTCTTTGTCAACGAGCGTGAAAAGACTCTCGAACTGGCTGAGTATCTCCGGAGTAGAGGTATCAACGCTACTGCTCTGAACAGAGATGAAAGTGTGCGTCTACAACATGATACTCTTGGCGAGTTTACTACTGCCAAGCATGTCAAGGGTGAGGAGAAGAAGAAGCCTATTGTTGCTGGCAAGGATCTGCCCAATGTCAAGGTTCTGGTAGCGACAGATCTGTTGTCCAGAGGTATCGACACTTTGGCGGTGAGAAACGTCATTTTGTACGACGTACCACATACTACAATCGACTTTATCCACAGATTAGGCAGAGCAGGCCGTATGGGGAGAAGAGGAAAGGCCGTTGTGTTAGTTGGTAACGATGACCGGAGAGATATCGTTGCTGAAGTCAAGAACAGTATGTTCCTTGGTAAAGCCCTGATCTAAGGGCTTCTGGTGTTTCAATGTGGTCAACAGGGCCATGACTGTACGATAGACTTGTATAATACCATTTATTTTGATACCAAAACCACACATGGACACCACCAGTTGTCTGTTCCACGTTACACCATGACCCCACTTTCTTCTTTGTCGTTCCAAAATAATTCCCATTTTATCAATCGTCCAAGCTGCCCCCCCACCCATGTTTCTCAAAACGGCAGCCACGCGAAATTGGCTGTTGGAACCCTGGGCGCGAGCTCGCGACCTCCCAGCTTTACGCGTGCTTGCCTAAACTAGCAGAAATCCTTCAAGACGGCAGAAATCGTGACCGGTTTAATGTGACATCCAGATTTAAGTGAAGAAGAGGAACCTAGAGTTTGGAAGTCACTTTGGTGGTAATTTTTGTTCAGTACATAGGCTGCTGTGTTTTTTTCTTAATATCCTCACCTAATACGTTGCTTTTGTTTTAAGTCTTTTTTGTTTGATGCATTATAGTTTGCAATTGCTTTATAACGACAAGATACTACGATTACCGCGCGCAGGAAAATAGCGCATTCCATTAATCGTGGCTCGCCGATTCTCTCGACTATCTACTACCGAAACCGCATCCAACCCCTGGTGACCGCATCATGCCCCGTCCGACCCGTACGCGCCGCATCCGCGGGGCTCCCAGCTCCGAGGTCCCCCGTCCTAGCACAACCACGACCGCTCCCCCAAGGGACCCCTCCGTTGAAGCCCCCGGTACCTTTTCCGCCGCCGTCAGCGATATCTACAGTGCCACGCCCCCCGCCGAACAAGCCCCCTCTACCGATAAACCCAAAGGAAAAAGTCGGAAAGTAGCTGAAAAGGATGCAACGTCGGAACGGAAGACCCGGTCGTCACGCAGAGTTACGGCTGGTGGTGATGTTGACGAGGGGTTGTTTAATATTGACTCGGATTTGGATATGGATGATCCACAGGACGAGGAGGATGAGGATGGAGCTACGGCGTCCAAGAATACTTCGGTTATCAGTGTTGGACAGTTCAAGCGGAGAGGTCGATCAAGGCTCCCTTCTTTCACAGGGAATGAACCAAAACCTATTCGCCCTGGTAGCCGCGATGGGGCCAGTACTATTGAGAGCACATTCAACTTAGCTCTATTCCAAAAGCGAGTCAGAAAACCCAGTGTCATCGGTGCGAATAGGCGGAAGCGGGCCAGAAGTGTAGCAACTACGAACTCGGATGTTGGTACGGATGTTGAGAAGCGGGATGGTGGGGTGGAAAGTGACGAGGAGTTGAGCGACTTGGAGAATTTCCTTCCAGATGATCTTTCTACTCCAGCGCATGGTAAGAGAAAGAGTGGTGGTGCTCGTACAAAGGATGTGGTGACGCCTGCATCAGTTAACCCACGGAAACGCAAGAGTCTAGAAGGACAAGGGACGGACCGGGTCGAAAAGGTTGCCAAGTTGAAGGGAAATGCGAAATCACGAGGTACGCAGGAGACTGCGGATGACGATGTTGAGGTTCCGGCGTCTGTCCCACCACCAGCATCAGAGGATGGAGCTGGAACTGTTGAAGTCCCGGCTTCAGTGCCCATCCCCGACGATGCTGAGGTTCCAGGTGGTAATGATGTCACCATGCGTGATTTGACAATGCGTGATTCTACCCAAATTCACTCATCTGGTCCTGTTCAAGATACCCCAATGGCGTCCATTGAAATCGATGACGATGGTATGAGTGATCTCTCATCCTCTGATATCGATGAGATGCACTCACCTCTCATTACCCGTCGTATTCCAGCTCGTCATCAGACTCCTCCCGTTCGCAACGATGAAGATCATGCCCCACCAATGAGCGGTGCTTCCTCCAACGGGTCACCTGTAGCATGGCCTTCCATTCACAACATGGCTCGTCGTCGTCGTCCAGTGGCACCTACTACCCCTATTAAGGGACATGTCACTGCCGCTCCGGTCGATGGCGGGTCATCACCACTTTCTTCGCCTCCCTCACTCACCCATTCACCAAATTTCACCAAGGTATCGAAGGGAAAGAAGCCCGCCAAGGTTGTTCCACCCAAGGTGATGACTGCTGACCTTCAGAGCCTCCTTCCTCAAAGAAGGACAAGGGCACAAGATAAGGATATGCACGACGTTGACCAAGATGAGGACGAACTTGCATCGTCAAGACTAGCCCGGAAGAGAGGTACCAGCAGACCGCGGAGTCGCGCAGGTGCTTCCAAAGAGGTCACGACGTTGGCACAGCGGAAGAAGATGCAATTCGAACCAAATCGGAGGTCCAGCAGAACGTATGGTTCTAGAAACAAGGACCAGGAGGGGGGTGAGGCTTCTACCGATGTTCCTGATGATGCTGAGCCACAGGTCGCTGCTGACGTGAGTATGTTCGAACCTTTGGCAGAGGATACTTTTAGTCAGGAGTCCAAGTTGCCAGAGGGAGTACAGAAATCGGTGGAACTGAAGGCGGCAAAGAAGAAGTTCAAAGAGGTAGATAAGTGGGAAATGGAGTTTGAGGACGTCGATGACGGTATGGTGGAGAGTCAGGATGCACGGTAATGTGGGCTTTGTTATGCTTTGTTTTGTTTTGTTATGATGGGCATGAATTGAAAATATCATTTGTCATTGAATTATCCTTCTGGTTTTTGTTTTTGTGTGTGTCATTATTAGGTCGTGGCCTTGAGGTTAGCTTCGTCAAGCTTACCGTCAATAGGCTTGAGAAGGGATGAGATGATGTTGGAGTCACGGAGACTGACTGTAACATCTTCTGGTGTTCTTCCCGATGTGTACAGGGCCTTGAATGGGTGTTAGTCATGTCTTTCACTTCATATCTTATGTTGACAATACTTACTCTCTTGACCTCATCATAAGACGCCTCCTTGATGGTATACTCTCTAATGACCTTTTCCGTCTCAAAGTCGACGTACACTCTGGTATCTCTAATTCTTACCAACACATTGTCCAAGCGCATGAAAAGTCTCGCCAACAGCAACATGCGCTGTTCATGAACCCGCACCTTAACACTGTACAAGGAAATCCCGTTATCGTCCAACTCACTCTCAAACAGCACTACATCATCAAAGAACAAAATTGGATCTCTGCGCTTCAACAGCTCCAGCGGAATCATCTCAGTTCCCTCTTTCATGAGCCCTGCACTCTTCTCATCCAGAGACCCACTGTACGTCGTCGTGTAAGACCAGTCAAACGGCTTTACCACTTCCTTGACATCCGCGTTACTCTTTTGTCTAGACGATGACCACGAGGTGGCATATGACACTTGTAACATGTTCTTGTCTGTCTTGTCAACGGTATCCAAAGCGGCCTCGGCGTTGAATTCGATCTGGAAACCGGAGGGCGCATGGGAGATGGATACCATGTTGTCACCGAAGATCATCTCGGGGATGGGAATCTTGAGACGCCCCTCCATGGCACTGATGGGGCCGGCCTTGCTAATTGGTAGCTTGCGCGTAGAAATGGTGAAGTTCCCTTGCGTGTGTGTGGTGGTTGATGCGGACAGGTTATCCACGGACGGGAAATGAGACGGAGGTACGGCGGCGGCCATGCTGGGCTGGTGTCGATGGGATTTGGCCGGGAATGGCGGGTTGGGTGTAATTTGAAAATAATTTAAGTGTCAGATTGATAAGATTGTGGGTATGACGTCGTTGTGAACTATATAATCCGACTCCTTTAGTGTTGAATGCCGCTTCTCGGATACAAGGTGGGGTCATGGGATTTCGGTCTGTGAGTGGGTCACGACAGTCACCGAGGGGCATGTGTGTGACCTGCTGTCAACCCTGTGTCCCTTAACCCTATGATGTGTCATTTCAACATGTGTGTAGATTTTACACCAAGAATAATATACTTCTAGATGTCATAATACAACTCAACATACCAAACATTAACGATTCCAAGTTACAGAATATGCACGCATGGTTTGATGCATTAATCTACTACCAAAGTCATCATTGAATCCAATTGTTCACCAGCGAAAGCCAGCCATAGGGTTGTTCGTTGCCCGGCCAACACACCCGGTCCCCAAATCCCTGCAGCAACAAACAACGCCCGTTCACCACGATTTTCTTACAGCTGTGACTTTTCCTACCACTGTCTTTTTACGTGCTGATCAATAAAAACCGACGAAGAAGCAGCACTCGCAGTCTGTGCTCAACACTTATCAAGCTTGTAGCTTTTGGCGATTTCAAATTCACGACATATACTCCCGATCCCGCCCCTCTGTTTTATTATTTTTGTCAACTTTAACTACTACAACCGCCGTTCTTGATCTAGACGACCATCTTTGTCAACCCGCTTACACGCCCGCATTTGGATTCGCAAGCCACTGTTACATATAAAACGCCAGAAGCAACACGCAGAGAATCCACGTGATAGCACAAAACATAGTGTACTGATCTCCTTTTACCTTTTTCCTATTTCCCCAAAGTCAAGTCCGACAGTTTCTACACTAAGTGAGAAACTGTCTGTTTCCGCCTCTACATTTCATCCGTTTCCTCGATTCGGCGTCTGCAAATGGCTACTCGGACAATCGAAACGCGCCTAGAGCGCATGTCGGTTCAGGACGACAGTTTGAATAAAAACGCCAAGGGCCAGGTGAGCAAATGATCTATGATCACGTCAAAAGCGTACACGAAACCTTTAGTATTTCTATTCGAGTTTTTTGGCGCAGACGACGCAGAACACTGTCTTTGCCCCGTGTTTCTTTCACACCGCATCACTGTAACAGTATTAGAGAGAAATATAAGCTAACCAAAATGCCTATCAAAAAGACTACCATGGCCACACAAGCCAAGATCACGAGGCCAACCCTCGTCAAGGTCGCCCTGCAGTCGCAGAATCCATCCATGGGACACGCCCGTACAGCTTCATCGACATCCCATTACAAGAGCTCAACGTCTACTGCCGGTGGCACTATTATCAAATCTGCCGCTGCGATCGAGAGAGAAAGAGAACGGGAAAGATATGAGAGGGAAAGGGAACGCCAACATGAACGACATGCCGAACGCGTAGCTGAACGAGAACGCGAACGAGAACGAGCACGCGATTCAGAATATAGCGGTGAGAATGATAGTAGAAGGTCTCTACAAATACCCGAGCGAATTTCAACACCAAAGCAGTTTCATCTCGGCATGTTCGAAATAGGTAGACCGCTCGGAAAGGGAAAGTTTGGCCGAGTGTACCTGGCTAGAGAACGTCAGAGTGGCTTCATTTGTGCGTTGAAGGTCTTGCACAAGTCTGAGCTGCAGGTTGGACATGGTGTTGAAAAGCAGGTGCGCCGTGAGATTGAGATTCAAAGTAACCTACGACACCCCAACATTCTCAAGCTATACGGCCATTTTCACGACAGTAGACGTATCTTTTTGATTCTCGAGTTCGCTGGCAAGGGCGAGATGTACAAGATTCTTCGCAAGGAGAGACGATTCCCAGAATGGAAGGCTGCCCAGTATGTTGCACAGATGGCGTCGGCTTTGGGATATCTGCACCGCAAACACGTCATTCATAGAGATATTAAGCCCGAGAACATCCTTATGGGGATTCACGGGGAGATCAAGATTTCCGATTTCGGTTGGAGTGTACATGCACCCAACAGTCGGAGACGGACGATGTGCGGTACTCTTGACTATCTGCCACCGGAGATGATCAAGCCCGGTAGTGAGGATAACTCATACAACGAAAAGGTGGACTTGTGGAGTTTGGGAGTCTTGACGTATGAGTTCCTGGTGGGAGAGGCACCGTTTGAGGATACACAACTTATGACACAGAGACGTATCGTCAAGTGTGATATGACGATTCCAGGATGGATTAGCCCCGAGGCTAGAGACCTCATCAAAAAGGTAAGATTGCCTGGATTGTAACGTTGTTGAGTTAACTTACTGACTTGTTATTTCTGTAGCTTCTGGTGCTTGACCCGGACCGTAGATTGTCTCTTGAGAAGGTTCAGACTCACCCGTGGATCATCAAGCATTGTGTCACGGGTGAGCGGGCTGCAAACCGGGAATCGGAGCGGTAGTCAGATGAGGGGCTATTTACATTGAACGAATAATGAGCCATGACAACAACTCTAAACAAACAGATGGGGGTTAGTTTGAGAGACGAAAGGGGGATCGTTGACACGATATCAGTTAATCAGAGACGGGAAGTACATTACATATTCATTGGTTTGTTTTCATATTCATTTTCCTTTTTCTGATTGATGGCGAGGCGCTGGGAGTTAATTTGTTTGAGCTATGGGATAGCGTAATGAGATCAATATAAAAACATCTTGGACATAAAATGGTATAGCAATTAAAAAAAGAAACTATCAATATCGTACAAAACTCCAAACATGGTAACCGTGGTTCTCCACGATTAACGGTACACTTCGTCAAATGGTCGGGTATCAGCATAGCATGACTCCCACACTTCATTGACCACCTTGGCCGCCTGTTTCTCATCTTGACAAACTGGACGAGCAGCAACGGATTGGATTGCCCGCTTCCGTATGCAGTTTTGGAATTGGCCCGATAGACCCCAGTTACCACGGGTGAAGAATTCACGGGTCCAGCGGCACTCACCCGAGAGCATGGAGGCACGGATCTGAATGTGTTAGTATATTGGCTATTACTTTGACCTCATGGACATTGAAAATTACCTCTGTGCAAGCTGCGTGACGAAGGTTGGTCTCCGCGTTCATTTTGAATCGGAGGTGGTCAAAGGCGTGTACCATCTCATGAGCCAAGGTATCCTCCATATGTTTCCGATTGCGCACCTCATTCGCACAAATCAAGATGCCATGCTCGGGACTAAACCCACCACCAACCCGATGGACTTTTCCGTCCTCCGTGATCCCCGTTGGACATCTCCGGCATACGATATTCTTCTCGTCCAACTCACCATGTAACAACCCCACTTTTTCCTGCATGAACCGCACTATAGGCGAGAACTTGAATAGCCAGTCTCGATACTCTTCACACCGCGCACAGTCACGCGCTTCGTTGGCTATGTAGCGGGATTCACGGTAGTGGAAGAGCCCTTCGGCGGTCATTTGGCCCGTCATGGCGCGGAAAAGTGACGTTGTCCAGGCGTGTGTGGGGTCGAACCCTGTGACGGAGGGATCATTCTTTTTAAGGGTGGGTGTCGGAGACCCAGTAGAGGGGCTTTCAGAGGCCATTTTGGAGATGGAGAAGGGGTGAGGACGGAGTAAATAGGGTGTGACTCGGGCCTATCCCGGATGTGTCGTGATAATTCACGTCGTACCAAAAAATGGGAAACCCTGGATACTCGGAAAATAAGCGTGGTGTTGTAACCCAGATTCAGACCCACTTTTCAAGTTCCTCGATTCTGGTTTCCTGGTTTGGAAGAGAGTGTCGTCCTATGTGGGCAAACAATAGTCTTGACAACCGAGCTTCCGGTGATTTTGAGTACGGAGTTATATTTAAGAAACTTGGGAATACCTAGGTGGTTCATCACTACTTGGTAGAAACTTCATGACTTTCGATAACGGTGGATTCTGGGTAGTGGTGTGGACTGATTCCGGATAATCTGGTCTGTTCTGATGTGAAACGCTCAGTGGAGAATATGGCTGTTTATTTTAGTTGGAAATGTTGAAACGGCGAAGTTTTAGGTGCATTTAGCCTTTTTGGTTTGCTTGTGTGGTTAAACTTAAAGATTCATTCCTTCTACAAAGGTTCCACTGGCATGTCGGGCGGCCGGTTCCCCAGAAAGTCATGTCTTTTCCCCTGTTTATATTGAGCCACCGTTACCGTCACCGTGCCGTCTAATCTCTCTAGTTACCCACTGGGGTCTCTACCTGGCTAGCTCATCGTCAAAGCTCACGGTGTGTAAGATGTTATGGCTCCAATTGTGAGAGTATTCCAACGAAATCCAGCGATCAATGACCTGAATACTTTCCACATAAGTGGTGTCATTCACACCTGCGCCTCACGCTGTACTCGCGACTTCTCTCCAGGTTCGACGAGAATATCGGTTATAGCTGAAACATGGGGGAGTTACTCCCGGTGGTGGAAACTGTTCCCGGGCGGTCTTCTGGCTCGTGCGGCGCTTGGATGGGACGACGGGGGATGATCGGCTAAGGGCTAGGTCGGGAATTTTGTATATAACAAGAGCGGAACGTCCCTCGAGAACATGTTTCTATGTTTCTGTTCTTCAGCTCCGCTCCTTTATACAGCCTTTACCGAACTTTAGTACCTGTTTTCAACTTGTCGTCTGGACGACATCCACTCCTTACAACCTAATCCCTACTCTCTTTATTATTTCTTACATCCCAACACCTTCACAATGAAGCCTCAGTCCGTCATCGCTCTCCTTGCCACCTCCAGCAGTGCCCTCGGTGCCGTTGTCTGCCGTGCCAAGACCAACACCGGCAGCACCAACAACAACGCCCAAATCTCCTCC
>LCZG01000029.1:126027-154386 GCA_001483325.1 Huntiella savannae | reverse complement strand
CCAAGTCTACCTCTGCCGCTGGCGCTGCCGCCACTGGCTCGACTAGCAGTGACTGCCCTGCAGTCCACGTTATCGGTGCCCGTGAGACTACTGCTTCTCCTGGGTTCGGTACCGCTGGTACTGTCGTTACTAGTATCACCAATGCTTTCTCTGGATCTACTTCAGAGGCTATCACTTACCCCGCTGCTGGCGGTAACTCATATGCTTCTAGTGTCACTTCTGGTATTGCTGCTGTGATTAAGCAGGTTGAGGCTTTCAACGCTAAGTGCCCTGACACTGTTATTGTGATGGTTGGATACTCCCAGGGCAGTCAGATTATGGATGATGCCTTCTGTGGCGGTCCCGATGGTACCTCGATGGCCTCTGGTGCTGCTACCGTTTCGACTACTGCTTCGGACAAGGTCGCCGCCCTCATCTGGATGGGTGACCCAAGAGCCATTGGTGGTCTTTCGTACCAGGTTGGTACTGCCACTCAGGGTGGTGTAAGTAGTTCCCCATACTCACTCGATTCATTATACATACTAACGAAATCAAATAGTTCGCTGCTCGTCCTTCTGGCTTCAACTGTACGGCTTTCGCGGACCGTATCCAGTCTTACTGTGACAAGGAGGATCCGTACTGCTCCAAGGGTAATGACGCCCAGAAGCACCAGGAGTACGGCACCATATACGGTGCTGATGCCTTGGCTTTTGTTAAGACCAAGGTCAACGCTGCTTTGGGCAACTAAAGGCTGGTCCTATATAAAGTTTAGATTTTTTAATAATTTACCATCTTGAGATTATGTTCTCTATTACTCCATTTACAAAGTGTTTGCTTGAATGATATGCATGGCAACCCTAGTATACCCCAGTATCGCAAAGGATTCGTACCCTTGCCGAAAAGATCCAGCCTTTTGCAAGAGGCTGCGATTGTTACATGTGACGTCGATTTCCAACTTGAACTTGTGAATTTGACCCATTGAACTCTCTATACCATTCCTCCATACCCAAAATGAGCGACGACACAAGCAACAAGGCGCAAGTCGACCTTCTCCAATTCGCGCGCGACTACGCCACCAACAATGTAGACCTCTACAAGACCCTCGAAGTCACCACCGAAACCGCCGACAAAGACATCCACCGAGCCTGGAAGCGCCAAAACCTAAAATACCACCCCGACAAAACCCGCGATGCCTTCGACCCCGTAATATACGAGCTAGTCGGCCGCGCCAAAGACATCCTCACCAACACCGAAGCTCGCAAAGCCTACGATGAAGCCCGACGAGCCAAGGAGAAACGGGTGGCTGAGGCCGAGGCAATGAGCAAGGAACGCCGCAGATATAAAGATGAGCTTGAACAGGCGGAAGCTGCTGCGAGGAAAAAGCAGGAGGAGAAGGCGGAGAGACGGAGGGAATTGGAGAGGGAACAGGCGAGGATGATGGCGGAGGCGGAGGAAGCGGAGAGGTTGAATGCTGAGGCTGAGAAGAGGGATAGAGAGAAGAATAGGAAGGATATTCAAGGGCTTGATGACAAGGAGGCGGAGATCATGAAGAAGTTGATGGAGAAGAAGGCAAAGAGAGAGGCTAGGAAAAAGGAAGAGGAGGAATCTGGGAAAAAGAAGAAGAAGAAAACGGGGAGTTCATATCTTTACTCTACAGACCCAATACTTTCATATGAAGAGAAAGTTGAGGGTGTATTGGGGAAACTAAGAGAGGCACAAAAGAAACGAGATGCGATGGCAGCTGCGAAGACATGATCACCACTTGAAATCCTCTTAATTTCACTATGGACGGTAATCTTTACGACGGTATGATTTGTATATATATATCCAATTTTGTTTGCTTATTCTCCCGTCAATCTCAAAACTCTAGTTGCGTTGCCACCCATGATCCCCTTTGCCTCTTCTGAACCCTCACCAACAACCTTCTTGACAGACTCGGCGTTGAGACTGACACTTTCCCATTCGCCTTGTTGGTCGGTCTCTAATGGCGGGAAGAAAGGATGGTCCGTTCCGAACATCAACCGGTCCGCGCCACTAGCCTCAATGGCAGCGCGCAGGCCGACAGGAGAATATACCACAGCATCAAGGTAAATTTGCTCCTTGAGAACAGTCCACAATGTGCGTCTTGTGGCCTTCAGACCTGCCTTTCCTTGTTCGACGAGGTGGCCGTCATGTTCAATACAAGATTCAATACGCCCGGCAAGGAAAGGAAGGGTACCACCACTGTGCGCAAGAATCATGCGGAGTTCTGGCACGTCGTCGAAGACACCAGCTAGGAACATACGTGTAACGGCAATCGTAGTCTCCATGGGGAATCCCATAGCTAATGGTAGCACATGGCCGTATTCCTTGCTAGCCCGGGGTCCCCACATCTCATTGGGGAGACCATAGTGTGGGTGCAGGAAGATGGGAAGCTTGTTGGTGGCAAGCGATTTGAAAATGGGGAGGAGGGCGGGGTCATCGAGACCAGAGCCTAGACCGGACGTTCCAAGAATAATACCACGGCAGTATGGGAGCTTTGCCAGTTCATCAACCGAGCTTAGTAGATCCTCCAATGGAGCAGTCAATGGCAGCGTGGCGAAAAAGTAAAGTCTTCCTGGGTGGCTAGCGCACATGGTGGAAAACTCCTGGTTAATCCCCTTTGTTAACTCGGCTGCTTCATCCCTTTCCAAGAAGTCACACCACGGGTTCGCCAATGAGATCACTGACACGTCAATCTTGTGTGTGTCCATGAAGTGCAACTTCTGTTCAAGTGAAGCATAGTGCGACGTCAATGGACGACCGGGAAGCGACGGCCCGGTACCATCTGTAGCGGTGGAGGTAGTAGCTTTCTCGAGGTTCTCGAGCTCGGCTTCTAAGAGGATAAGACGTGGTTCGGGGGCGCTTGGAAACTTTCGAACGATGGGGAGGGAAGTGCGAGTGGACAGCATTTGGAGATATGAAGGAGGATACATATGCGTGTGGATGTCCACCACGGGAGTAGATGAAGTGGAAGCCATGATGACAAAAGTGTTCAAAGGACTATTATGAGTAAAAGAATCAGTAGTGTTGTTTCTGTATTGTAGAAGTTCTAGACATCTCACTGTTTATATCCTGTTAAAGTACTTTGACATGTCCCACCTAAACCCCGCACGACAACCTTTTACCTGTACAACATCAGCCTCGCCCCGCCCCGCCACAAACGTATGTAAAGCACTATCGTCGGTTCCTTCTTACTTTGACAATCTCAAACAATCAGGGCATTTAAATCTCCGCGGTTCCCTACGCTAATCCCATCCCAACGTGTCGGCAATGCAACCTTTCTCCACTAGCGCCGCAGACCGTCGCAAACCACGGAAACCCACAGACAATTCCTTAGCTTCGCCGGACACCGTCGGTAAGAAGTGGACCAACACACCACAGTCGTAGTTTCAGGACGGTTGCCCAAAGATTGATTCGCAACTTCCTCATTTGGACAGAGATAATGTCAAGCTAGTGGGGCAGGCTGTCATTATAGACAGCCAATTAGGAGAAATAGATTGGTGCTTGTGTAGTACTGTGGAGGACATTTTTGGGGAAAGTGGGGATTAGGGACCGGGCGGATCCGGCGCTAGCATGACGTTTTGGCTTATAAGCTGTGTTTGGGTTGAATGCTTATCGGTTAAACGAGCTTGGTATGATATGCTAGCGCGGGGTTCGGAGGATGTGATAAGCTGTTTGGCACTGAAATTTCACGGCAAGGAGGGGGCTTACTGGTGACTTTGAAGAGTAAGCAGGGCTGATAAAAAGGCGGGTGAATGCCGTTTTGGTCCCCAAGCGGGGTTGTATAGTGTTTTTAAGGAATAGATTAGATCTGAAGTAACTTTTAAGTTGTCCGGTGTTTTTATCAGATCTTTAGTTTTCCGTGATTCGTTACTGTGATTTCTAACCATGACCGTTAACAACAATGCCGTCGAGGAGGATGGCCTCGTCATTCCTGTAAGCTCTAGCGAACTACCTTAATTCTCGCCCGATCTTCTAGAATCCCATCTAACAACTCCCAGCTCATTGACTTTTCTCAATTCCTGACAGGAACCCCCGAAATCCGCAAGAAAACGGCCGATGCTATTCTCCACGGCTTCCAAACTGCCGGGTTCATCTACCTTTCCAATATCCCCATCACCAACGAATCTCGCGATGCCGTTTTCGACTACTCAGCCCGCTTTTTCAAACAGTCTGAGGAAGAAAAGTTGAAGCTTCTTTGGACTACACCTAGAGCTAACCGTGGTTACTCCAAGTTTGGTCAAGAAAAGGTGTCAATGTTGAAGAGCAAAGAGGAGGTTGACAAGGTTCGCTTTACGACGCCAGATGTTAAGGAGAGTATTGAGATTGGCCGGGAAGGTGAAGAAGGGTGTCCCAACCGGTGGCCAGAGGATGAGAAGAAGGCTGGTATTGAAGGGTTCCAGGAGAAGATGATGAGCTTCCATGCCGATTGCAAGGCTCTGCATACAGAGATTATGCGGGCTATTGCGGTCGGTATGGGGATCGAAACGGAGTATTTTGACCGTTTCACCGACGTTGGTGATAATACCCTGCGTCTTCTGCATTACCCATCAGTTAAGGCTGAGACATTTGATACGGCGGTCCGGGCTGGTGCTCACACTGATTACGGGTCCATCACCATGTAAGGGCAAACTTGTGGTTAATTCTGAGTAGGACTTGTACTAACAAAAACAGTCTTTTCCAAGATGACCGTGGTGGTCTCCAAGTGCAATCACCAAATGGCAAGTTCATCGATGCTAAGCCCATCAAGGATACTGTTGTCATCAACGCCGGCGATCTCCTTACTCTCTGGAGTAACGATACTATCAAGAGTACCATTCACCGGGTTGTTGAGCCACCCACTAAGCAGGCTGAGTACCCAGCCCGGTACTCCGTTGCGTAAGTTCCATGACCCCACCAAACTCGGCCAACTTTTCACGTACTTGATGTGTTAACGTCTTATCCCCTGATATAGCTACTTCTGCAACCCCAACTTCAAGGATGAAATTGCCGCTATTCCGGGAACTTACAAGACCCCGGAGGAGAAAAAGTATGAGCCCGTGAACAGTGGAGAGTATTTGGTGAAGCGCTTGACAGCCACTTATTAGAGAAATCAAAGCTTAAACATGAATATATTGAACATACTGCATACTTCCTGCATCTAGGGTCCACTTCCATATGTTAGGGTTTAATGACATGTTAATAAGGACAAGATGTTGGGTAACACTCTAATTTGTCACCTTCATTTATATTTCCAAGACATTTTAGAAAATGGCCCCCAAGACATTACTGTTGGTATTCCTGCACGGATTTAAGGTGGGTCGTTGTTGGGGAAGTTGACTCAATTATTTGCATCTAACGTTACTGTTTTTATAGGGGGATGAAAGTACATTTGGCGAAAACTACAGCTTTACTAGGGTTCTTCGTGATATTGTCGCTCCAGAATTACCCTCTGTGAATGTTGTTGTTAAGGTATATCCACAATATGAAACCAGTGGCGCCCTAGGAGACTGCGTAGGGAGGTTCCGTGAATGGTAAGTTTTTCAATTTGCATGCGAAAATACACCGACTAACAGTTCTTTATAGGCTTCAAAACCAAGTCATTGACCTTGAAGTTGCCGCCGGGACTCCCTCGCCAACAGTAAACCCCTCTGTTCATGTGATTCTCATTGGCCACAGCATGGGCGGAATTGTCGCCGCAGAAACCATCATTGCTCTAGTTTCCGAGAAACCCATTCTCTCCACCGGTCCCGACGCCTCTGATAAGGATGCCACCACCGGCGCCTCAGATGACAATGCCCCTCTCAGCCTTAACAATAAACCCTTCCCCTATGTCCAAGGTCTCCTAGCCTTCGACACGCCATTCCTAGGCCTATCACCCGGTATCGTTGCCCACGGCGCAGAAGAAAAATATCTCGCCGGTCGCACTGTCGCTTCCCATGCGTCGAATCTCTGGACCGCTACTGCCGGTGTGCGTGAGATGATGGGCCAGGCTGTCGCGGGTGTTGCGGTAACAGCCACAGCAGCATCTTCATCTGCGAAAGCTCCAGCTGCGAATCTTGGTAAGCCGGCTGCTACAAGTGCGTGGGGAAGCTGGGGACGGTTGGCCTTGGCGGCTGGTGGTGCGGCGGTTGTTGCGGCTGGGGCTGGGGCGGCTTGGTATAACCGAGAGAACATTACTAGTGGGATATCGTGGGTAAGCTCACATATGGAGTTTGTGGGGGTGCTGGGGAAGGCGGAAGAGTTGAAGAAGCGGGTTTCTTTTATGGCGAGGTTGCAAAAGGAACAAGGTATTGGCTTTGTGAATATGTATACGATGTTGGGGAATGGTGCTGGGAAGGGAAACTTGGCTGAGCTTCTTTATAGTCCAGATCGCACATTTTGCGTGGTACCATCAGGGAAGACGCCGAGTGGCGAGTGGAAGGCAGCCAAGAATGATCGGGCTGGGGATGAGATCACGGCGCACATTAGCATGTTTGATGCAGAGAAGAATCCGGGTTATGACGATTTGGTCGGGGGTGCGAGTGATTACATTGCGGCCATGGTGCGGGATACACGGTGGTACAAGGACCTTGGAGAAGATCTAATTTGATAGTTTGGATAGTTTACGACTTAATGATAATTCATGGAATAACGATTATATTAGTGTATCGCTTGTGAGCGGATAATGAATCTAGGATGAGAGTATTTACTCCGACTTGGCGTGAGCCAGACGGGCAAGAACTTTGCGACGCTGTGACATCATATGGGTGTACAAGATGTAAGA
This sequence comes from Huntiella savannae, assembly GCA_001483325.1. Lineage (NCBI taxonomy): Eukaryota > Fungi > Ascomycota > Sordariomycetes > Microascales > Ceratocystidaceae > Huntiella > Huntiella savannae. The sequence goes on along the minus strand of LCZG01000029.1, from coordinate 147,641 downwards.
ACCCGGAACATAAACAGCCAAAATAGCCCAGTAAACACCCGGCGGCACCGGTCCAAACAGGCCCGCAGGTTTAATAGCAGCCTTAATCATAGCACACTCGCTGAGAATGCCAATAGGATACAGGACAAAAAAGGTGCTGTAACGCAGCCAAACGACCGACGCAGGCTCAACATCGAGAAGCGACAGGACAAAGTAGCCGTAGCGGATGACTTCGGTGCATGACCAGGCGAGAAGCATGGTGCTGTAGGCCGTGTTACGGGCTAGGAATGGGTAGATATCAACGACACCCCAGACGAGGAGGATGCGCGAAGCGACCTGCATCAAGGTAGTAGCCGGGGACGCTCTCACAACGCCTATATAGGAGATAGAGTTAGTATGTATGTATGTATGCACGACGGGCCACTGGCGCTATAGATAGAAACGTACCAAACAAGGCGTGGGCAACCTCCATCAGTGCAATGGTCTGCGTCCATTTAGTCCATTCCCCGGCCACAGAGTAAACCATAGCCGGCCCCCGAATCCCCAGGACAACAGCCACCCGTCCTAAAACCGTCAACCAGGCCACCAGTGACGCCAGGTTATAAGCAACCAGATACGTCGTCTTAAGCGGGCCATTTTTACGCGGTGGGCGTGCGGCGGGTGCCGGGGCGGTGTTTGCTGGTCGGGCCATTTTGTCGAGATGAAGAGATTTTTTAGGGACTGTGGTGGTAATGATGTATGTAATGGATGTAGGAAGAGCAAAAAGGTTGGTCTGTGGCGTTGTCGTCGTCCGTCTGGGGGTTTTTAGTAGTGGAAGTTATGATGAATTGGCGGTTGCAGTTGTTGGTTTTGGTGGGGTGAATTTCGGTAGAACAAAATTGGGGCCTAAAGGGGATTGGGACGGGATTCACGAGAAGGTGGAATTTTTGAATGGACCGTGGAGGATATCGGGTGTCGGATGCACTTCGTATAGATTTCTTAATCACTGAGGTGAACTTTTTGACGGGTCGTTTGTTTGTGTTTTTATCCCGGTACCTCAACAAATGCTGTCGTGGCATGTTGGCGGGGCGCTAAATCCCGACTGGGTCAGCTGCATAACTTACATAGATTGACTAGTCAAATCCGTCTCTGTTGGCATAATTGGGTCGTACACAATCCGACAGTATGGGATCATTATAATGGAATGACATGTATGAGATGGGTTTATATACAAATGGTATACACTAAAAGTACACTGCAGATATCAGGCACTGCATCTGCCACTATTTCTTCTCTGGAACATCATCGTCCTCCTCCTCCTCCTTGATCTCTTCTACATCTTCGTCTTGCATGTCTTCCATAACCTCGCCTTCTTCAGACTCCTCCTTTGAAGTCTTTAGTTTGTGGTCCTCCAAATCCCAATAATGCCTTTGCATTGGCTTATGAAATATTCTACCGCCAGCCTCCAAATTGAATGCATCTTCGTGATCTTCAAATCCCAATTCCGCCTGTCTTTGTTCAAAAGCAGCCGCAGCTTCAGCTTCCAATCTGGCCTTTTCCCGAGCTCCCTTCTCCCATGTATTCCGGTCAAAGCTAATTGACTTGAATAGCCATTCTGGAACAATTGGTTTCGCAAGAACAGAGTCCTCTGCAATGCCCTTCTCCAGAATGGTTTGAGCCTGTTCTCTGACTCCATATTTATTGATACGTCCGGGTATTCTCTTTGCGACGAGACCCTCACTAGCATACTTGAATTCTAATGCGGTGTACGGATTGTAAGCATCGGGGTCGTTATCTTCCTCTCCCGCAACTAGAACACCTGTAGCTGGGGCCAAACGGCAAAGAGCAAGACCAATGTTTCCTAAACCACCAATCCACCGGCCAATTGGACGAGCGCGCTTCTTGGTCTTATAAAGGGACGTGTTCTTGGGGATTTTCGAGGCGAGTTTTGATGATGGGTCATACTCAAGCTTCTCTGGGATGCCGTTGGCTTTATTGGGGTAGAGCATGACAGGAAGAATGCGCTTACGGACAACGCCGCGGTGTTTTGTGCGAATGGTGAGTTCCTGTCCCGTGTAGCAGCCCTTTGTGTAATCGATACCTCCCATGTAATCTAAGTTGGACTCTTGCGGAAGCGCAGATCCACTGATCAATTCGGCTTGACCTTCGGGTATACCATTCATCATCCGATGGAGTGTGTAATCAGACTCGGTGACCTGTGGGAGGTTAAGAGCTGCTGCCGGGCTAGTCTTGTCGCCGTAAACCAGAATCCGGGAACCCAGTGAAGGCAAACGTGGGTCCGGGCAATGTATGACTGGAGTCTTGAAGTGTTTTTCAAGCTTGCTGGTGTTGATACGGTCAGAGTTGTTCCATGCAGCCCAAACGGAGATCGAATCAGCCCCCATCATGTGAACACGAACACGGCGTCTCAATCTGTACTTGGTGATGTGGTCTGTGATTTTTGGTGCCTGAACAGCATCAACCTCAAGTAAAAAGGCGTCATCCTCAGTGCCACGACTAATGCTCATAATGTCCTTGTACACAATGAAATCGTAAAGCACCCTACCATTGGACGCCAAGAAAGCTCCAAACTGGGCAGTTGGGAAAGCAAACTCTGATTTGAAATTCACCGTGCAAGCTCCATTCATGAAAAGCCGGGCATCGGGCCCGCCAATAGCAATGATTGCTCGTCTGTCCAGCTTCGCAACACCCTTTCCCACCAAGGTTTTCGGTGGTACAAATGGCTTAATGTCACTGTACTCGTCATGCTCCGGCACGGGCACCTCGAGTGGGGTGGCATTTTGGGGCGGGAATTTGAAGCCCGCATATGTCCGGGTAGCTATAAGACCAGCGAGGGGACTCCGGAATCCCGTGGTAAGAACAGGACGGCACGCAAGGTGGCCCGTGATACGGGAGGTCCGCCGCAATACACTGTTCATCTTGACCGAGATTTGCGCCGTTAAAACAGGCGATATAGAAACTGAGTGAAAAAATCAAGACTGGTATTATAAATTCAAAATTCACAAATTCATCAGAGGTTCATCCAAGCTGTACATCGTCGGCAGAAGTAGGATTTCGCCGGTGTTTAGCCGATGTTTGGTGTGACCCTAATAAACCGAATGGTTACATAAATGGATCGTGGAAACCCCGGTTTCGGGTCGCAACTTGGACATCATGATATGTTTGGGTAAGTTTAATGAGAGGGTACCAGTTCTCCTGATATATTATTATGCTAAACCCTTTCTTTCTATATATCCATGAATATATATGTACTGGGATCCATATAACTCTTATCAATGAAAATATTGTAGTCCGGCTTCACAACCTATGGAGAAAGAATTTGTTGTCTGTTTGTGTAACTAGCCATCATGCCACATGATCTCCATGCTCATTGTGCTCGCAACTGTCTTGTCTAGAACCTCGCCGCCTCCAGCACCTAATGTCCTCGCCCACCAGGCGAGGTTTCAGTCCCTTGAGACAAATTATACGATTTTCCCAAGGGCATTTTCGCCAAATCCATGGCTTTGCCAAGGTTCATCAACAACACTGTTAGCCTCTACAAATTCGCCTATGGGATACACCCGTCGGGTCAACTCTCCGGAGCCGGTGTAACACAGTCGTCTAGAATGTACATGTCTCATCCCTTCTTGGGCTTGGCGGGTAGATGTTGCGATTGATAGCGATTCTCGAGGCGATTTTTGAGAAAGAAAGAGCTGGAGCGTTGGGAGCTTAGGTTGTTGATACCGGGTGAGGCTAGATTCGGAGTTTACTTACTTCCACAAGACAATGGTGGAAATGTCGGTATTTGTGGCGAATGGAGTAATGTTCCTGTGCAAATGAAAATGGAGATACTAGCGGAGTTGGTTGTATACACCGCTTCGATAGAGAGACATTTTTATCAGAGACAGTAGATATATGGGTATATAAAATGACAGTATCTTCACGTTTGTTTGACATGACGCTATCTCTATCTTCGTCATCACAGCCTCTTCCTTGAGTTCTACACCCCAATTATTCTTCAGTCAAAGTAACATTACCTTTTATTATCACGCTCATCTATCTTTCCTTAATCAAGATGTCCAAAAATGTTTTCATCACCGGTGGTAGCGGATACATTGGTAGCCAAATCATCCGCAAAGCTATCGCCCGTGGCTACAAAGTCCGCGCCCTAGCCCGCAGCGAGACCTCCGCCGCCAAAGTACAAGCCCTCGGAGCCACCCCCGTTCTCGGCTCTCTCGCCGACTCGGACCTCTTCGCCCAAGAAGCTACGACGGCTGATTTCTTCCTGTTGGTAGCCTTTGATGTTGAATTTTCTGCCAATATGGATATAGAGAAGGGGATTCAAACAGAGAGAGTCATTATTGATAAGGTGGCTAAGGCTCTGCGGCCAGGGAGTGTCTTGACTTTGACTACCAGTGCTTTGGTGGTTAAGCCGGATTTGAACGGTGGTGAACTTGGTGAGGATGCTTCCATTGCGGATGGTATTTTTGGGAAGAGAGTGGGGAATGAACAGTATACTCTTGCCAAGGCTGTGGAATATGGCATCACTGTCAACGTTATTCGTCCTGCTGCCTTCGTGTACGGACGCCAAGGATCCGGTCTTTCTGTCTTCTTACGGTCAGCATCCAAGCATAATACCGCATCCTACATTGATACCGGTGCAGCCCAAGTCTCCAGCGTCTACGTTGACGACTGCGCAGAGCTATACCTTCTAGCCGCCGAAAATGGCAAGACTGGCATCTACCACGCATCAGCCGACACCAACGTAACATTCAAAATGCTGGCAGAAGCAATTGGCGAGGTCCTTCAGGTTCCGGTTTCCAGCATACCCAAGGAAAAGGCAGATGTCGTCATGGGACCTAGCATTGCAACATTCCTTTCCAGCCCAAGCCGCATTTCTGGTGCAAAGGCCAGAAAGGAGTTGGGTTGGGTACCTGTGGGACGACCACTTTTGGAGGAAATTACTAAGGGATCGTATGTCGAGTTGGCAAAGCAGCTGAACCAACAGCAGTGAATGTGTTAGCGAGTACGTACGTATGTACATACGTGAGGAAGCGGTCTGTGATTGGCGAGAGATGGGGTATATTGGTGCCAGGATGCAGATGATTACATATGTACAAGAGTTATCTGGTGATAGGTAATACCCAATCGGGCAAGTAATACATACGTTCCACAATATGACGCAGGTTTTCTCAACTACCGAATAGGTTCTCTCAGGTTGCAAGCAAAGGCAATATGCATGTGTATGTATGTATGTATGTATGTACGTATATGTGTCGATAGAGCCAGACCGCTTCTATGGTGGATAATAATTCAACACAAAAACATTTACGACAAGTTGTAAAAACGTACATGCCATATGTCTATAACAACCAATTCAAGCCCCTGGCTGGAGATGCAAGCTCTTATTAACACCCCTCATATGCCACATAAGTCAAATACATGCGGTGAAGAACAAACCTGCATCTTCCCTGTCGACCCGTGGGGTGAATTGGGTCCCAGACACACTCATGCAGTTGGCCACGGATTAGACCCTTAGTTGACCAATATAACTCTCCACAAGTCCACAAATCCCCCTTCTTCCGCTCTTCTCGGCGTCTTCTTGTATCACGGCATGCAAGGTTATTACCCTTCATCTCAACAAACCATCCATTGCCCTATTGGGAAATCTTCCATTTTGATACAGGTTTTATTTCGCCCGGTCTGGGAATACTGCGGATGTCAGATAACTTCTGGAAATGGCGGTGTCGAAATAATGTATCTGGTGATTTGTTGGCTTAAGTTTCTAGGGATTCTATTTTCTTGGCAGATGGGTTTTGACTGGACTGGGGTTGAATTTGGTTAGATGGACTAATACTAGGGAGCTTTACTTTGCCGTTTGTAGGAATACAAAGGGATAAGGGAAGCATAACGACACGGCTGAAAGTTGGAGGTCTGGAATGTTCAAGGGATTGGCAAAGGGGAAAGTTACAGAAAGAACCGGTTTTGACGCAGCGTGCGCAGAGATCTTCGTTCGGCACTAATTCAACGACACCCAAAATTGTAACCTTACCCAAAATAGTATTAACTAAGCGTATTATCTCTAACGGCAAATCACCGAACAGGTGGGAGTCACAACAGTAGCTATTATCATAATAACAACACTGCCTCCAGTCAATCCGCATACAGTCAAAGACCATAAAGTCTCTCCTCTTCACCTCGCTTACAAAGTGAAGTGGCACAAGGCCAATAAATGTCACACAAGACTTGCAGTTACGGCGTCTGATTGAACGGTTTGGCGTAGGTCAGCTCTGCAGTTGTTTGTCACTTTACGGGCCCCATGATCAGCCCGGGCTTGGCAACGGGTGAATGAGAATTCCGGGGTAGAAAAAACGGAAATAGTCGGGTTTTAAGGCCGAAGGTGCAGTTGCGGCGTGTTTTTTTTCTTGTTTAGCCCAAGGAGGGACACGTGGAGAAGGGGTCTGGTAGTGATGTCATGGGTATGCAATATCGGATCTTCATATGCAGAGTGTTTTCTATCATGGAATGGTGGTTTTTGGAGACATGGGGGTTGTCAGGTGTTGGTCGTTGCATGATCTGCAAAAGACTTGTTTCCGGGGCGTCGGTCGTCCGGCAATATCGGACAAGATAGTAGTATAGAGAATGACTGATGACAAACCTGACAAACAGGCATCAAATAGTGTTGGACACAGTGTGTCATGTTGTCATACTCCCCACACTCGCCGCACCATGTCTCTATCTTCGGGTAATATAGGAAACTCGCCCAGTCCAATGTCAAGTCAACCCGCATCTGTCCGAGTCACCTATGGCTTCTTTCCCCGATTAGCACTTTTACCGTAACACGACCAAGGTTTTCCGAAAATGGCCTTCCGGTTTCTTGAAGGATATCCTGCGGTTTACCTAAATCGAACAAAGAGGAAAAGGGGAAACTTCGGCATCCGTCTTGGCTTGCTTGGCTATCAGTAGTAAAGATTGATCGTTTCCAGTCGAGACTAACAAACATTTAACAAGAATCGCCTCAACCAAGTCACGCTTGTTCACCACCCCGCCAACCAACTTGTCAAGTTGCACGGCACCGACAATGGTTGTACAAACCCGAGTTCACAGTCCGCCTTGGCCTGCTAGGTGAACCGACTCAAGCTATGTACATTTCCCGATAAAAACAAGTTTATCAGCCCACCAACCAACTTGCCCAGTTCATGACACCCTCCTGTCGTCTACTACGCCCTGCCGAGTTCATGTCAACACCTTGTCGGTTAATTCCCTGCCGTCCATGAACAACCTCCAACAAACTCTCCAAAATATCTCCTTCTCGGTTTTGCGCAAGCCGAGCTATGTATGTATGCACATATGTACAAGCCACCTTGTTTTTAAAGAAACAAAAAGATTACCGACTAGAGGCCGAACTTGAACTTTCCAAGAGAATTTAAATTTCCCTCGTCTGGTTGGTTTTCACATGCTTCAGAGTTGGAGACCAAGCTCGATTTGGAAAGAATAGCCAGAAAATGACTTTTTTGGGTCGTTTGGTTTGGACCATGGCCGGGAGGATATAACGATATATACCACACACGGGCTTTTATATATCTAGAGAGTGGAAGACCCTGTCAATCCTCAGAAACGACCCCCATTTTCTCGGTGCATCTATCTGCAAGAAAGGTCTACAATCGACGGGAAAGATCCCACGATGGTTCTTTGGGGAAGTTGTGGGAAGATGCCAGGGTATCTTGGTGGGGAAACATGTACAAGGCCGTGTTCTTTTTGCTTTTACAGCCCTTGGCAGTGGTCTTCTTTAGGACAAATTCAGGCCTAAGAGTTCTCACGAGGGAACTCGTTTTTACAGGGAAAACTCTATACGGCCCATTTATGTGGGGTTTGAAGGGTGGGACAGTCAGAATTTTGAGAGTCACATGGTGGCTGGAGAGGGAAAGTCGTGCTTTGTATGGATTGTTCAAGCGGGGAGTTTGGTATAAGCGAGAACCATTGTTGCTTGAGGCCTGATTGCTTGTATCTTGCGTCATAATGAATTATAAGGGGATTGTAAACTCGGTGCAGACAAAGTTATCGTATCACCAGCCCCTCACTATGTATGTATGTACAAGTATACTGTTGTATACATGTGTGCGTACATACATATGTACATATATATACATGTATATACATGCAATGTGCATATGCACTTGACAGCCGTTAATCAATACTCCCGCCACCAAAAAAACAGCCAACTCCCCCTTTGCCAAACATTTTCGACTCACCATTCATAAGTCGGTCAAGTCCCTCGTGGTTCCCAGGTATCCGGCGTCTTCCCAGCTACCAGCATCCTCAAACGTCAGAAAGGGGAACAAATTGCTGACTTAGCAAGGTTCCGCATGCATTGCATTGCCAAACTACATACTATTTGATGTGATGGTTGTACAGACAAAACTGTCTATAGTTTAACTATGGGATTCCAACGGGATGCAAGCGGGAAATTGCGTGGCGAAAGGAGAGAATGCCAACGGGAAGGGAATGTTCCTCTAAACGGACCTGCAAGCCTAACGCCCAGACTTGAACACGAGTATATTTTGACTACTTTTGGTTGTACTCCTGGCCGATCAGTTTGGTCCTAATGGGCAAGGAAGAAAGTGTCCATGTCGAGCAGAGCCGCATTTCTTCTTTCCTTCCACTCTTTTTGTTTTTTGTTGGGGGCCATTTCTTTGGTCGATCGAGATCACACCCCCACTAAACTGGCTTGCATTGGTCTATCTGACTTTTTTTTTCTTATCAGCCAGGTGGTCATGAGTTTACTATATCCTATATGTGACTCCTCTCATGTGACAATGATGCCGGTTGCTGGGTTATCAAGGTGTTTTGTTTCTTGTGTTCTTGAAAAATTATTGAGGCCCTACTGATTACAGACAGATGACAGACGGACTGGAACAGTCTGTTTCTGACAAGGATGTCCCTTGTGCGGGTGAGCTTCTAGAGGGATAAAGGACAAGACGAATTCGTCTTCTCTGACTCGAATTCAGTGCTGAAGACGCCTTGATCCTAGGTCACCACCCACTTGATCTGACTAAACTGCTTTCAAAGCCGTCCTATCATAGAAAATCGCCGAATAAGACTTGGACATACCGAAAGCGGAAAAAAAGTGCAACGGACTTCACGATCCTCTAGGAAAAAAAACCTCTTGTCTCACAAAAATACCATACCCGTCAGCTCCTCCTCTCGGCTCTTATTGGGCCTCAAATCCCAAGTATGTAGCCCACAGTCGCGGCGGAGACAAGTTTAGCTCTAAGAGTCTTTCGGGACCCCGCCGGAAGCGCATGCATATCGTCCTTCTGATCAGGACAATGACGAAGGTAGGATTGGGCATTCACGCAGCGAAATGGGTGGATTTTGGGCGGCGTCTAGTTTCACCGATTATAAACATGGGCCATTACATACGTTTCATCCCGCATTGAGACGTGGGGGAAAGGAAGGAAGACGTGGAGATTCACATACAAAGGTCGTCGGTTGGTCGGTCGTCTGGAAAGGTCTCATGGTCTGATATCCGATAACGGGAACAAAGGTGTCTAGGGTTTTTTTGTTTTTTTGTCAACCAAGGACAGCAAACACGGCAGGCTTATCTAATTCACGTGGATTCCCGTTCGCAATAGCGACTTTGAAATGGCGTCAACATCGGTTATCATGCCGTGTGCCGAACGAGAACCGTACCATTCGTTGGATCCTAACGAGTCTATCAAACCAACAAAAAGGGACAGTCGCTTGCAGCCTGGCTGTCGTGACCGCCTTTTTTTTTTTACTTTCTTTTGGCTTTTCTTATCTACATACATACACGCATACATATGCACAATATGACAGTGGACAACATGGCTATGTCAGAGGATTCGCCTTTTCTGTCGTTGTTGCAGTTCTGGAGTGTCAGCTAGAGACTTTTATTTAATCCCGTAGTGACCACTTTGACCGACAACGCAACCATAAAGCTAAAAAAGCTTTGGCTGTCTTGTAGATTGCAGCAAATATATGTATAAATGCATTATCTCAATGTCGTCTACCAATGGACCGAGCTGTATGTGTGCCAAGGATATCTGTCGTAAATGCCGTAAGCAGTAAAGAGAAGAAAGAACACGATTACATGTAAAGACAGTCACCGCCCCTTTTCTAACGTGGAACAAAGTTCATAGATGTTAGTAAATAGCGCAGGACTATTGCCACGTTTAATCTAATCGTACATATCGAATCCAGTGCATCGCTGTTTCTATTGTCTGTTCGCCCAGAGAAAGTGGAGACACGGCACTCAAGGACTTTGTACTCCCTCCTTTCTTTTTGGGATGGCTTAGTGGAAACTTCTGGGTATTTCATGAAATTCGCGGATTTTGTGCGCATATTTCATGGACGATAAGCGTTATCGGGTTTGGACCCGCTATAAATGTTAAACTGATGGACAATGTATGTACAACACGAGAGAGATTGATAACATGAGATCACGAAATAAATGGAACTTGTAATGAAGGGAGTATAGAAGTACCATTATAGGTACATCTGTGTATTTTCAAAAAAGAAATAGAAACTAAAAACTAAAGTGGTATCTCGAGTCGATGAAGATCTGGAGTGATAACAAGACAAATGAAATAAAAGCAAAATCCCAAGAAAAAAAAAAACCCGATATCCAACAAGGTCCTTTTGTAAGAACAAATACCAAGAGACGAGCCAGTTGCCCAATGGTCTCTGTACTGTGATGTGGCCAAAGCCAATAAAACCCAAAATATTTTGAAGCAAGCCACCCAAACACAAAAGCCGATGAAAATGTAGAGAAAATACAAGTACTCAAAAGAGTAGAAAGAGAGTAGAGTTTTTTAGCGCAGGGCCGAGTAATGTAATTGAAACAGAAGATAAAAAACAAAGTCATAAAAGTCGTCAAGATGCGCTGCCGCAATTAAAAAACAGAAGCTGGAGGTAGTTATGCCGGGTATCCAAGAAAAGAAAGCTCAAAGCAAGAATGAAAACTGAAAAATGCCAACAACCGGCACAGAGCAAAAGGAAAACGATGAGACCAGTGCCTCACAGAAACTGGAGGCAATCAATGGTCAAATTGATGGATGGAAAAAAACGTATGGTGTGAGGCTCCAAGAGCTCGGGATTCTTAGAAACGGCCTGGTGTCAAGCGACTGGGACTGCGAGGTGGCACATCGAGAAAGAGAGGTGACTCTTTGCCGGTGGGAAGTTCTGGTCGGTACATGTCTAATGGGGATGACTCTGGGGAAGGTGGCATGGCGACTTCATCGTCGGAAGAGTCGTCAATAGAGAGATCGGGTGGCGACATGGCGCTGTGTGATTGTGTGCGGACAAGGCGAAGAGAGGAGATATCCTCTTCATCATCATCAGAAGAGTACTCATCAGCAACAGGCTGAGCTGATTGTCTCCGCATTTGAGTAAGAGTAGCAGCATACCGCGAGTTCTGGAAGGCAAGCATATCTTCCGAGTCATCATAATCAGACTCAGCATCAGACTCATCATAATCAGAGTCATCATCTTCTTCCTCGCTAGACTCGGAAAGAGCATCGTCATCGGACTCCGGCTCGTCGACTACACGGCGCTCGGAGGGAGCCCATTGGACGTGGCGAGGCTCGGTGGTGGTGGGGGTTTGGTCGGCGGCGTGGAGCTCGCTCATTAGACTATCGAGGAGGTTGGCGTGGCCGACGAGGCGGCGGAGGTTGTGGGATGGTTGGGCGGCTTCGTGGCCGAGCTTGGCGCGGGCCCGGTGGGCTAGACGGTAAGTCATTGTGATGGACATTTTGAGTGTGTGTGTGTGTGAGAGACTGGGTGGAAGAAGAATGTTGGTTGTGATAGTTGATTGGAACTGGTGTTTGAATGATAATGGTGATGAAGTGGAGACTTTGAAGATATCTCTTGGTTCTCTTGGAACTTGAATTTTTTGGATGTTGAAAATGAAAAATAAGAAGCGGGAGAGGAACAATGAAGACGGGAAGTTTGGCCGGTCTTATAAGAAGACGATCCAAGGAGTTGTGTTTAGCAAAGCCATGCGCAATGGCAAACTATAAACTAATATATATTTATCGCACATTTTTTATTATACTTTAAATATTGCCAATTTGATCGGTACTTACTAGGGGTGAGTCAAGTCGTATAGTAGACGTTAAATGCGCGGATATAAATTAATTTTTATTTATCGACACATATTCTCTACTATTAATTTGTAATATTTTTTTCAGTCTCGGCCTGCTTTGTTATTTCTCTACGGCAGCGGGAGAGTCTGGATTCCCGTTGGATCTCGGCGTTTACTTTTTTTTTTTATTTATCTACATGTTGGCCATAAATGCAATTCTCAGTCCAAAGACCGGTATCCCCACACTCAGCCAACGGTCTGGTCAAATCTTTAATGATACCTCGTTCATTGACATGTTGTAAATCTCACAATTAACAACGGCTTCCGCCTGGCCCGGAGGCTTTCATCTCTCCTTGAAAATTAAACACCATCGAATCTCCGAGCATCTGAATTTCTCAGCAATCTGGTATTAGCGTACCATCTCCCCCAAAATATAAACACAGTGACGCCTGATTATCAATACCATATTCACCTTAGGCATCCCATGACACCAGCCAAGGCTTCTTCCAGCTGTCCGGCCGGGGTAATACACTTGTCCGTCAACCAGCTCGGCTTCTGAAAACCCCGTCCACAAATGGTAGAAAACAACCACCACTCATCATTCACGATGACGCCAATTCTCGGTGATAGCACGATAAATCCGTTTCCCATACCATCACAGTCACACACGTGTCTATATTTTTTTTTTCTTTTCAACTTTTGTAGGTTCGTGGTTTGTTTCGCGAGCCCCCAAACTGCTGGAGAAATGACACATGATGGCTTGACACTCTACACTTTTCCTACATCAAACCCGATCAAACCCTCAACTTCTAACATGCCCACAGCTTCTTTTGCTTGGCGTGGCGACGGAACTGGCTGCTTGTTACAGATGCCATGTCTCGCTCAGGTATCTTTTTGCCTGTGCCTTACTACAAAGGTACCTCTCCCACATTCAAGTGTTTCTGTACAGCAGGGGTGTAATCAACGGGTATCGAACATTAATCGCCAACCAAGTTTTCCCGATCGTCCGTATCAGTATCAAAAATATCACGAGAAACTGGAATGTAGGTTGCATGACCGGCTCACCTATGGCCGTTCCCCGTGCTTGTTTTTTTCTTTGTTCATGCTTGAAATGTTCTGATTTCTGTTTCTAAACTGTGCCGCCACACCTGTCGTCGCTTACACATTCCAAAGCGGAAACACTGGTCTATCGGTCAAGTTCGTTACCATCTAGTATCGCCGTCTCACACTACTTGATCTACTCGAATCCGTAACCAATCCATTTTAGGCAACTTTTGCGCGAGACATATCGCCAATCTTCACGGCCAGACTGCAAATCCCACGGCGCCGTATCATGACCGCCATTTTGCCGCATCCGGGCATCATTTGTTCCCGGTATCATTCACGCCGGACGGTCAGACTTTATTGTGGGTCTCTAGTGGTTCGGAAGCTTACTTTCTGCCTCGGTTCGACAATTGACGACCCAAAAAGATTGTTGTCCGAAAACCTCAGCCTCGTCGTTAGTCAGACGCTTCGGGCTCTAAATCATCGGTCTAGACTCACCAAGCCCCAATTACAACGTTGAAGTGTCGACTAGCGTCACTGGATTTGGCTCACCGGTTGTCTGCTGGTGGGGAATTTCTCGGTATATGAATCCTTTGATTCCCTTTTCCGAATCGCCAAGCCAAATCTGTGGATATCGGTAACTTGTTTTTGTCTTCAACCAACGAAACTAATGGTGTTAATCTAGGATTTAAGAATATTCAACCGTAAACACTGCTCAGGTCGAAGTACCGATAGGGTTAATGGCTTACAATCGGACTCCAGGGTATAGCCCGATCACAAAAGGTTTTTGTAAGCCAGGGCGTTTAAGCCTGTAAAGCCCGATCGTAAGTCCGTCCACTAAAATTCTGACACCTCTTGATTCGTCATGATTCACGGATGAATGATTCATAATCAATCATTGACCAGACAAGGAAATTTTATTGAGACCGTACCTTGCCTTGATGACGACATTTAGCTAGGACAATGAGCACAGATTTACCCCCACAAAATGTCTTTTTTTTTGAATCGCTACTCAAGTCAGTTTATTGCTGCTCGATTTGCGATCACCGGCGGTTCGTTCAGCCTCCAGTGTTTCCTTCCAAATCACTTATCTTCACAGCTTCCCAATTAGGAAATTTTTGGGTTCGGCTGCGCATACCTGACGTCATCAACGCCACCAACCGGTCGGTATTGCTCCACGTCCGTTATAAAGTGGGGCTTCGGCGGAGATACAATGACGACGCCGTATGGCAATGCTGCCGCCGACCGCCCAAAGATGTAGGGAGACAAATTGATTTTGTGGGCTGTGGAGGAATGTGGACATGCCATATGTCGTGGTTATCGTTGAGACATACGGGCTGATTGAAGGGATGGTGTGGAGAGCATTTGTGTTGCATGCGTGGGTTGGACACGGCACACAGGAGTCAAAAGCATCCAGTCAGTACTCATTACACAGGGCAAAAGGACCATGTCGGAGGCCGTGGGACGCGTATATATCCCGGTTGTGGGACAAATCGTTGGCCCAAAAACTGGATGAGAAAAAAGCTTGTCGTTAACAGCCTTTACAGCGCCAAGGCTTCGAGAGCTTCACGCGTTCTTGGCATTTAACGGGAGGAGACAGACGAGAAAGCTTGGTATCAACAACAATACAATGTCGTGATCGACAAATTGTATTTGGCACGTGATGGGTAGCGAGCAGGACGCCGAGGGGTTTTTTGGCAACACCAGCCGCTGATCGTATATTTACAGACTACCCTATACGGCAAAAACCTCAGAGGCCATGGCTGGAGATCTTTGAACCTAACGGTAACAGACAGAGACATTGGCAAAATCCTTTTACACATGTGAAAAAAACGGACTTACCGCACTTTTGCAGATCCATCAAATTCAGTGGTCAAGATTATAAAGTCTAGATTATATATTTAGATAAGTAGCTGTATGTCGGTGGTCATGATAAGAAGCTGTTCCCAGTAATTCCTAGACATCGGGTAACTTACATCTTGCAACGTCCGTAGTAAAAATCCAAATTCGTGATAGAATCCAACGATTTACAATCCAAACTTACCGAAACAAGTATGGCTCCCGACATTTAAGCCCATCTCTCAGGAATTTGACAAAAAGGGAACCTCTCTATCCACATTGGGGAACGGGAACAAGACCCACCTATTTCCCAATTTGAGTTACCGTCTTTTATGGGTCCTTGACTACTTTTTTTTTTTCCGCGCTCAGTGGATGGACTTAAAGAACGAGCACCGGCTATAACACTTTTGGGTTGCTTTTCCCCAGGTTTTAATTTTGACAGGGAAGGCTGGACTTTTTGGATTAATTTGTGCTCAATGGATGAAATCGCCGCATGCAATATGGATCCACAGTAATGGTATGTATGCGAAATCAACATCAAGAGAGACAATGTGCGTAGATGTCAAAGTTGTACATACACTTGATGATTGGCTTTGTATATACATGTAGTAATTATAGCCGGTCAATACTCACGATACAAAGTGATGATGTAGCTGAGTGTGTGACACATCATCCACTTTTGCCAAAAGGGCTGTCCGCCTGCGTCATGTTTTACAGAAGTGTTTCTCCTTCAGTCATGAATAGCTTGGATAACACAGTAATGTTAAACTTTAGTCCAATCGGAAGACCGAGTTACTCGTAGCGACCTCAAATGAAATACTTCATTTGGAAATATCTCGCTCGTGTGAAAATTAGTCTGAGGTAGAAACCACAGTTTCGTTTTGGTCTTTCTATTCTACATACAGACAAAGAAAACACCGAGATAAGAAAAGACGAAGAATCTCCGATATCAAAACAGGAAAAAAAACCCTACCCCCGACCAGGAACCGTCGCATCTCCAGTATACCGTCATCGAATACTACGCCATTAAGCCCCTGGCCCAGATCTCCAAACACATGCCACATGTAACAGGAACAAAAAAGGCAACAAAGATCTAGTAGATACGTATGTACATACATAGGCCCTGTGACTGAGCGATGTCCTTACGGACGTCATTACTTCTGGGCTCAGACCGTCTTTCGTGAATTCTGTGACAGTTTCGTCTGCTTGGACAAGGCACAGTCTTGGTGGTTATTCTCAATGGGAATAAGACGTGTCGTGTGTGTCCGTGGGGGGAGGACGTTTTTACGTGGTGGCTGTCTGACCGTTCTTCACGATTACAGGTTCCGAAACGGCGGCGTTTGCGGCGTATAGGATTTTTGAAGACGGGATGGTTTAATTTCGGGGGGATGGCACTGTAAATCGGGGTATACAGATGATGGGTTACTGATTGTTTGTGTTTTATGGGCACGGATGGGTTGGCTAGAAATGGGAGTAGTGGACGCGTCTTGTATGAGTGAGTGTTTCTATTCTGGGTGATGACGATGATGTTTGTGCATCTAAACGACTGTTTTCAATTATTGTTGGTCCTTCTTTTGGGATTCCACTTGTCTGGAAATACCATTTTGATATATCACTTTATGGTTGTTGGTTATTTAGACGCAGGGGTCGACGGCACAGAATACTGTGGCTTGAAGTCTTGTGATCATAGAGTTCAGGGATTGGATATCTCAATGACCAGAGCTTCTGACAATTGTTTCTTAGCCGATGGCTTGCATGGCGTTGGGAAATATATCGCTCCCTGTATAACCAAGCAAAACAAAGCCGCCGCAAAACATACCTGCTAAAGGCAATCAAGTATATATACATAATGTTCTCAGCTGTCATGATTGGCGCGTTAGACTCCACATTCCAAGCTATCGTGAGACCCCCACGACCAATAACTCTCAATAGGCTTCGTCTCAAGATCTAATCGACAAATCCTCAAACGGAAGTCTCATGGAACAACTAAACCTTCTGCCATTCACCTTCTGTAATCTCCCTACGGCCTCAATACAATTTCCACCCCCAGCACATCGCGTAGTTGTCCGTGATAAACCCTCACTACCTTACAACCAACCAAACGCCCCGAACACCCGTCCTGTCCCCCGGCCGATCTGTGCACTGCTCTTAGAGGCCTTCCACTTACCCATTAGGGCAGTCTGCACCAACAGCTCCAGTCACCTCTAGTCACTCACCCAGCACGAAGCAAAGAAAAAAATGTAGGGATTGGTCCGCCTGTGAGTTGGCCTCAAACAGGGCCATTCTCTTGCCAATACCGGATTAGGTAGCACGTGGGAAAAAGTTAGAGGCCGGGGCATGTGGGGGTCACTGGCCCTACCAAAGGCAGCGGCGTGCACAGTAACCGCAAGGCAGGCCTGTTGTTAACCAAGATTATCTATGTCTGTGTTGTTCTGTGCAAATGCATTTGCGAGATGGCCTTGAAGGGGAGTAGGCTGGTAACATGTCCTTGGAACGGCGCCCGGCCAAGTTAACCTGTGTCGCCTCCCTCGTTCACGATGTCTTATCTCTGAATCTGTGGGATACTTTATCCTAATTGGGACAAAAGAAAAACAACCCTAGGGAGGCCCAGTAGATATGGACGTTGCGTTCTAGGGAGGCGGCGGGATGGTCTATTTGTTCGTTTTTGTGGGTGGCCCAGGAATGAACAGATGGTCGTGGTGGTTTCTTGTTTCCAAGCTGATCGTGTTTCTATCCAGGAGTCGGGGAAGGCGAAAACACGTCGTCAGCGATGATATAGCCGACGTAGGCTATGTTTTTTAGCCCTGTATCCACCCTAGACGCCATATAGGTCACAGCCTACAAATGTCAATGTCAAAGTCACTTGCAGCGCCGCTCAGTCCTAAAAGGGTCCTCTCCCTGTTCAGAGGGCAAACTTGATATATAGCGGCTTTGACTACGATTTTAGTTTGTACCACAGGGCCACAGGGTACGTGGCTTCCGATTAGTTGGTAATCGTGAAAGCTAAGGACTCTGGAATATAGTTGAACTGATACTATTCTCGGATTTCCTTTTGCCATTCCGTATATGTATTCGTCGATACTATAGATACCAGTTTCTTCTCCCCATCGAGTAATGCCTCTTGCGGACACAGCTGTGGTTGGTTCAAATCTATCTAGATACAACAAGCCATTCATCGTATTCATGAACAAAGAGTCGCAATACGTCCCCACTGTTCTTAAATCCTCCATTCCGCTCTACCGACCAAATAAAGATTCTGAAAGCCTACTCGAGAGTCCAGACCAAGTCGGTTCCACTCCGGAGGTCTAGATTGTTTAGCCACCGCGGCTCTGTTGCCAGGTACGACTTCAACGCAATTCCATTGGTCCTCTTTCAACATTGGTCCCTGATAAATATACCTCTCTGTATATGCTTTTTGATACAATGCCACCGCCGTAGAACCTAGACAAACCATGAATTCAAAAATAGATCATGACTACGTTCGAGGCTCTCGCCATCAAGGTGGCTTAGAAGGCAAGTTTGCGGAGCTGCATGCAGCTGTGCGATGTTAGTCAGATAAGCTTCGTTTTCAATGTTTCGTTCTTCTCCTGATATCGGACAAGCTTATCATCCAAACGGTCATGCATACGAATCAGGTGAGAAACACACCAGCAATCAGATCACATTGTTTCCGTTGGAACAGAAGAAGAAGAAGAAGAAGAAAAAAAACACCGTTCGTTTCTCCTTTGCCACCCCTGGGAACCAAGCTTTCGCCAACAGAACTTGGCTACAATAGTCGACGTGGCTTCGACTGGCCTCAACAAAAGAAACGAAAAAGTCAATTTCCCCTGCCATGTTGTACCTGAGATCGACAATATTCCTCCGCCTTTCAACGCCCTACCACCAACCACCATTCACGATCTCCAAAACGTTTCGACGCGGCAAAGACCTCCTGTTCTGCCAACCACCTAACACGGAACAAAGGACAAAGCAAACAAGGGGAAAAAAGAAAAAGAAGAAAAAAAAGAGACAAGAGAAACACCAAAGTGCCTTCATTCAGGCCTCGTTTCAATTCTGCAATAGCCCTTCTTCCCGACATATCAGGTTTTCAATCGGACCCCGCCTGGCCGCCCCCATTTTCTTCAAAATGGCAGCCTGGTTTGTCAGCGGTGAAGATGTTGAAAGATATCGGCGATCTTGGGGGCCCAGGCCTTGATGACAGCGATTGGAGAGAGAGAGTCCTGGAATGTTCCAAAATCGACCCCAATTCGGTTCGGTATGGCGACTGGTGGGGGCTTTTCACTAATCATAAATTCAGCAAACAGGCACCACGGGAGACAATGCAGCAATTTGGCTGGAATGTTCATGATGAGGAGCCGGTGCCTTGGGTTGGCCTAATCGGGAAATATCGTAGACGGGTACCCCTTCGGGATATGCGGCTTGTAGACCAAATTAGGCGATGATTTAGCTGACTCTTGACAATGCCCCTGGAATTGAAGCTGCAGCTAAGTATTTTCAGGTTTGTTCATGTGACCATTGTGATATTGGTATGTACTTCAAGTCATACTAAAGCTCCATCATTAAACCCTCGATCGGACACCAAATGTCCACAATTGTCCATTCGTCCATTGTTCGGCTGACCGGAGCCTTGCCAGCCCGTTTTCCATGAACCCCCACTGTCCGAGTAATCACGCAAATCCGCTAAAGAAGCTCAGACTGAGTAGTCCACCGGTACTTCATAGGCCTGTGCGGACTAGATACGTACGGAATGGCCAAACGGGACCTCTCTATGCATAAAGGCGCTGATGAAGAGTTTTCCAGTGGGTCGGTTGAAGCTATGGGCAGTGTTAAACCTCTCGTTATAGGGCACAGGCACGGATTGTGCAGGACGTTACTGCTTGGCTCATTTGGGGGGACTGCAGTGTCCTGTATGTACAAAATGTGTGTATGTACATACATATGTCGGTAATATGGAGTTCGCCGGCTAAATACACGAGACTTTGGTCATATGACTTTGAATCGTTGTTAATGGGTGTCGGCACAACGCTGCGCATATGCTATTGTGAGCTACTTCGGGTTCCACCGCGACTCTCCATCGATGTGGAAACCGACACCACGGATGTCTGTTCCCATCTAAATGTCACGGGATCCATTGGCAGACGGAAAGGCACAGTCCAGACCGCCCACAATCCATTAAATGACCTGTTCGTGATCTTCACCAGGTTTTGACCATTTCACGCTGTCATATCTGATAGGGTTGGGGTTTTGATTATCGTCCAGATTAGATCCGCGCTTAACCGGAAACGTCGGTTGTAACCGACGACATCCGTTGCTACTATTACCCGATGTATTGCGTTGTCGAGATGCATATGTCGTTACCACATGCCAAACGTACCATAAGTCAGCCGAACATTGGGCCATATCCGGACTCGTGAATCGGCCTGTCCAGAATCGTGGTGCTCCATTTATAGTAGGACTGGACTGTATGACTGCCCTGTCATCTAGACCAGTCGTCCCCCAACAACCACAAAGCTCAGCCGATCACCAAGCTGTAACTTTTGCATACAAACTTGTGACCGAAGCCTCATGACATTGGCCAGGCCCTTGATATCTACAGATTTCTTGTCCAATCATGACTTGTCGGCCCATGGTGGAGGCTGTGTTTGTCCCCATAGGAAGAATCCGTAAACCCACAACCTTGATACCCCTCGAAAGATCCCCCTATATTGACCTCAACAACCGTGGCGATTACATACTTGCCACAATGTGTCCATAGCCATGTATGCTTGTCTGTACATACATATGTGTATGTGTACTATGTCTAAATCAAGAAGCCGTTGCCTGACTTGCCAAAATAGGCAAAACACACTCACGACAAATCAACAGATCCCCCGCATCCTAACTATATTCCCCCTTTGAGCAGGAAACAACTACCATTTCTAATCCGAAGCCCCCGTGGTAGCACACGCCCCGTAGCTGAGTAACACAAGCCGTACCGCCAGTCCATCAGGCCGCAAGCGAGAGAGAAAAGAACGCAAGTGGAAAGACGAAAAAAAAAAGTCTTCACTCTGCATGCAGTGTTAAGCGGATGGTATTGGGCTACACGACTATTCAGAAAGCAGCCCAATGAGGGGCTTCTGCCGCGTGCGGGGTCCTTTGCGGGAGTCTAGGTGGTCCATTGACAGCTGCACGTTGCATTGCGACTTTGGTGCGTGAGTGAATTACTACCCTGCCCATATCAGTGTGTCGATTGGATGGCGGCGAGCGAATAGGGTAATTCCTGATTGGGAGATATTGATGGGATTACATTTGGTCTGATAACCCGGATGGAGCCTGCTGATCATGGGCGGGGCTCTACAGGTTTTTTTTGTGTGCGGGAGGATATATCGTGGGAAAGGATGACCAAGGGACACTGAAGCCTGCTTGTATCATGGTTATGTCTGTGATGCCTATGTTGTCTGTGGGATTGGGATTGTCTACCATGACATATGTACATTGTATGGATGTACATGTCTGCAGTGCAATACTCTATACACGCACATGTATCGACACATTGGTGTATCCTGACGATCCCTGACCAACATTCTTTACCCCGCCATTTCTCACATCGTGTACAGACTTCCTCCCGTCTCTTGTCTCCAAAAACAACATCTACAAAAAACACCCGGACTTCCTTCGGTTTTACATT
>LCZG01000029.1:113861-125956 GCA_001483325.1 Huntiella savannae | reverse complement strand
AAACTGAATTACAAAAATCTGTAATTCCAAATGACATCATACACCCAGACCAATCGCCGGTAATAAGCACCTCAACGTCTTCAGACAAGGGAATCGTGACACCCCGGTGTTTTCAAGACAGCTTGTGCGCATCGATGCTCTTTCTCCCTAGTTGACGGACGACAGGACCAGCGTGCAGAATTCGTCATCACCGAATTCGGAAGGGGGTTTTGGGTCTGGAGGTTGTGGCTTTTGTGCGGGACGGGGGACAGCGGGAAGGACGAGGTATGTATGTATGTATGTACATACATACATATGTACATACACATTGGTGAAGCGGGGTTGACAAGCTGAAAAAAAGCAAAAGTATTATATCATAACCATCTACATAGCTGTACGTATTTACACTAAATCCATGAAATTTTGACCAGCTCTTTAGTTGAGCTTCTGCTTGCCTCTCTTACGCTTACCACCAACCTCTCTGTTCTCTTCCACCTCCAACAACGCCTCTCTCTTCTTCTCACTGACAACCTTCAGAGCGTCTCTCAGAACTCTAGTCTCCAGGTTAACACCCTCCTCAGTCCATTCCACCATCTGTCTGCCCACTCTAGCCTCAATACCCAAGACCAACTCCACATCTCTCTGTCCCACAAACGTAACCGCCTCACCAGAGCGCCCTGCACGAGCTGTACGACCAACACGGTGAATGTAGTCATCAGGGTCTCTAGGAACATCGTAGTTGATAACGAGACTAACCTCGGGAATGTCCAGACCACGAGCTGCCACATCTGTGGCAACCAGAATCCGGGCCGCAGCTGCACGGAAACGACCGAGGTTGTCTGTTCTTTGACGTTGCGGTAAACCAGAGTGGAGAGAGGTTACACGGTGATCCAGGAGACGTAACATGTGATGAAGGAAGTCGGCCGTGGAAGTACGGTTGCAGAAGATAATCGCAGTCTTCTCCACGTTGGCCTCGGTAAGAAGGAACATGTGCAGGTAGTGTTCCTTGTGGGTGACAGGTACCTTGAGGTGCATCTGCTTGAGAGTTTGAGGGATAGCAAGCATCTGGGTGTCAACTTCACAAACGAAGACGGGCTTCTTGCCAGGCTTAACTGGCATATTTTGAAGAGCCTTGACCTCGGCAGTCATAGTGGCAGTGAAGAGAAGAGTCTGTCTCTCCGTAGGTGGTGGCAAGACACCAATGCACTCTTCGACGTCAGGAAGCATAGAACCTGGGCCCTTGGCATGAAGTAATCTATCCGCCTCATCAAGGACAATGAACTTGGCTCTGCGCAGTCCACAAATGGTATCCTCACCCGAAGTCCGGATATGATCAGCCAGACGACCGGGCGTCGCAATGATGATATGAGGTCTCTTGGCAAGCTGGATAGCCTGCTCACGCATATCAGAACCACCAGTGACCAAGATAATGCGCAACGTTTGAGACGCCGCGATAGCCTTGAACTGTTCCAGAATCTGCAGCGCCAACTCGCGAGTAGGAGTTAACACGACACCAAAGATGGCAGAGGGGTCCTCAGTGCACTTTTGCAGCATGGGAACCGCAAACGCAACCGTCTTACCCGAACCAGTCCGACTTCCACCAATACAGTCCCGGCCCGACAAAATCTCAGGAATACACCCCTTCTGAATACCAGTAGGTCTCTTGATAGCCATGTTAGCCAGAGACTGTACCAACCACGGCTTAACATTTATAGAAGCAAACGTAGCCGTAGCATCCGTCTTCACAAGAATTGGGTTCGCAGCGTGAATCTGAGAAACCTCGGGCTGCTCTGGGATCTCGGGAGCTTCATCGGTGGCCCCATCAGTCTTCTTCTTGAAACGGGAAGGGGCAGCGAACAAAGAGGTCTTGGAGATAAGTGAGATGGGGGCACCGTCGTCGTCGGAATCATCGGAATCGTCATCGTTCGTCACGGGGATGGCGGCATCGGCGACGCGCCGGCGCTTGCGGGGGTCGGCGCTGTCGAGGTGGTCGGATTCGGAACCGGAGTCGGAGGAATCGTCGCTAAGGAGGGGGTCTTCGCCAATAAGAGGGGCCATTTTGGTATATTATGGTATAGGGAAGGTTCAAAATGACCTTGTAGATATAAGAAGCAACAGCAGTTGTCCTTGGGATGCTTTCCTTGTAATGTGTCTCTCGCATTGGATTTTTTTTTGTGTCGGTGAGCTTATCTTGCCTTATCTCGGTAACTCTCACCGAAGAGCTTGCACACGAACGGATTTCCGGGTTGGTTTAACCCTACGCATCTGAAATCCGATTGTGCCACAATTGTCATGTAATTGTACATTTTGGATTTGTTATTGTAACATTAATCACACGTTATTTGAGTTCTACGATAGCAATGCCACAATTACATAGTTTCAAGCTTTCAGTTACTGTCAGCACGACAAGAATCAACACCTAAAACACAATGACATCGAAGCATTCATACAAAAATAGACGCGCGCTTATTAGGATCAGGATTATTTAGATGGATCCCCATGCTTAGACACGATTAGTGTCCGATCCGCACCTCGGAACTTCAACATTGAAGTGAGCAGTAAATTTGACCCGACAGGATGGACTCACTGCAGTGTCTGTTCTCACAGGTGTGCTCAGTAACCATTACCTGCACTCCAGTCAACTAACAATTCAGGCCACGCTCGCAATCACGCTCATAATAAACGAGGCGGTCGAAGCCCTGATTACCTTAAAAGATTGACTGCTATAGCGTCATGGCACAAACTGGGGGAGTTACCCCGCAAGAATACTGTGTACACAATAGAGGATAAACCTACATTGTTAGTGCTATCCTTGGCACATCCAAGTTTATCGTGACCACACCTCCATGAATTCCGAATACAGAAATGACTGTCATCATGACTGGTGTGACAAAAATGGCAATCTATCGGCCCAGTTAAGCCAAGGTCTCGAGTCTGCCTTGCCATCTCCATCGTATCTGCAATGTTCGGGAGGTTTTTCGTGCACGAGTGCACCGGGCACGCGGCCGATTAGACAGCAAAATAAACCCTGATGCTTGCCATTGGCCAACTGGCAGTTTCATGGGTATATTGAACATGTCGTTGTTGGAACGTTGGACGCAGCCGTATGTGAGTTCGGGAGGCCGCCGTTAGGGATACGGTAGCGAATAGATACATGTGGTGTTGATATCGGATGTAATCGGGCAACGGAAGCCCGATTAAAAGGGGTTCCGTCCTGATCGGCCGGTCCAAATGGCCCCCAATGGCGGTCTACTAATTGTTGGGTGTTTTCCATGCTTATAGGGATACCACGGTTGAGTGCGACATCCAACGTGTGGGTTACCTCCGCTTGATGGCTGGGATTGGCTGTAAACGAATGCACATCATGGCGAGAATTATGATGACAGAAACTGCAGGAACCAGGGCCTGGATGTAAACTTGACGATAGTTTGCGACGAGGCTACGACGAGGCTGGGAGGTGGAGACTGACATTGACACTGACACTGAGACTTGAAGAGTCTAAGTTCTAGTCGAAGTGGACGGAGGATTTGCCGTTGTTGGATATGTTCTGCAGTTGTTCGGTATCAACGGGTCTGTGTTGAAATTGAACATTCGACATGTCAGTCCAATCACCATGCAAATGCATCACACTCTTCACTAAACCCATTATTACCAGTCCGGCTTGTTGAATCCTAGACCGGTCAACCAACAAACAAAAGTGATTGCTCACCGCCCTCGGCTATGTGCTTCCAATAATCGACTCGCGGTCTAGGCAAGTCATCCGTCCCCGGCTCATCACCCTAGCATTAGTTATCGGATTGTCCCACGAAGATAAGTTTTGTATGATCATAAACCAAACCAAACCAGCCTCGTTTGTGTCAAACCGTCACTACATAGCGCATAAACAGCGGCCGTACTACAATCAAGATGAATGGTCAGTCTAAAGGCTCACAGCCTACTGGTCGTGCTAGATTTCGTCGAGGGGCATCCGCCCGATGAACATGTGTCTGCGTCGAGGACTTGAAACTGATGAGCAAATGCAGAATAACCTTTGAAACTACCAGTCTTTGATGCAACCAGTGTTGGATGGACAAGGCAATTTTTACGGCCAATCCAGGCAACAAGCATCGATCCTGCTGACGGGTTAACAGGGCTTCAACGCCCCCCCTTCAAAGTTTCATGTTGCGTATACACTGCCATGAAGCAGAGGGAAGGGTCGATTTTCTTCCATGAAGCTTCTATAGGAGACACCAATTGTCGAACAAACTCGCCAAGACCAGCCCCAATATTCTCAGTGTTTTCGACATTTGATTTTTTTTTGGGACACTCATACAGTACACGATAGTGACCATATGCGCACATGTGTAGACACGCATACATACAAATGCAAATCCGTATCTGAACTATAGACTAGAATTTCTCCTTCACGCCCATGTGTTTGAAACCATCATAAAGCACATGCGTTCTTTGATGCCTGTCGTTCTTCCTTTTCCCAGAAACCTTACCAAACAAATCCGACGATGCTTTGAACTTCGATGCCCAACCCAGATGACTAAGCGCACAATGGTGTAAACCCAAGGGGATCCGCGGCCTGTGCTGGGGGGCGCCCTTGACAGCCCCTAGACCACCTGTGACGAGACTGTAGTGGGCCTGGCCAAGCACACGGCACCGCCTAACAAATCCAGCGACAGCATTCTTTGTGGTGTGGTGATATGGGTGATGGGGTCCTTGGGGGACAGTGAAAAGCTGCAGTCACCAACTCGTTTCATAATGGCCGACCAAAGCTCCTCCAGCCGATCAAATCGCCTTCCTCTTCTTGCCGTGCCCCCCCACTCCTAGTACCAACATCGTAGGCGTCTTTGGGCTTTCTTGTTTTTTTCTTCTATTGTATCAACTATCTATAATCCTAAGGATAACCCAGCGTCTTTTATCAATTCCTTTTCCGATAAATACTTTAGGCTGCAATACAAAGTGAAGTGCTTCTCCTGCTCCTCGTCTTTTCGTTCTTCGTATAACCAGCTCTACACATTGCCATCATCCAAATTACTTTCTGAGCCAATTCTGTTGACTACCCGCCAATCCGTTCACCTATAATCACATTACAGTCGCCCGACTCCCGCTACGAGAAACTCAAAATACACCCCCAGAGTTCGCCCTATTTAACGACCTATCGTCCTCGTCTACTCGCCGTACTTTCTTTTGCGGCCCCGCACTTCTCGCTTTCCCTGTCGCCACATATAGCACAACATCCCCTCCACAGTAGCCGCTAATGGTTCCAACGCCTGCCGGCTCGTCCGTCCCTAACCTGGGCGCCGGCCCACCGATGCTCCGGCCAGCCCTTGGAAACCGCACCGGCCCCCGTCTGGGTCTTTCCATCCCTCCCTCGGCTACCGCTAATCCCGTCAATCCTCCAGGCCGACCCGGTCGCCCAGCCTTGCCCCAGCTTAATGTGGCTACCCCTCATGGCAGCCACGTTGCCCCTCGCGAACAACCGTTGCGTTTGGTGACGAACTCGAGTAACGGTAGCGAAAGCAGTGTAGCGAATTCGCGGAATGGTAGCTTTGGACCTTTGGACGGACACGGGAGCAACCCAGTATCGGCTGCATCACAATACTCGCACCTGTCAATTCAGTTGGGCATCGGAGGCCGGCAACACGGCACGCCAGATCCGGTTTCAGCTGCAGGGTCGTTGCATTCGGAACACAGTGATTTCAACAGCACACACGGATTGGAGAGTCAGTTTGACCGCATGTCACTTCTAGAAAAGATTAAAGGAAAAGATGTAGAGGACTTTGATGACGAGAACTGGAAGATTGCCAGTGTGGAGAAGCAGATTGTCGAGTTGGGTAGTTTGGGAGAGGGCGCTGGTGGCGCAGTCACGCGATGCAAACTCAAGACCGGGAAAACCGTGTTTGCCTTGAAGGTGAGCCTTGGAGCATTTGAGGCGGAAGGATTTCAAGATACTAACAATCATGTTCTTGTAGGTTATCACGTCTAACCCCGATCCAGATGTTAAGAAACAAATTCTCCGTGAACTCGGTTTCAACAAGAACTGTGCCTCGGAGCATATCTGCCGCTACTATGGTGCCTTTGTTGACCCTTCAACCGCTACTATATCCATCGCTATGGAGTTTTGCGAGGGTGGATGTTTGGATAGTATCTATAAAGAGGTTAAGCGGTTGGGTGGACGTACCGGTGAAAAGGTGCTAGGAAAGATGGCCGAAGGCATACTTGGGGGCTTGACATACCTTCACGGGAGACGCATTATTCACCGTGATATCAAGCCCTCAAATATTTTGTTGACCCGGAAGGGTCAAGTAAAGCTATGCGATTTCGGTGTATCTGGTGATTTCGGAACTAAGGGCGAGGCCGATACCTTTATTGGTACCAGTTATTACATGGCTCCTGAGCGTATCACAGGCCAATCATACACTATAACATCTGATGTCTGGTCAACAGGTGTTACGCTTCTCGAGGTGGCTCAGCACCGGTTCCCATTCCCAGCGGACGGCTCGGAGATGCAACCTAAGGCGGGACTTATCGATCTCTTGACATATATCGTTCAGCAACCAACTCCAGTGCTTAAAGACGAGCCTGATGGTGTGAAGTGGAGTGATTCATTCAAGTACTTCATTCAGTGCTGGTAAGTTTTGGATCCGTAACTACCATGTGATTTTGAATATGCGCATACTAACGTTTGAATAATAGTCTCGAGAAGGACCCCAGTCGCAGAGCTACACCATGGCGCATGTTGGAACATCCGTGGATGGTTGAGATGAAGACGAAGCGTGTGAATATGGAAAAATACCTGGCGCAGGTATGGGGCTGGGACTCGTAAACTCGCCATCTTTGCCATATCATCTTGTCTTCCCTAATAGTCACGGGTCCATATACACTCATATATGTGATTCCTATTTCTCTCTATCTCTCTTGTTGTACATATTTTCACTCACCAATTCTTTCCTATCTTTCACTCCGCCAAGATTATGTTCCTTCCTTCCTAATTGCTTGTTGTTTTCTTGTTCGATTGATTTTTTAATGGAGTAGCTTTAATCTTGTGTAATTGATAAAATGACTCCTTCTATCATGTTTTAGGTGTATATATGCATCTATTTTTATTTTCTTACTGTGTGGTTGGCGCGCCCATTAGTTCGCGGAGAACGACAGTGGCATACGAACTCTTGGCGAGCTGGAACTTTACAACGACAGCGATACTCTTCTTCTCTGCAGCTTCACCCTCCACAGGAGCTTGCTCCTGAATGGCTGCGCCACCGGCCTCCTCGTCAATACGAGCCTTCTTGGCTTCGGAATCACCAGCATCCGAAATACTACGAGCTCTCTTCTTCCCCGACTCTCCTTCGCTCTCGTCCTTCTCGGTAGCCGTAGTAGCGGCCTCAGCTGCCTCCTTCGCCTTTCTCTCCGCAACACGTTCCTTGACAATGTCAAGATCAGTCTTAGCCAACTGTTCCAACTCGTCAGCACACGCCTTAACCCATCCTTCGGGCGCGTGCATGAAGCGCGCCATCATGGGACGGTAGCGGCCGCTAAGAGAGAATTCCTTCTGGCCGCGGGCCATGTTGGTGACGTCAATGCCGCCGTGCTCTTGCATGAAGGACTTGTAGAAGTCGCCCATGGCGTTGGTGGGGAGGAGCGTGCTGTGGCCGGGGGTGGGGAGCACAACGTCGAAGATGGTGTAGGTGCCGGCTTGGACGTCGGCTTCGGTTACGATGTGGGCGGTGGTGAAGGCGTCGGCGTCTTCCTCGGAGGTTTCGGCGGTGACGATTTCTTCGCCGTCTTGGTCAACTTCCATAGTGCCGGTGGGAGCAGCGGCCGTCTTGTCATCGCGCACAAGATCTCCAACTACCACCTGACCACCGTATAGTTCCCAACGGTGACTAGCAGCGAAGTTCCAGACGTAACTCTGGTAGGCGTGCAGATACATGCTACGAAGACCCCGGGTCACACGCAACAAGGCGCCCATGTAATCGGTGGACCGCTGAGACAAATGTCTGATAATGGTGCCTTCGGCGTTGTAGCGGCGCGGCAGCTTATCGAGGGCCTTTCCTGCATCGCCATCCCGAAGGAAGGTTCGGCAGCACCATGAGCGCGTGGCTTCATCACGGAGAGACCGCTCTACGGGGAGCTTCCGTTGATCCGTCAAGGAAGCTAGCTTCTCATCGTAAGACAATAAAGCGTGGCAGGCTTCCTTCATGGCTCCCGAAAGGATCAATTGGCCAATCTCGTGTGTACCAATGTTAAAAGTGCCAAAGCGCTGGTGACCGAAATAGTTCAGCCAACCATGCGAGTGCATATGATCAAGGGCTGACGTCACAGAGGTCGATAGCTTCTCCACCTGTTCGTCTACAGATAACGATTCGGAACCAGGGAATGTGCAGCCCTTGAGTGTAATGGTGAACTCGTTACCGGCAAGCATACCCAGATGGACAGGCTCGTCCGCGTAGGAGAAATCTCCGATGCAGATATCGTACAACCGCGAGTTCAAGCGATCCAGCTCATGTGGTTTTCTCCGACGTACAGAGCAGCGCTGGACAGTAACTCCGCGACGATCCTTGGTTCCAGCGTACTGGATGTTTTGCGGCTTGAGACTCAGTTGCTTGGCAATCTGGGCTGCGGCCTCCATGGTGTCGCGGTTCATCTTGTACAAGTTGAAATGCAGGTACTCGCCATCTCCGGGACACTGAATCTCACGGTGATAGTTCTTGCCACCTGAATTGGGGTCACCACGGCGACCAATCTCTTGGTTCCGGGTGTTGTTGTTGTTGTTTCCACGGGCATTACGGTTATCTCTACGACCACCCCCACGACGGGGCGCAAGGGTAGCAATGATACCACCAGCTTCATCGGTACTAGTTTCAAGAGCCGAGTTGAAGATACGACGAACCTCTTGGTGGACGGCAGTGCGCTTTTCCTTTTCCTCAAGAGGAAGGGTGTTGGCACTAGGTCCCCGCTTTCCAGTAAAGACTCCAGGCTCAAACGACTTCTTGTACAGATCCAAGAATCCCTCAGCATGTTCGGCCCCAAGTAAGTTGGTAAGGATCTCACGATCTCCTTCCGCAATGGGAGGGATCACGATCTCCTCTGGCGCAGATTCGGCAACTGCGGGAGCGGATTCCCCTGTAGTAGGTGCAGTTGCACTAGGGGCGGTAGTTGATGGGGCTTCCCGCGGTTGGTTTCTCTTAACGTGTGTGACCTCGACAGGTTCGAAGTCGGTAAGATGGAGAACGGTTCCATCGCGCTGGATCTCATTCACTAGGAAGTCGGTGTATCTATATCAAACAAGGAAAGTCAGTCCTTTTGTCCAGATGGGATATACTATGCGATGAATGTGTGGGGAATCCTGTACCTTTTACGGAGAATACCAGACCATGAGAAATCGGAGCCACATAAACGCTTGGTAATCCCAATGGCTTCCTCGGTAAATCCGACGCGGTCATTCTGGGCGGGGGGTGCAAGTGGGTTCATGTTGGAGTACAGAGTATAAACACGTTCCTGGGTGAGTCTCGAGTGTTCTGAATGTCTAAAGTTCCTGGATCAGAAGAAACTGGCGTACGTCAAATAAAGGAATTTCTTGTCGGGTGAACAGTTCCGATTGTCAAGGTCGGCTGCCTCAAGCTATGGAGAAACAGTTTTAAAAAAATAGACAGGAACCCGAGACTATTTTGGCCTTTAGTGTAAAATCGGGGTATCGGATGGAGTAGTAAGTGTGGCCAATATGTAGTGAATAACTTGGTTGAGCTTAGTTGACGTCGCTATGAAGTTCATACTGACGTAGTTTTTTTTTTTGACAAGGAATATCTTATCGATAAGATGGATTCCAAGTCGAATCCCTGACGGGCCAAATGGTTGTCAGATGAAGACAGGCACAGCAGCAATTACACTTGCTTTAGAGCATGCAGGTATCCTCAAAAGGGAACTCTTTGTTAAGGTGCATCAACGCAACGGGGAAGCATTGGCCATTTCATTGAACATTCAAAACCTCATGTCACGCGGTGTGATTGGCCTGAAAGCGACAACAGCGTCTTTGACCCAGACTGCCGGGTCCTGTTAGGTTTACATACAGGGCCAACAAACGCTGGGAGGCCCATCACGGGGGCAGGTTAATGAAATTGTGGTGTGACCTCTGTGACCAGAGGATGTCAGGCAGGAATTTTCAAAAAAAAAAACCTCTTCACATGAGGAAATAATAAGGCCGTATTGGGCCGAAATAGTGGACATGCACCGGTGAGCAGGTGGTTCTGACGAGAAAGTGTCCACGGCAGCTACTCCTTCATAAGTCGGGGGTCGGGTGAGGAGGAGGCGGAGTCACGGCGTGAGAAGGAGGAGGGGAGGGGGGGTGCTACAGGAATATGACGATGCGCAAAGGTGCAATAGTTTGGAAGCGAGGCAGTGAAAAGCTGTAAACCTAATCATGAGAAACCCTGGTATATCGCGTTTTCGGCGAAACTGGGCCAACGATTTGGGGAGAAGCCGGAACTGGAGCGGAACGCTTTGGAGCAACGTTGTAGTGGCGTTGCTAAATACGACGGATTCTTTTACGACCAAGTCAGTTCATTATGGGCGCTTAGCTACCTTGGCTTACAAAGTATGTACATATGTAGCTAAGGTGTCTCGGAACGGATGTACAGGGAAATTCGTGGACACAGTAATTCCGATTTTTACTCTTGTACATAGATTTGAACGGGTTGGCGATTCATCAATAGCGAAGTCCGAATTCGCCTTGTCCGGCCCCTTTGCGTGGTAAGATGTCCGCATTTGCGTATCTCGGGATCACCAATGGATGGAACAAGGCAACAATATGACACTTCTTCACCGGGCGAGTATTCGGCGAGTCCTCCTGTATAGTTTATATCCGCTTGCAGAATCTCCTTGGGGGCCGATGAATCCTAGTTAGGCTTCCCGCTAACCCGCTAACGGGACATCATGTGCCTAAATTGGAATTACAGTGCATATATGTATAATTCGTCAATAGTTCACCCGGAAACAGTAAAAAAAAAACACTGTCACCACCATACCATGATGTCGCCGGTACTCGCCACCGGTCATATACAATTTTGGACAAACGAGCGAACAAGGCACGATGGACAGAAATTATATCATGTTGTGTGGTATTGTATACCCCGCCGCAAAATGACTAGCCAGCTGGACCTGTGACGAAAAGGCGGTAAACGACAAGAACCATAAATGGCTCAATATTGGTCCTCCGGTATTTATACGGTTCTGTAGCAGGACCAAACCACTTTGGCTTGTCTGGCTTGTCCGTTGCCAGGTGGGGCACCGTATTTTTTTAGTTTTTTTTTTTCTTTGCTTGCTGTGCTTTTGGGGGCCACTTACTTGCTTGCTTGTACAGCCCAAGTCGTCTATCTCGTATCACGATGTGCATTTCACAGTCCGACCAGGTCTACTCTAATCAACGGGTTTGTGACTAGCGCGAAGCGAGATGCTCGATAGGTAAGTGTGTGTAGCAAGAATAAAAAAATCATGTCACGCATTTAACATGGACACTTGAAAAAAACAGCTATAGTATTGTGGCATGACTAAGCGGGTTGACGCTTGCCGTTGTCCGAGTATTGCAGAGTTCCGCAGTCGGTATTTACATGTACATACATACATACATGGAGGCGACTCGGAATGCTGTGTAGCCCGGCTTTGGGATCCGAGTAGGTGGGCGGATTTCTGTGTAGTTTGAGTGGGATGCACTTTTGGGATCACATCCAGCCACGGGAATTAAATTTGTGTGATTTTTTTTCTTTTCTTGTAAAGTCGATGCCTTGGTTGCTGGCCTTCGCTTAACTTGGTTTGTGGGTGGGTGGGGGAATCATGGTTCCACTGAGTCGGTCAAAGTGGTGACAGACATGATGGTCATGAAGTAGAGAATTTTTCAGTCATGTATGTCATGGTAGGTACAGATAGATTTATAACATATACACCACACATTAATACATGTGAAAATCCAACAATCAAAGCGGCCCGTCATGTCATTTCAACAAAACTTCCAACTCCGCTACAATCAGACTTCCATCCATCATGGATGTCATCAAAGTCGCCCTATCATTAATGCTCGGGTACAAACATCATGACGTCTCCATCCAACAAGACATGTCGTTGACATCGGGAGT
>LCZG01000029.1:24591-113791 GCA_001483325.1 Huntiella savannae | reverse complement strand
TTGCTTCCTGGATGCAAACACAAAGAAACGAATGTTCGCCCCGACGTCACAGTATTTTGGGCGGGAAAGCTTTGACGTTTTGACCAATGGCATGTCCCGAGCCTCACTTTAGAGAAGACCCGTTTAGATTGGATTTCTTGGTGGATGGTGGGGTTGTCGCTGGGATACAAAGAGGGAATTAATCTTGAAAAAGCTTGCGTGCGGCACATGTGAAAAATCAAGGCTGGCTGAGGTCATAAAGCTATTGAGGTTCTTGTAACAAGACTAACTAGAATGGCCAGTCTTTAAGATATATCACTATCTACTAGTTTCCATCCATATCCGGATATTCGGCGATACATTATATACAAGACATTGCCATGTATTCTATACGCTAAATCATTTTTACCCCTCTACTTTGTAAAATTTAGAGATCACCGTGTAAGCTGAGGTAATCGATGTCGTCATGATTGGAGAGCAATAGTCATGGTATTTGCCATCCCAGATGGACCCGCACGTTACAATGACTTTTTCCGGCGCCAAACAGTCACAAAGTATGGTCAACAGGCCATGGCTGATTTACTGGGCCTATGGGAATAAGGCAACGGCTTATAATCTCAATGCAGAGTCAGGAGGGCTGGGGAGGAATCTGTATACGTGGGGTCAATTGACATCGATGACGTGGGATGTTGGCTAACAAAGTAATTCTTGCCATATGGGATGAGTGGTTTTTTTAGTTTGCTTGGTATTAGAAGGCCGAGTGTTTGTCCGGAGATCTGATGACTAGTTTAGGTAGAATTTAGTAGTTAAATGATAAACGCACGGGGTTCAACAATAGGGTTGATCTGGGTTATGCAGGAAAAATCAAATTCCGGTAATGAATTTGAGTTAATGTATGCATAGGTGAAGGTTAAGTCTAGAACCCGCCCGGATAGGATTCCGGTACGCACAATTTCAAATTTCCGTTGCCCGGCCCATCACATCACATCAATGTCACTCCCAACAGACCACATAAACTTAGACATACTCACGCACATAACTAGTCAATGTGAATGACGACCCGAATCATTTCAAATCACCATCGGCCCAGAAACGCAGAGCCCCCTTCAGACTCCGTCTTCAAAAAGGGCAAAGGGACGAACAAAGGGGGATGTAGGAACAGGAGTAGGGTCTCTGCCGGCGGGTTTCAGGCTGGAATGTGGCCGTCTTCACCGCCTTGGATTCTTGTCTCCATGGTCGGACAGAATCCCCCGCTTCTTCAGCTCATGGATGTAACTCCCTTGAGTGTATTTGACTGGGCCAGGCTGGGCTGGAGGGGGGGGGCGCTGGGTTTTGTTGACGCGGGGTCAGAAATGGCGTTTGCATTGGCGAAGCCCAAGATAGTCAAGGTTTCCCAGGGTCTTTTTTTGTAAAGACAACATAGCTGTACGGGTGGCCCGCATTGCATTGCATCATGTAGTGTCAACAATAGGCAGCTGGAAGAGCTGAGTGGGAAGGGAAGGCAAAAAAAAAAGTCCACCATGGATATATACAGCCCATCCCAGCTCCTATTTGAACATAGCGTCTATGCTACGGATGGAGCCGGATCAATGGAGAGATCTTGGGGAGGGTACTATGGGAAGACATCGTGATCAAGGATGACCCATAATTCGACTTCTCCAAGCTACAAGATTCTACTTTTTTTTTGATTCTTGGAGAATTGCGGGTTTCGAGGTTTTCAGCAGATACACCCTTTAGAAAGGGAGCTATCGAGGGATTCTCAACCGGCCGAACGTTGGCTTTCAAGTTTGGACGGAGGTCTGGTAGAAGCGACATTGTACAAAGCGGACCCCCGGTGAAGGGTCAGACAGGTAGGCCTTTTCCGGTCCGTAATGAGAAAAATGGCTGGCTTTGCCACGATGGTCTAGGGAGACTTTGGGCGTTTGAGCTGAATGGGAGTCCATATGCAACGGCACCTTAATGCAGCTAGGTGCCGTTGTCTTGTCGGTTGAATGCTTGTCTGGTGGAGCGTGGGTTTGGGACTATTTTGATGTTGAGAAATATGTGTTTATTTTGGGGGTTCTTTATTTTTTTACACTGCGAAGTTTTTACATGGCTTGCTACACCGCTGATCCCTTCGGCATAAAGAAAAAACCCGTCAGTTCTTTGCTTTTCTGACTTTGGTTACGGATAACTTGACGTCGTATCAAAACTCCCTTGGTGAATTTAACGAAACGGTATTTTGAATCTTGATACATTTTTAGTTCACGTGAGTATGTAGTCGGTTGATGTCGGGATATCATCAACGCTACGGACTTCCCTACCTTTCATGGATGCCCGAACCCTATGGGCTGAAAAAAAAAGAAACAAAATATTGTCTTGGTTGTGGTTGTTGGTAAACTTGAGAGACTACTGTACCTGTTATACATTCACTAGCATTTACACCAAAAGTATAGTTTCTACCATGACGTCGAGTCTTGGTCCACGCTACATTTGCCGACAACGTGCTCATTCATCGGAAGATGTTACCAAAATTGGTTTAGGTTGAAGACTTTAAGAAGTGTTAGTTGGTACTGGAACTGGAGCCTTCGCGGGATTTGAGACACAACGTTATATAGGCCAAGTAGATTTTTGTATAGTTGTGATTTAAACAATCCCAGTCATGTCAAATGTGCGAACACAACATCAATACGATAGACATTATAAGCCTGCGGCTTGTCTGTGAATCACTACAACAAAATATATCACATGGCCGTCAGTACTTTGCATTAGATCCACGAGGAAGTGTAGTAAAAGGCTCGTTGGATTGCCATGTCAGACAAATGCAACGGACATGGCAGTATATCAAAAGTCACATCATGATTCCAGCGGGCTGAACCACCTACCCGAGCAGGCTAGATGGGGCAACTTGGTGGGGTTTTACAACATGACCGGATGCACCGCTTGAAATGCCATGCAAGGCCAACCAACCTCGAGATAACGACACAACAACACGACTTGCTAGGTGGTAAAGTGTCGGATAATAATAGGTGGCACAGAAAAAAAAGACACTCTGGGTTGTTCCTTGTACATAGCGCTGTCGCAAAACAACAAATACCGGCCGCGGCTTGTGGAGGTTATCATTTTGGCGAGATGGATGGTGGAAATTTACAACTATCTGATGGATAGGAGGCCCGATTCTTTTGTCCAAAGTGCCCCGTTGTAAGAGAGAAGAATAGATTATCCAGCTATGGTCTATTATGCAATGTCGTGTTGCACCTACCATACAGACACTGTCTTGTGTCTTCCCGCCATGCACGCCGTGTAAATCAATGGCCTCTGCATAGATAGACAGCACCTTCCTGAAGAGTCCAGTAGATTCTCATGAGAATGAATCATCTTTT
The DNA here is from genome assembly GCA_001483325.1 of Huntiella savannae. Taxonomy (NCBI): domain Eukaryota; kingdom Fungi; phylum Ascomycota; class Sordariomycetes; order Microascales; family Ceratocystidaceae; genus Huntiella; species Huntiella savannae. The sequence goes on along the minus strand of LCZG01000029.1, from coordinate 110,450 downwards.
GTTTAGTCTCAGCCTTGTTCTGACCTCTATTGTCAAAGCTCCATGTTCCGGCGTAAGATGCCGGCCACCCGTAAAACACCTTTACATGGTGAGAACTAAAAAAGACCAGTAAAAACCTCAGTGAGGCTTGTGATACAAACAAGTCAACTCACACAGCTCGGGCTCTAAATAAAACTGACGCCGCCTTGTCTTGGGAAACAAGTGGAGCGACGGAACATGGCCAATGCATTTCTTTGTGTCTCCCGGATCGCCCTGTCCGCTTACAAGTAACATCAGCCAGCCATTCCGTGGGTTTATCGGTATATTGATCAAGATGAGATAGAGCTCGGGGCAACTGATTGACAAGGTGTCAACTCTTTTTTTGTTTGTTTGTTCTTTTCATTGGTAGCGCATAATGGAGAGTCTATGGTTAAGGACTAACCGAGTGGATATAGGACCGGCCGAAAAAAACTGGTGGCCAGATGAACGAACGAACGAACGGGTGGGCATGCGTGCGTGCGTGCGTGCGTGAGGGATATATCGTAGTAACCATGAAAGAAACAAGTAAGCCCTAGATTTGATGCGCGATGCATCTCTTAGACAATAGGGATGACGAAATGTCTGGGTAGAGGGATACGTCGTAGGTTCTTGCGATATCGCGAATCTCATGACCTGACTCCTTAGAAATCAACCAGGAAATAAAAACACACCAGTCGTCCGGCATTGTCATACATACAACCATTCAATTCTTTCAACTCTATCCATGACGATCTGCACATTTCGTCTAAAATTCCTAATCGGGCCATCAAGTTACCTAAAATTGGCATTTATCCTCTTACATGACTAGAAATTGTCTGGCGCTCTTCAACCTCGATCCCACCAAAGCAACAAATAGGAGCCCCTCCAATATCCACTAAGCAACTTTAAATTCGCATTTTTTCTCTTCTTTTTTGCTGGTCAAAATCTGTGTCTCATCCATTAGGCGTCGGAGATCCATAGGTCGGTAAGCTCATTCCGTAGTCGTGGTGTTATATGTTGTGCTGTCAGTCAGTGTTTGGATAACAAGCTTGGCTGATATGTGTACATACTCACTAAAGTGTTATAGCGGGCACTTCATGAACGGTTTCGGATCGTTTTTAGGATCCCGATGATGTAGCCTAATAGTTCACTAAACATATTACTACTGTTACTATATCTACGTATCTACCGATATCTCAGTTTTCTAACAAAGACCTATTGAACTACTAGCTTTCATCACAAAACTTCTGGACTAAGTCGATTCCAAAAACTGCTGGTTTAGGACATAGTCAAGTTGCCGAGAATCTTATTCTTGGCTTCGCCCCTACACACCCCTCTTTAAACACGCCTACTTTTGAAATCCTACAACAGGAACAACGAGCCTTTTGGGGGCTGTCAATCTTGTATCTATTGCCCATCGGTGCGCCACCTCGTTTTATTCTCCTGTTTTTTTTTTTGCAGACTCTCCAATATTATAGTCTGTTGTTGGTCGTTAAACTAGGAGTGCATTCCGCGATTATCCTAGCCTCCTTTCTCGCCCCCATCAGATACAGATTACTCTTGTTTGATATAATAGTTGTTGAACTTGCATATATCTATCAAGACTTTGCTTGTTCTATACACTTGCCACCAACGGATTTCTTCACCACCACCATCTCAACATCCCGTACATGTGTGGGGAATACATACATACAACATATTGTAAGTTACACTCAAGTTTAAACCATAGACTCTTTCATACAACCCTCCACATCGGAAACCGATCTACAGGCCAGTGTTCTCGGCAGTCCACTTTGTCCGAAGCTTGTTTTGTTTCCTCTTCTATCTACATACATTATACTCTCCCTCCAATCTTCATTTCTCATAGAACTCGCCTGTATATTGGCCCCGGCTTACTCCTGACGTCCGGTGGGACCATGTCATCCCATACTCTCGGTTTCCATCTACCATGACCGATGGTAAATAGTCGGTCAGCCATAGTTTGGCCCTTACTTGATCGTATACTTTACTACCGTTCCGGTCTATCCCTCGTCATTCAAAAAAAAGTTATATCCCTTACGGTCGTGGTGTCCCAAAGGAGAATCCGGCCGATTCCCTACTGCGAACGTAATTGATGACTTGGCTTGCTGAACTTGGACTTGCACCATCTTTCTTTCTTTTTCTTTCTCTCGTTTTCTTTTGGTGTTTCGTTTCTGACTTGATTAAACAAACAATGCTAACAATTCCTCTCTTTGGGTAAAAAAGAAAATCAAATACTCTTCTTCGCCGGACTTTAATCGGACTCGTTTCCCAATTTCATCACACTTTCCGGCGTTGCCAACAAAGAACCGTTTTTTTTTCTTAATCCACACTTTTCGGCCCATTGTATCCAGATTCACAGTCCATTAAAACGCCTACGCTCTGCCACAACATTTTTTTTTTCCCAATTCGTCCATTTTGCTTTCTAAGCTCTGTTCGGCTTTTTTCTTTTAGAATCCACTATCTGAGCAATACTTATACCCGATATCCACCTCAAGAGTCGCCTCCGGAGGCAAATCAACTGTTTCTGATAATCGTCCCGCTGAGCTATCAACTACATCCGATTCGCCGCTTTCCAACCAAATAGCTTGCTTTACTTTCTTTTTACCTTGCTATATAGATTCGGTCGTTTCCGAGTTGATAACTCCACTGCTCTGAGACTTATACCCCTCTTCTACTAAACTATTTCTCCCTTCCGCATTCTTCGTCGACTGAGCGTCTTTATTCGTCATCTATCATCACAAACGAGGACTTTAAAAGTGTCATACCTTCCTCGACCTGCATCAGCAATTGCTTACTTGTTTGCAAAGAAGAAACAAAAAACGACTTACATCTTATCTGCAATCTAAATCCCGTTATAGATTTTCACTCTCTCAAATCTTAAACTCGAATCATTTCCCGTCCCCTCTGAACGGAGTCTGACTTGCAACACCCTATCTATGCAAACCGTCCGCTGCTGTCATCTCTTCGCACCGCAGCCTGCAGTTCAAGCTCTTCTTGTTGGACACATCTCTTGATCGTCGCTGCACATCGCCTCGCCCCATTGAAGCAAGCGTGCCACTTTTTTCACACCTCTTTTTTTTTTTTCTTGTTTGTTTGGCTTCTACTTTCTACTTTCGGCTCTTTCCTTACCATTGCATCGCTCTGCTTTTCCTGACAGCCTATTTTTGGGAACTACTGAAAATACTGTAATTCCGAATCCTTGCTTTCTTGGAAATAACAACCACTAGCGACTGGCCCTACCCTTTCCTGTCCTTCTTACCCTGCTCGCCCGATTTTTTTTTTGTTGTTTGCAGATTTTGTATAAGTCTAGCCCAAGCGCACGGTTAATTCGTTTCCTTGGAATTTTGACATCGCTGGGTTTGCCATATCATCACTTTCAGGGTATCTTCCTAGTCACCTTCGCTACGGGGTCAAGATCAGCATTTGTGCTTGGCACTTGGCTCCTCTCCAGATCTCCAGAGCCATCTCTTGTTCTTTATCTTGCCGACAATCCCACTTCATCTACCGGCAAGCACTTCTTCTTTATATCACACCAATCACTTTTGCTGGACTCTTTCATCCTGCATTCTCGTCTACTACATAACAACCTCTCGTCAATGTCGCATCGCCGCGCTACCATAAACCGGTTCGATTCGACAATTTAACCCATACCGTGAACCTCGGCGTACCCGTTTATACATACTACCCACCGTCGGCCACTATACTCTTATTTTGCACACACGCCTCTGTAACGGCCTCTACCACACCCTTCGCCTTTACACGCCATTGGGTGCACAAAGATACCTTGGTTCTTGAATTTGCCAGGTGCGGAAACCTGGCCGAGCCCTTCCGCTTGGCTCACAAACCCAACAACCCGAACCCAAAATACCGTCTGTCGCCTAAACTGTCACATTGGATTTACACTGGAGTAATCTTATAATTGTCACTCATCCGGCCACATTATCCGGCACTTCTTTTTCTCAACTTCTTCTTCCTCAACCTTCTATTCCATAATATACATACAGCCACAATGCCAAACCGGGAAACCAACCCAGCCCTTGCGGCGCAATTCTCACAAACCAAGGCTCTCTTCGACGATTCAGCAAGACATTCCAAGAGCCGTTATCGTGCGCCAACTTGGTCCGTGTCTTCACTCACCAAGCGTTTCACCCATCACCACCGTTCTATTTCAGACGAACAAGTTTCGCCCCTCGCCAGCCCACGAGTTATGCCATTAGAGACTTCTTCCTCTCCGGTACCGAGACCACGCACCCAGGATGGTAACGAGCCTCAATCAACAGCCAAAGCCAACCATGTCTCGCTTCTCAGACCAAGTTCCGTTTCCCTTACCGAGACATTGAGTCCTTCACCATTAGCTTCGCCAGAAATTTCACCAAGTCGAATCGAGGAAGACGAACCCTCTACTGTGATTGACGAGCCCGCGAGAAGAACCTCGACTGCTGTTTCCGAGTCAGCCATTGAACGCCTTAGATCTGCTGTCATGAGCATCAACCAAGCTAGCCGCGATGAACACATCCAGCGTCACATGCCCAAGTCAACACGGCCACGCTCCGAGTCCAACGCTAATCTCCAACCTGGATAGTAAGTTTTAATCTGCCACTAGCCTCTTTTTGCTGCACATACTAACAATTGATTAGCTGGTGGATGACATACGATGCCGCCGAATGCGATGGAATGACCGAAAGTTGCGAAACCATCCTCTCACAATGCCCTACTCGCAACTGTAAAGTTTTGTCTTTGACAAAAGGTTCCGAAACCGTCTGCAACGAAGACGAGGAAATGACCACATACAGCTTCACCGGCCCTTGGAGCAGCCTCCCACTTGGCTTAATTTCTGCCATGAGCGCCCCCGTTATGGTCCTCCGCAGCGACGAGCTCAACTCCCCATATGCTCCTTGCAAGGGTATCCGTTATGATGGAATGTACCATGTGAAGCAGTTCCGCAACAAGTCTGTTGGCGGGCCTGGCGAGGAGCTCTACTCTGTCAACATTATTCTCCAACGAATTCCCGACCAGATCTCCTACGAGGAGATTCTCGACATCCCACACCAGCACCAGATTGACGACTGGATTGTCTACGACCGTCTTGAGTTTATGTCCGATAGCTCTGGTCGTAGCCGTAGTGATCTGATGCTGGAACTTTCGCGCGAGTCATCACGCAGACAGTCTGCCTCATCTATTGAGACTCCCGCCCCCTCTACTCAAGCGCCTACTCCTACTCCTGTCGCTCCTACTACACCTACACTTACTATTGTGCCAGCTCCCGCACAACCAACCAGCGCTCCGCCCCCACCCCCGAGCCCTAAAAATGTCGTCCGGAAAGTGCCCGACGTCATCCTCGAAGATCCTCTTGCTGAAGAGGCCGAGGAAAGAGGTGCGCCCCCTAGACGGGGCAGTAACATGTCTGGACTTTACCAGCTATCGTCTGGACCTTAAACATGGCATCTCAGCGCTTTGTATTCTTTTGTGTTTCTTTTTTTTCGGTATTGTATTGCTACGCTACGGCTTGACGCCAGTGTGCATTTGGGTATTTGATTGGGTTTGGACATTGGTGTTCACGGTCGGAGTTTTTTTTGTTTATTATACCACAGTAGCCTGTTATCTTTGTCATGGCGGTTTGCCATTTTTAAAAATGCTCATAGAGTTTGCTTGATTAATACTTTTCCCGTGTTTTATTGTGTGATGCGTTATTTTCTCTACTATGCTCATGCAACCTGGAAACAAACGATGACATCATTAACTACCCACCTTGGAGGGTTATCTAGTTAGGGTGAATTGTTACACACTAGCTTAACTACCAATGCCCCACCTTGACTGTTTTTACTACCAGTGTCTTCAAGTGTCACTCACACGAATCACAACATAAACACACACCAAAGACATATCAACAATGGCCAAGAAAGGCGGAGACTCCGGAAAGTCAGCCAAGGGGGCTACCAAGGGCGGCAAGGAGGAGAAGGGCGGTAAAGTCAAGGGAGCGCAGAGCATCAACGTCCGGCACATTCTAGTGAGTAGTTTTTTTTTCTCCGTTTCCGAGCCGGCGATAGGGAGACCGGCTGATGAAGAGAGGGATAAGGAGAGTCATGTGTTTTTGCTAACGTTGTTTGTTTGGTAGTGTGAGAAACATGGAAAGAAGGAGGAGGCGTTGGCTAAGTTGAGGGAGGGAGTTAAGTTTGACGAGGTGGCGAGGAATTTCTCGGAGGACAAGGCGAGAGCTGGTAGGTTTTTTCTTTCTTTTGGGGCGCTGGGAATGGTGATACGCTGGGCTTGGCTAACCGGTGGTTTAGGTGGTGCTTTGGGGTGGAAGGTCAGAGGGGCTTTGGATCCTAGGTTTGAGGAGGTGGCGTATGCGTTGGAGGATAGTACCACGGCGAACCCTAAGTATGGAGAGGCTAAGACGGAGTTTGGGTATCACATTATCATGGTAAGTTTGGAGATGCGTGGGGAAGGGAGGTGTGTTGCTAACTTTGTGGGCGTAGGTTGAGGGGAGAAAGTGACGAATAGACGTCAGCTGGATTTGAAAACCGCATGATACGGTTGTTATGCACTATGATGTCACACTCATCTGAATATTGATACATATGGCAAATCTTGTACCACGTCATGACAAACACAATACTGCAAACATATCACTTGGAATAATGCAAAAAATGGTGGTGGCAGAAAACTTCAATTCATTGCTCATGACCGTTTCCCCCTTTTTATACCGGCCCGTGTAGGCGGTACTCTTTTTTTCCTTGGAGGTGCGCCCTGCACTTACTGCTCCGAGGAGAAGTAGTTGAGAAGGATGGTGCGCTCCTGGGACTCCTCACCCCAGTCCTTGACGACAACGCAAGAGCAGTTGACGACCTTGCGGGCGTTGCCCTCACGGTCGAGAACGCCTACAGAAGAAGAAAGCATGTTAGCAATTGATCAAGCCATTGGTAGATATATATCTGGGTAATAGTGTCAACTTACAAAGACCGGCCCACTCGCCGAGCTGCTTGCCATCGGGAACCTTGATGAGGGGGATGTTGTGCTCGGAGCAAAGAGCAATGACGAGCTTCTTGTAAGCCTCCTCCTCGCAGGCCTCGTTGAGGACGCACATGTGAGCCTGGCGGCGGTCAAGAGCCTTGGAGGCCTCACGGAGACCACGGGCAAGACCGTCGTGCATGAGAGACAGCTTCAGAACACCCTTGAGGGCGTCCAGAACGGACATCTCACCCTTGGGGGCGGCATCAGCGGCAACCTCGACCTCAATGTTGTTATCTTCTACGTCCGACTGTGGGAAATCTTGGTTAGTATGTATGGCGTTATCGGGGGTTTCCATCTTTGTTGTTCGTTGCGAGCGGGGAGGTCGTTGGTGGGCATGGGGTTTCGGATTCTGGGTGGGTCGAGTCGGTATGACGGTGGGTGGCCATGGATATATCATCTTCCATCTAGCCAATATCCATGACAAATATCCATGAAGTCGGTGGGATAATATTGGTCCATTGTCGAATGTCGGTTCGAATCGTAAAATTGACGATGTTGTGACGTAACCCCGCAAGAGCACCCGGTAGCAAAAACCCCATGACGACGACACGACCGCACGCTCGTAGCGAAAACAAAGATGATGAAGCAAACTCAACTCACCATCTTGACTGTTCTGTTCTCAAAGAATTGCCAGGATCGATCCTCGAAGAGTAAGAAAGTGTGAATGATGAAAAAAAAGAAGAAGATTAAAAGAGAACGAAGAGAAACAAACGGGTCCAGGGTAGATTTTCAACTTGCGTGCAGTAAAATCCAGATCCCACTCACAAATTTCCTTGCACCTTACTCCGCCAGAACCGCTACACAAGGCTCTCTGCTCCACCAAAACTTCTCAAAGCATATCCCAAAATGGATATTTGTGGGTGCGCGCCCCACTATTGGGCAGACAGGATGGCCATCACATAGACAAGCGCCACGGAAACAATGGAAGCCCCTGCTGACAAGTGTGGCGTATATGTGGCTGTTAGGGCATGCGGGGCTGTTGTTACAGACCAACGGGTTTGGCGGGGATGAGCTAGGATAAGTTGTGGGGCATAGGGCACACTAGTCGAATCGGGAATTTGCCAGTGGGGCACGAAATGTGGGTTGCAAATTTCTACCAGGGGAGGAAGTCAGTCTGTATACCTTCACCCGTCGTGCTGTCCGTATCAACGTTCCTCCTTGATCACCTTATCGACCTCCGCGTCCACCTAGAGGTATGTATCTTTGCATTATAGAGGAATCCGAGTGAACCTCTCTCGAATTCGAGACGATTGTGATTTTTTTTGGACAGGACATCGTTGCGCTTTTTCACGATGGCGGAGGAGAACAATCATGGTGGATGACCGATCGAATACTTGTACCTGGCCAGACTGGAACTGAACATCTACGAGCACGCGACACCCTCCATACACGGAATACAATCCATTGATCTATTCTATGCCATATTCTAGATGAATTGGCTCGTCAATTGAGGTTGTGTGATGGAATTGGTGTTGTCTGTCGAGGTGCCACGGTAGAAGGTCGCAACCAGGAGGGGGTACTTTGGTTCATCATCTTCACTCTGATACGTCTCTCCTCTTCAGCATGAGCTGCAGAACCCTCCTCGTCACAAACTCCATCGTACTGGTTTTTGAGGGCACTCTCCTCGCTCTTTAAGCCTCGGCTAAAAGCTAACCACGAGTGTTGCTTGTCCGGCAGATACCTCATTTCCTTAATTTTTTCTCGACTTGAGAATCTCCATAAACCGACAAAATGGTCCGCACTTCCGTCCTCCACGATGCTCTTAAGACCATCAACAACGCCGAGAAGGCTGGCAAGCGCCAGGTCTTGATCCGCCCTTCTTCCAAGGTCATTATCAAGTTCCTCCAGGTTATGCAGAAGCACGGTAAGTTTTTTTCTTTTTTTGATATAGTTAACCGGAGGTTATATAAATGTCCACCACCTGTATTGGATCTCTATTTCTTCAACCACTCCCCATGCCCCCCTCCCATCATTCGGCATGATAACTAGGGCGAACGTCTTTTCTTCCCACGACTCAGCCCCTATAAGATGCCGATAGATGAAGAGTGGGGATCTTACACGGGCTGTTGACGTTTATTACTTCGGTGCAACTTTTCGTTTAAATCGCCACGACATTTTATACTAACTGATTATGTCAGGCTACATCGGCGAGTTCGAGGAGGTCGATGACCACCGCTCCGGCAAGATCGTCGTCCAGCTGAACGGCCGTCTCAACAAGACTGGTGTCATCTCCCCCCGCTACAACGTCCGCCTTGCTGACCTCGAGAAGTGGGTCGTCAAGCTGCTCCCTGCCCGTCAGTTCGGTTACGTCATCCTGACCACCTCTGCCGGTATCATGGACCACGAGGAGGCTCGCCGCAAGCACGTCTCCGGTAAGATCATTGGCTTCTTCTACTAAGAAGTTGCTTCTGTTCTTGGACTTGACGGACCAAAAAAAATAAAAAAGAGCAAAAATTACCACCAATGATGGCGCGATCCACGATGAAAAAAAGTATTGATTTTGTAGTGAGGAGTGTTTTGAGTTGGATGATGATTTTTTTTGTGTCTTTTGGGATTTGGATTGGTTATACAAAAATTGGCGTTTTTTGACTTCGAGGGACGGGATGCATTTCTATCATGAGTGCGATGATCCGACCGGTTGACCTCTTTAGAAGCACGAACATAAAAATAGTGTGGTATTTTGAGGAATTCAAGGCGTCATCGCTAGTAACGAATTCACGATCAAATCTATCAAGACATGTCGGTTCCCTTGAATGTGCAGTGTTAGCTTTGAAGTATTGTGATTAAGCAGATCCATCCCCATGATCAGCCTGTTTCCAAGTGCCATAAAAATGTGATTGACGCAGTAAAACGCTACTGGCTGGTGACACTAGTCTAGAGATTCAGGGGAATGTTGGTTTAAAGCATGTAAGACAAGAGTCGGAGGCTCTTTTTTGCCACTCCCTGAGTAGGAGTTGGAAGTTATAATGGTGGTTGGATTGAACTCTTGGTGTATGGACAAGGTACCCGTATAAGTGGATGAAGACAGCAGAATGGATCGATTCCCTGGTCCCTGACTTGCGGCGAAAGTCAACATGTCACAGTCCATGTCTAGATAATTTGTGTCTCCCAAATCTACAGACAGCGGCCCAGCACGGATCGGAAATTACACCGCTTTGTTCAACGACCACTACAACGGTAACAACTAAGTAGGATGGACTGGCGGGGGGCTATGCAGCTACGGATACACGGACTGGCCAGTCAGGAAATTCATGTGCTTGATGGGCGGACTAATGGCTTGTAATGGGGTGGACTGGGCTAGCTTTACTGGTATACGTAAGCGGTCGAGGTGGCTTGATAGTCTGATTTGTATGTACAAACACCAGGCCATGCGATGGGCAAGCAAGCACGGTGATCTGTGAAGTCTGTAGTTTCAGAATGTAAAGGGAACTTGGAAGTATAAATTCCTGACTTGCTAGGATTATATAGGTCAAGTGAGATAGACTTACTCCGCGATTTTCAAACGGAAGGTTCCCACGATATTCGAGTATCCGTTTAGAATCATCCCCATCCAGCTTCTTCAACTTCATTTTTCTTTTCTCCCTCTTCGTCAGGTACTGTACATATGTACATATATCTTGGATAGCCGGCTTACTCTGTCTGGTCCATTGCACGTGCATATCTGCGAGTAATCGTTACAACACCTCGATACACCACCACGTCCCGCGACATCCACCCTCAAACATATCTATTCGCCCGCCGCCAAAAATGCAAGAAAGTCCAGATAAACCACCATCCCACTTCGACGATCCCGGCACCGGCACACAAGTTCCCACGCTCGGCTTCTTCCAGGGCCGTGCCGGCCGGCGCAGACGGCTGCTCGTCGTTGCTGCGGCGTTAGCACTGGTGTGTTTCTTCAGTATTGGTGCTCCGTCAACCGGGACAGATCCCGCTTATAATGGCGATGGGTCGGTTGCAAGTCCCGTCGAACAACCCGTCGAACAGACGTCTCCATCTCCACCACCGAAGGTAGACCCCAGTGTGGAACTTGGTGGAGCTGTGTCGGAGGATTTATCGACTATCACGTCACAGATTGACCCGAAAGTACACCCGTTAGAACAACTTACCGACCAAGCGCAAAATGCTCTTAAGGAGAAACTCTCCCGGCAGTCAAAGACTCTAGAGGAGGCGGTGGCTAACTATAAGAAACGCTATGGTATGCCACCACCACCAAACTTCGACCAGTGGTTTACGATGGCCAAGAAAAACAACTACTTACTCATCGACGAGTTTGACACCATCTATGAGAACCTTCTTCCCTACTGGGGATTGAAACCCGCAACTCTCCGCGCCCGCACCGCCGATGCTCTGGGCTACCCGAATGCCCTTCTAGGCGTATCCATCCGGAACGGTCTAGTTACCCATTCCAAGGGCTCCCGCGAATGGCAAGTCGACGCCACGACGGCCATGCTGGCTAAGTTCTCCAAGTGGCTACCTGATATGGACTTAGCATTCAACGTAAACGATGAGCCGAGAATTCAAATCCAGCATGACGATCTTAGCCGGTTAGTCCAGCGGGGTCGCGATCGTATTTCCTCTCTTAACTCGGCTAAGACGGTCAATGAGTGGAGTAAGAGTCCTATAGACCTTAACCCCGGCCGGGGCTTCACGGAGGTGAAATCTACGGTTTTCAATGAGTATCCTCGGCAAGCTACATGGACTGTTTCCCGTATGAGTTGCCCGCCTGATAGTCCCGTTCGCGCACTTGACGGTGATGCACCAGATGATCTATCAACCACCTGCCACACCCCACTATGTTTCGTCCGCAACACCACCTCTCAATCAGACATCTGCCGGTCCCCTTCTCTCGCCAATACATATGGATTCTTCGTCGCGCCCAACGCCTACACCATCTCGCATGACCTCATCCCCATCTTCTCGCAGTCCAAATACTCCACCTACGCCGACATCCTGTATCCCTCCCCATGGTACTGGGCCGACAAAGTAATCTACAACCAATCCAACGACCGGCAATGGGAGAAAAAAGAACCGTCCATGTACTGGCGCGGCTCAACAACCGGCGGCTTCTCCACCCTCGGCTGGTGGCGTCACCAGCATCGTCAACGCATGGTCGAAGGCCTAAACAACCCTCCCTCCACCTCCCAAATCCTAACCAACAGCGGCACCCCCACCGATCCAAACTGGACCACCATCCCCCTAAACCCCAACGACATCGCCCCGGCCGTCAACGTCTCCTTCACGCATGTAGGCCAATGTGACGAAGGCGACTGTGCCGCGCAAAAAGACCACTTCGTCCTCGCCCCCTATGCCACCCCACAGGACGGTTGGGCACACAAGTACGTGTTAGATATCGACGGGAATGCCTTCTCAGGCCGCTTTTACTCGTTCTTGCAAAGTCATTCGTTACCTGTGAAGTATGCGATTGCGCGGGAGTGGCATTCTGAACGGATTATGCCGTGGGTTCACTATGTACCTATCACCTTGACGGGTCACGACTGGTGGGAAATTCTAAGATGGTTGAGAGGCGAGCCCAAGGGGCAAAAATGGGCGCCGGAGGCGGCTGAAGAGGGCCGGAAGTGGGCGGCCAAGACACTAAGGAAGGTTGACATGGAGATATGGTTCTTCAGACTTCTCCTGGAGTACGGCCGCATTATTGATGATAACCGGGAGAACCTAGCCTACACTGGGCCTACACAATAAATAGAGAATACTGCTTATCAAGTACATTTTTATAAAGGTAATTAGAATACCATGTGATATTTACATCACAATCCACCAGCAAGCTGCCAATACAAACAAAAACACAAAACAATCCTTTACAACAGAGAGCCAAGCAAAAACACCCGATGAAAACTCCAGTATATACCCGTACCCAAAGAAACAACTATGTCCCGCAACCAGTCTCCTAGTAACGCCGATCTACTATTCGTCGTCCTGTTCCTCTCCGCGGTCCTGGGTATCCTCGGGAATTTCCTCTAGCTCGTCTTCCAGAATCTGCTCAGGGCCATATGGCCTCTCGTGATACAGAGACATAGCACTCAGAACCTCACCACTGGGCTCCTCAACTCTGACATCCAGAGCATCAAGCTCCTCCCGCTCTTCTTGAGTGAATCCACGCTGAATATCCAATCTGCGCTGTCTCTGTGGGCGAATGGCACTCTTTTGCATGACAGGGTAGTACCACATCGCCTTCTGCTCTCCGTTCTTACCATCGGAAAAGGCAACAAGTAGCTCGTTGTCATATTTGGTAGAGTGGCTAAGTTCCACTTCCTTGGCCGTCTCATACCCACGGAGACGGTCAAATCGGAAGCAAGGTCCATTGCCGAAGTTGTGAGGGTAAAGACTTTCGTCGTCCTTGTTTGGGTCGGATACATCGAAACGCTTGCGGAATTTTTGTGATTGATCGGTAGTTTGGTTGATAAAGAGATCGTAGTTCATCATGGGTGGTGGCTTGCTGTTGTTGACTGGGTCCCGCTCATACGCTTCCATGGCCGCACGGTACATGGCCTCCTCTTCGCTGGTAGCATCAACAGGCTTCAGGAGAGCATTGAGCAAGCGCTCGTCATATGTAGTTGAAGCGGGAACAGGGTTGGTAAGGAACTTGATGGTGACGTAGGCACCAGAATCGGGGAAGGCATCCAGATCGGGAAGAATAGGGAACGACTCCACAAGCTTAACACCACTACGATTCTCGGGGTATTTGACAGTGTGTGGGTTCTTGGCATAGCTCTCGGCAAACTCAAAGGACTTGTCAATCTTGCGGCGAATGGCAGCGGGCGAGTCGTCGGCCTCGGTAGTCTTGCGCTTCTCAACGCGACGAAGGGTGCTCTTGTTCTCGATAAATGGGTTTCTCTGGCGAGAGACCGAAGTGACATATTCGGTACGACGAAGGAAAGAAACCTGAACATCATTGGTCTTGCGTTTGCCCATGTCGTTCAGGGCCATCAGGAGAGGGCGATCGCGGGGGTGCACCGGTGGTGGGTTGGCGGGGGCGCGGATACCTTCACGGCAAGAATTTAACGTCAGTCAACTGTCAAGCTATATCCAGCTTCACCAACAGAACGACTTACTGTGCTCATCACCGTCAAACACTCCAGGCATACCAATCAAATCGATTGGCATACCCAACTCGGCATCAAGCTCAATATTGTGCGGTTGCTGCCGGGCGATGGCCGAGGCAAAGCTGGGGTTGGTGTAGTAGCCATTTTCAAGACCAAGGTTGGAGATCTTGAGCAGTTTGGCTGGTACCGTGGGCGGCGGAAGGGCATTGGAATACCGGATGCTGACGAGGTAATCTTGGTGATGACCAGCGCGCGAGCTAGAGGACGATTTTGAGTTGGACATGGCGACAATTTCCCCAATCGTCGATTATTCTGGTGATGTTCGAGATAATGTGGCTATTTTCGCGAATGAGACTGTCGGAGAGTCAATCAGGTATGAAGAACGGCTGGTGGGTAAAGTGTTCGTCGCCAATTAAGCCAGTGGAGTACGCAGTCAACTCTGTCGCGACCAGCCAGTATTTTTTGAGCGCACTGCGTCGTTCCTTCCCTGCTTGCGATGATGTAGAAGGCTATAGTGCAAGGCTACCAAAACGACAGGGGTCGCTGCAAGGGTCCAATCAGCTGCCAAAACTGCTGTGAGACAGCTGCCAAAGTGTGTAAGGTCTGGGCTATCAAGACCACATTACCACAGATGTGAGTGAACAGGAAAATCACATGCAAATGTCCGACTGGAGCCAATGCAGCATATTTATTTCAAGATCAGGTATATTAAAGTATATGTAATCGTACAGCCACACCTGGCCTGGCACCACTCGTAATCTTTTTGAATGCTCATTGACATGCATGACGTCTTGGTTCGTAGATAAGTGTTGCTGCAACGGAAAAGGTATATTCAAGACAACTAGTTGTTGTTCTTGGCATAGCTCTTCTTGCCAAACGAGAATGGCACGTAGCGATACTTGATCATGTGCTGGATCTGGCGACGCACTATACGAAAGTTGGCGGTTAGATGAGAAATATAGGTAGCCATATTTTGAGAAAAACTTACTGGTCAAGAAGAAGAGAATGAACCAGTACATGAGCAACACAGGCCAGAAGACGGGGATGTTAAAGATCTCGAACCATGAGCACATGAAGCTGATACCAACAGCACGGGTAGCCCACATCCAGAACTTAAACTCAGGAAGTCTACGAATGAAGGGACGGAACTCCTCGTCTGACCGAGTGGGCAGAGTGCCAATGGAGCCATCCTCCATATCCGCGTCCAGCGCATCACTAGACGGATCAAACTTGGGAGATAGGAAAGCAAGGAAAAGGTTGAGAAGGTAGATGCCGAGAGCATAGGCTACAATGTACCAACCCTGGGCGACGAAGATGCGCACAAAGAAGATAAGCAGGAGGAATCCGGTGGCGAGCCAGCGGTACAAAACGAATGGAGTCGACTGGTCGAGCATGGCTTGGAATTGCTAAAAGAGACCGCCGTGTTAGTTTCCGTATAGATATAACGACGGCTTCACCAAACGGAAGAGCCGAAGGAGCTTGCACCGCGCAATGCTAATCATGATCTAAGGAACCTACCCTTTGAAGCTTCGACGTATGAGCACTCACGGACTCAAAAGCCGTCTGATCGGGTTCGGGGGCGTCCATTTTATCGGGAGTTGTAGTCGGGAGATCCGGATATCAAGGTCGTCAAAACAAGTGGTTGAGAAAGCGCAGATTGCAGGAATTGTAGGCAAGGGTGGTCCAGAGGTAAGTCTGCGACCAGAGTTCAAAGGATATGAAAAAGATGCTGCACGGGACGGGCAATTGGTATGGAGGAATGGTGGGTGGTAACGGAACGTTTATGCGACGGCAGGGACGGAGGTTTAGTGGGAACGAGGCTTGAGGCGCAGGGTTTTGGCGGGTGTATCCACCTGCCAAGTTATCACGGAAGGCAGTAAAGTGGGTTTTGGGAGACCTTGTTTGTTCGTTGAGGGTCAAGGAAGGAGCTATGAACAGCGGTTCGGTGCAGTTGGATGTGCGATTTCTAGTTATATTATGCGAGAACAACGGCTGTTTTGTTGGCCTTTCTGAATTTAGAAGATAATGTACTGGTTGGAATGCTGTGTCTGAATGCGTCTAGATTGTATTTATTTATGGACATGCACATTTCTGTACATTCTTCAGGGAAATCAGGGAATTGCGATTGGTGACACGTAAGAAACATGTTGCTAGCTGTCATAACTAGGCAGTGCTTTCCCAGCTCCTAAGGGTATGATCGCCGATTAACCCTACTGGAATTACTCCAGATATCCGTGATGGGCGAATTGGAAATCAAATTCGGAGTTGACATCAGTGCTGGTTTTCTATACAAACTCTCTCAAGTGAATCACGATTCGTTCCTCTTTCCTTCGGGTGGCCATTGAGACATCTCTGTGGATGTAAGTCTCTTAAAAGGGTTATAAATAGGCTAAATAGGGTTAGGTCGAACAAAATCATGTTAGTGCAGACTAAACTAGGTTGCATATCATTGTTAAGTTTTATACGAAACTTAAAACTTCCAGTGCTTAGGATCATCGCGTATAAGTCATGTCTGAGTTTAATCGGGGCGGCATGGATAAGAAGCGCAAGTTATCCTCTTCTGCTAAAGATGGTGGAATTCGCTCCAAACCAGAGTCTACCTCACAGTTGACAATACCGCCACTGTTCTTATCGGCTCAGCGCGTCCACCGAGCACTTAATCTGATTTCATCTTTTCTGTCCGCCAAAAATCCCATTTTACCACCACTGTCTACGTTACTTTCTTCAGTGTCCAATAATCTTGGCCGTACAGTTGAGATATCTGAAATTGCACAAATCGTCGCAGTTGCTCCCACTGCCTTCAAGCTGAGTTACATTGATGAAGCAATCTTGAGACTATCACGGGACGATTTGCCAGACAAGAAAAGAAGATGGCTACGAGAGGACGGAGGTGACTCAGATTCAAAATCTCGCATTGGATTAAATAGTCCGCAGGTGAAAGACGACGAACTGGTCTTGTATTTTGAGTTTGTTGATGCCAAAAACAAAAATGGGCGAGCCAGAGGTGGAATAGCGGCATTGAGAAAAGTGAAGAATGATAACAAACCACCACCCCCTTTCAACCAAAAGAAGACGATGGAGAGCATCAAAAAGCGCAATGATGAGTTTGATAAGGCCATTGAAAAATACATCTCCGAGACACTTGCTATGGGGCAGGATCCGGAGGAAAAGTTACTAAATGACGCAGTGGCCTTCATGCCAGAAAAGCCAATTCAAGAACCTCGCACACAGACGGATTCACTCCCGGCAACTATACCAGAGGAACACCAACCATTTGAAGAGATCATTGCGGGTTTGAAAAAGACAACCTTCTTCCAAAACCAGATACCCCCCGAGGGGTATTGGATGTCACCAGCGTCATCAGCACAGTACGGCGATCTAGAATTCCTTCTAAGCCAAAGATTAGTCAACGCATTGTATAATGCACACTCAATCCATAAATTCTACACCCACCAGGCCGAGGCTCTTAACGCCCTTGAAGATGGACACAATGTCATTCTTGCCACCGGGACGGCCTCCGGAAAATCCCTGGTGTTCCAACTACCGGTACTTCGGGCCTTGGAATCCGATCCTAATACACGCGCACTTTATCTATTCCCGACAAAAGCTTTGGCACAGGATCAATTACGTGGTATCAAGGAAACACTGCGTCTGATGGAAGGCATGGAAGACACCATGGTTGGAAGTTTTGATGGTGACACACCTTCATGGGAACGGGACGAGTTACGGAATGAAGGGCGGATCATCTTTACGAACCCGGATATGCTGCATCTCACATTACTACCGAATCACTCAAACTGGGAGAATCTCCTGACTAGTCTCAAGTTTATTGTTGGTAAGCATGTACATATGTAGTACCAGGCTTATTGTACTATTTTTGTTAACGTTCTCATTAGTCGATGAATTACATTATTATGACGGTAGGCTTGGCGCACATTTGGGATACATTTTGCGTCGTTTACGGCGTTTATGCCTTCATTACGGAAACAAAACCTTCCAAATAATCACCTGCTCCGCTACGGTAAGAAATCCTTATGACCATTTTAAGCGCCTCTTTAGTGATGATGCGGTGGTAATCACCAATGACGGGTCCCCACGGCCCCACCGGCATATCTTATGCTGGAATCCGTTTTGTCAAGACCTTCTCAGGAATGCAGCGGAGGACCCAGACCATGGTCTAAAGCAGATGACAGAGTTGTACACATTTTTGTTGCTACACGGTGTGCGCCTATTAGCATTCTGTCCGACACGCAATCAGTGTGAAACACTTATATCTTCTATCCACCAGTATCTACATGACCTTGGCCGTAGTGAGCTTACGGCGCTTGTCGCTAGTTACCGCGGCGGATACACGCCACAAGATCGGCGTGCTTTGGAAGACTCTATGTTTACTGGACGTCTCCGTGGATTAGTTGGCACATCAGCGTTGGAGCTAGGAATAGACATAGGGTGTTTAGATTGTGTCATCTCATGGGGGTTCCCCACGAATGGATTGGCTGGTTGGCGACAACAGATCGGGCGTTCGGGTCGGCGTGCAGACGGCGCCGGTGCGTTGGCCATTCTAGTCGCAGGACAAAATGCGCGAGACCAGATATACATGGAACAGCCTAGGCTGTTGGATGATCAGGGGTTAGCAGAGTTATACAGTGACCTTGAAGGACGAGAGATACGGAGTGGACAGCTGAACTGTGCCGCGGCCGAGATGCCAATAAATCTAGAATCACAGGTTGACCTGGATCTATTTGGCCCCGACCTTCCCGAGTTCCTGTACTCTGATGGCACTGTGATACCACCATTATTGGAAAGGACGGTGGAACCTGGTATATTCTACCCGAGAGAGGCATACCGACCGCATCCAGCGAAGCGGGTCAACATTCGAGACATCAATGATGACATGGTGGCTGTCATAGATCTGTCAAACGGTGGGTTCAACCTATTAGAAGAGATGGATCTGGCACGAGCTACATTCTCCCTTTACATTGGTGGTATCTATCTGCACCAAGGACGTGCTTACAAGGTCCGCGAGTACAATGCACGAGAGCGTGTAGCCAAGGTGGAATATTGTCACACACATTAGAAAGCCAAATACATCCTTCGCAGACACAAACGGAGGCGCAGATCAGACTCAACGAGTATGCATGCATGCTGATGTATAAGTGACTTTAATTCGATGTGACGTATGAATACCTTTAGTAGAGGCGAAGTTCTGTACGACTTTACTTCAAAGTCAGGGTGTAAGCTGCTTCCTACGTCAGACTAAGTGCGAGGCGAGATATCTTGTGCTACCACGAGGACCTTTCGAAGGGATGTATTCCGCTCTAGGGCCAGTCTAGTTTACTGTATGTTTGTGTGTGATATCTCGAAATATGCATGCTGCGCCTGGTGGAAAGGCTTGTTCAAAATTGTCGTGTTACGAGTGGCTTTCTATGGTTTTTGAGTGGCCTCAAGACAGGAATTACCAAAGTGACATTAAAACACAGACCTTGTGTTTTCTATCGCTGTAGTGTTTACTTGAGCCTCGTTCACCCCGGTCTCGTTGCCGATTAGCCAATAGGCCCAAGCTCCCAATCAGCCAATTGCAACTCAACAGTCAGCCTGAACCACAAACCATATCTCAATCTCAATAGGACGCCTCTGCATCGAAATTCTCCTATGAATGAACATAAAGGCTTAGCCATACCGTCTTAACCGCCACTGGAGCCCAATATCCCAACTTACAAACATGTAATGAAAAATCCTGTGCGTTGACTGTTGGCTGACCGTCAAGGGGCTAGGTGGATCTTATGGGGCGTGGAGTTTGCTTAGGAGAGGGGTGGTCGGACGACGGACTGTTTTCTCCTGGTTCGTGCAGCTGTTCGACTTGTTTAAAGAGGCTGCAGCCAGACCATTACCGATTTGTAGTTGGCTTTGAACAAGTTCGACTTCACTGACAGCTTTGAGCCTACTTTTACCGTCTTGGCACGTTGAACCGTGGCTTGCTTCTTCTGATCTCTTTTTGAGACTTCTTGGCATTTTGAGATCTGCAAATAGATTAGGTCCAGACCTTGGGTATAAAGTACGCCCAACCAGCAACTTCCACCCATCTCAACGATATTGCGAGTTCATCGCATCTACCTTGTCTGAAAACAATTGACGTCACCTCCTCCCTGAGTCCGTGACTCTTCCTTCAGAGTCGCCAATACACATAATTTCGCATCTAATACACACATTTCACTCCGGCATCATCAGCCACGACCAAAATGGCCAACTCCCGTGGCCGTGGTTCTTCCCGGCCTCGTTCCCCTTCTGCCTCATACTACCCAGCCGGCGCCCATCATCCAAACAACTATTCGAGATCGCGTAGCCGGTCACCATCACCGACCAGCTACGACCACTACCGTCCCGGTTCTCGTCCCCACTCACACCGGGCATCTTCACGCGGCCAGGCCCAGTATCGTAATGCACCGCGCCGTATATCAGGTGGTGTGGCCCGCGAGCCTACTAGAAGAAGTGTTCGGTCACATAGACAGACCATGGCTGATGAAGAGACTGGGTCTAGCAGCGGGTCGAGATGGATGCGGAAGGGTGGTGATTCCGGGAGACGAGGTGTGCACCCGGTTGTTTTCTTGACTATCCTGTTGAGAAGTACTTCTCGGTTGTCTATGTTGTGTAATTTGTTATGGCCCGTTGTACCAGTGGCTTTGGCCTTCCGCTGTAAGTGTTTTCGAGTACACGTTATCATGAGTAAACACTAACCGTCTCTCCATATAGACGCCACTCCCGACCACCATACCGCCATCTTCGCTCTTTCCTACGTCGCCATGGTCCCCTGTGCCAACACAGTCGGTTTCGCTGGCACCGAGCTCGCCCGAAAGCTACCTCACGTGTGGGGTGTACTCGTTGAGGTCACGCTTGGTTCAATTGTCGAAATTGTCTTGTTCATGGTTCTGCTTTCACACGACCAATTCCTCGTTATCAAAGCTGCTGTTCTTGGTTCTATCTTAGCCACGATGTTATTGTGTCTGGGGATGTGCTTTATTGTTGGTGGTATCAAGCGCGATGAGCAAAAGTTTGAGGATACAATTAGTGAAACTGGATCCGGCTTGCTTCTGACCGCCGGCGTCTCTCTTGCGGTGCCATCTATCTTTACACACTCCTTGACCGACCAACTAGACACTGAAGAGCTTGACCACCGCACGTTGCAGATTTCTCGTGCTGTGGCTCTGGCCCTCGTTTTTTCTTATATCGTCTATGGTGTTTTCCAAGCCCGTACCCACCACGGCATTTACGATGCCATCTTTGAGCAGGATGAGAGGGCTGGTCGTGATCATAGCGAAAAGGGCTTACCGCATGAGAATGGCCGTCTTACCATGACGGAAACCATTCTTGCGCTTGTGGTATCGCTCACACTTGTCACATTGATTTCCATTGCTCTTGTGTCACAGATCGAACCTATAGTTGAGAAGCACGGCATTTCTGATCCGTTTATGGGCTTGATTCTGGTGCCTTTGGTAGAGAAGTTTGCTGAACATCTTGGTGCCATCAACGAAGCTTGGGATAACCAAATGAACTTTGCCTTGTCCCACGTTCTCGGTGCCACCATCCAGACTGCCCTTTTCAACGGCCCATTCACTATTCTTGTTGCGTGGATGGCTAATAAGAGCATGGATTTGACCTTTGAGGTGTTTGATATTTTCATGCTGTTGTTAGCCATTATCACAGTCGGTGGTTTCTTGAGAGATGGAAAAAGTAATTACTTGGAAGGGTTGCTATGTGTTGTGCTGTACACTAGTATTGCGGTGGCGGCTTTCTTCTACCCTAATCCAGCGCACCATTAGGTTATGCCGTTGGATCCAGATGGAACAAACGGGGTGACTTAATAGATAGACTTTTATGTATAGACATGATTTGTTTAAAGTTTGACATGTGCGTGTATATTGTTACTTGCGGGACTCGGGCAGCAAACGCTTACCAAACCTGTTATTATTGGATTGTAAATCAGTGTTGATGACCATGGTATAACGGACCCCTCAGTCTGTGCCCAAAGAGGTGAAGATGATGAACCGGCAAGATGGTATGAATAAAAACGCTTTTTGACGCTCCCGCTAATCTACATAAATATAGCTTTCCTCTCCATCCTTCCGTTCCAAGTACTCCTTATCCAACAACTTGCCAATCTCCTTCTTTACAGTAGCCCCATCAACGACACCACGACCGGCCAACGCACCAACTACCTCGGCCACCAGTAAAGTGTGAGTACATTCCTTCCGCGCCTTCATGATACGCATAACAGCCGCGGCTGATGTGGCGGTTGTATCGCTAGTGACCTTCTTGACTCTGACTTGGCCAACCTTGACCTTGGGTGTCGCGGAGGAGAAACCCATGTTGAGTTCAAGGAAATCGTTCGGACCGACATTGGCTGTGGCGGGGGCGGGAGACCCGGAGGATAGTTTGTGGAGGAGGAGAGGGTGGCGGGGGGAAATCAGGGATTGGAGGACGGGGTAGAGATCTTTGATCTCGATGCTGGTTTTCTTGGAAATTTGGTCGGCGGTGAGAGATGTGCCTCTTGGGGGGTCGTTGAAGAGGAGTAAGACGACAGCCTGGGGGAAAGCGACGGTCAATTCGTAAGGGGTAGGAGTCCATGTGGTTCGCAGACTGCAATGGGAGTTGGTAGTAGCCCACTTCAAGTGGCGCCCGTTTTGCCGTTCACGATAGTACGCTTCAAATGGCTCAAGACAGGCCTTAATCACCGGTGGCAACTTAATGGGATCAACGGGGATGGAAGGCCAGGATCCAGAAGAGACGACGAGTACACCCAGGGACGTGGGGAAGGTGATTCCCTTGGCGCCAGACCAGGCTTGGAAAGCAGCCATTTCCTTGCCGTAGTTCTCTTTGTCTTGGAACATGAGGTCGAGGTGGTGAGTAAAGTTGCTGCCACATTCCTCACGCAAACGTTCTAACATCCAACGCTCAGCATCGTAAGAGGCACTCCGATCCTGTAACAACCGGCGTGAAAGGTCCTTTTTATAGAACGCCTGGAAGGCATCCTTTCCATCTATCAGTCGAAACAAGGCCAGGGCCTCATCCAGATGAAATTTGAGAACATCAGCGTCATCGCGCACGGTACATGTACCATCCTTCAAGATATCAGGTACAGCTTTACACCCGTTACGGAGAAGTTTGTCCATGTATCTAGCAACGAACTCTCCCATCCGAGCAGCACCCTCGGGCCAGCGTGAGTGATTATCTGCACTGTTTAAAACAATCTTCAGCGAATCACGCAAGGCAGTAAGAAGCGAATCATGTGAACCAAAAGCATCGGCGGCAATTTTGTTCAGACTACGCTGCAGAGACATAAGCGAAGGGACAATAATTTCATGGTCCTCTGTCGTCTTGATAATGGAACTACCACTTTGAAGAACGTAGCTTTTCCATGGGATGACGAGAGCCGCGACGAACTCAGGGTTAAGGTCCGTCTGGGCACCCGTCACCAAATGGTACATTTTGCGGAGTGTGACGATGTCTCTCTCTTGAAGCAACACCGACAGAGCTTCTACATCCAAGAACTTGTTAAGGGCAGCCTTAACCATGTGTGTATGGAAAATATTAGCGAGTCGCTCTGCAGGCCCGTTAAGTGTGTATTTGTGACAACGAGACTCCTCGGACTTCCATATATTTTCGCACTGGATGGCATACTGTTTAAGTGGCAGACTCTGGATTTTCTTAGCAACAGTGTCAAGGAAAAGAGCAGATTGATCCAGGAATTTCTTCTCAACCAGGCGGTTGTAAAGACCCAACATGTGAAGCATCGAGATTGAGTCTCTCAGGAGGGTAGAGTCAAACTCCGATCTTCCATGGCGGTCATCATCGATCAGTTGTAACGTAGCCGCAGTAACTCCTGGCCCCAGCGAATTTGGACCCTCTACATCACCACCTTCAGCAGCATGTCCACAGAATACTATGCTCCGGAACAGTGATACCGTCAAGGTAGTCAGAGGGGTCTTCTTCTCTCTCCTCAAGTACGAACGGTCCAAGTAGGCAAATATCTGACGCACGTGCTTCGTTCTTTCCCTCCATCTATTCCAACATCCCACGACAACCCGAAGTCCATTTACTCCCTCGCCGGCCTTTTCCACCTCTCCGCGTACTCGCTCCTCAAGAACGAGGCCTAAATATTCGGTGAACACGAGACGTAGCCGTTCAGCCTGTCCGTCACGACATATCCCTTCAACGCCGCGACTCAGGCGGTCAAGGGGGAAATTTGTAAGAGGGCGGTTGGCGAGAATATCATCGATTGCGGCACGAAGAGTCGTCCAGGTTGTGTCAAAATAGCTATCAATTCGTGCTTGGATATCAGCAGTAGTCAATTGGCGACGATTTTGGATCACAAGTCGACGTGGACCAGAAGGCAGCACATGCAAGCTGGTTTTGGGTGTGTAGTGTGTCGGTATTTCGGCCATCGCTTGTGAGGGTCAATTGATGCGTAGAGTGGATAGACAGTAAATAACTGGGTACGGAGACAGGTCGTGAAAGCGTAGGAAAATTGGAAAAAAATGTCAAAAAACACGAGAAGAGCGCTAAGGTAAGTAGAGAGATGCGCCGAGTAGAAATGGCCAAGAAAATGTAAAACGTTACCGATTTAAAAAGAATCCTCAACCGGCTCGATGATTGTTGATGAAATAACATTCAAGACGACGGGATTTAGTTTTAGTGGCTCGTGGGTCAGATATTTAATTTAACCCTAATAGTAACTAACTGTGTAGCACAATGCACAAAAACAACCACAACCTTCCTAATCCAGTCATTGTTCTATTAAGCATAAGCACCCCATCCAGCAAACAACACTGCCAAGTTCCTTGGATCAGCAGCTTGATTGATCAGATCATTTACTGTTGCCTCCACACTCAACGTCTTGCTCAATTTCTTTTGGACAATTGCAAGTGCCCGTTTGGCTTCATGTGCTTCTCCCTCCACTCCCTTCTTACGTCGACCATCGGCAGTAATTTCCGCACCTTGTGGTTCAACGGGTTCCTCATCCTTCATTGGAGGATTTTGTAATTTGGCGACACGTGTTGGCGACATACTCCATGAGTAGAGAGGATCGTACCGTAGAACATCGAGAATGGTCATGATGGAATATGTCTCTTCACGAAGCGCATCAAGGGTGTACTCGCAGCAACGCCGGAAAACACCTTCCGTGCCAGTGATACCAAACCCATCAACAATATCGTTTGTCAGGCGGAAAGGCACAACCTCTGGGATGGGAAGGATACGGCCTAGTTCAAAAGCAACACCCAGATCAATGTGCACAACCTCACCAGTGACATTATCCATTAGAATATTATGGCCGTGACGGTCACCAAGACCTAGAACATGGCCAACCATCGAAATAGCCGCTGTAGTACGAGTGTACGCAATCCGACGTTGAAACCACTCATCTGGATCCTGAAAGTTCTCCATGAAGAAGAACCGCAAAACGGGATGGAATCGTTCAGTAACCTTGCGGAAAACCCGGACACGTGTTTCTAGATCTTTACTCTCCACCTGGGAAATCTCTTGCCGACATTGGTTGCCGCGTAGATCTTTAGGGTAGTATCGGTGATGAGCAGGTAATAGGAAATCGTGAAGAGGAATAGTGTTAGCCACAAACTCAATGATACCAGTCGTAGGCGTTAATGGGAGTACCTTGTAGGTACGAATAGTGAGGTTCCGTCGCTGTGTTGCGCGGTGTAATCTCAACAAAGAGCTAACAGAGTCGAAGACCTGTTCCATGATAGCATCTTGTCGTAGATCATCGTTACCACCCTTAACAAGCTGCTTATAACGTTTCCCGTCGGTGCCTATAGCCGTGATGACCTTGGGCGCCGAGTTACCTCCTGCAATCGACATGGTTGGCTCTAACGATGCAATCTTGGGGGTATCGCGATAGTCCTTGTCTGGTCGTACAGCTAGATGCATAGTCGGCGGGGGGATTTGGAATCTGTTGAGCTCCTGAATCAGACGAAGACAAGGTTTGCTATGACGAAGCTGAATCTTCTGACCCGTCTTATATTGACCAGTAGTATCCGCTGCCAATGCCTCATACGCCCTACTTGTCCGGTCAATGCTCTGCCATATAGCCGATGAACGCGTATCTTCTTCGAGGCCACGAGCTAGAGCAACAGTGGCTTCTCTGCGACTAGTGGCGATGACGTCATTGCGGTTCACTACATTGGCACGCGTTCCGGACCAGATGTGGTACATTCCATGGTATGGATGCTCGATACATATACGCTTGACAAGTCGCCACAAGAGCTGTTGGAAGGGTTTGTCCATATCGTTTTGGAGCCGCGACGACAATTGGTTCATCAGCGGCGCAAACTTTCCTGTAGGCACACTACTCATGTGAGCAGCAGCAGCCTGATTAGCTATAGCATCATCTTCACGCTCAAGCCATAATGCGGCAAAACGCAAAACATCGTTGTCATGTCCATCTGATGCAGCTAGAGATAAAAGATAGTTCTGGATGCTGAGCTTCATCAGGTCACGCTGTGTATCCTGTAACCTCTTTAGCTCCATCGTATCCAAGGAAAGAAGTCTCTCAGCGCGGGCCAAATGTATCATGTAGCGTCTCTTTTGAGTTGAGGACGCACGAGAAACTAGTTTTTGAAGCTCTTCTACTTCTTGCACCTTTCCGTTCTGGAGCTCTTCTAGACGCTCAAGGTCCTGGAGCATGTCCGGATTCTGCCATTGCTCGTCACAAAACATGGCAAACTGATGAAAAACCTTTCCGGCATCTTCACCTGTCGACCGGCCCTGCAACTCTGTTAGGGCAGGCTCCAGAAAGTGACGTTGTATGTCACGGGGGCTCTCCAAACGAGCAACAGACATTTGGTAGCCCAGGCGTGAAAGCACATCAGCCAAACTAATAGAGATGCTCTGTGATTTGAGAAGCTGGCCACTAGCAGCAACTCTTTGTAGTGTGCCAGTTGAGGATATCATGTCACCATGATCCCAGAGTGAGCTTGCAACCTCCCGGAGAACAGACATTTCAATGTTGAGACCAAGATCTCGACATGGCTTCTCCAGTCCAGCCAACGCCGTCGATAGATTAAGGGATTCCTGATGAGCTTTGTGGAATCGGAACACCTTGGATGAAGCCATCATGTTCCGTGCCTCAAGCAGACGCGCCTCTGCTGGCTCACGGCTAGACATTGCTTGCAAAATGGGCATTTGACTAACTAAACTGCAGGTAGTGGCTCGGCATGACAATATACGACTAACGTCCTGGTACCGGCCACTATGCATCCATTGGTTTCGTTTCTCGAAACAGCTGAGTAGGAAGTCGGTATCTTGGTCGGGGTCTGTTTGAAGAACATCGCTGATCTCATTCAAGATTGCCAACGAGCACAGACGACTCCGTAAAGCTGCAGGCGTTTTGTCTTGGTTTTGAAGCAACACCATAGATTCAGAGAACCCCTCATGGAGACACGATTGTACGGACTTGATATCGAGGGCCTGGGAAATTCCTTGGTAAGCCTTGTAAACTGCAACTTCAGGCAAAGTCGATTCAACCGGGACAGGAAGATTCCATTGCTCGAGCTTCAAGGCCGTTCGGAACATGTTACTGGTGGCAACAGCATCTTCGGCATCCTCATTATGAGCTTGTAGCATTGAACTCGCGATACCAGCAAGGCCTAAATTCCCGAGAGCTGAGACCAATGCATAGCTATCTTGAGCAGCAGATGGATCCTTACTGCGAAGATTACAGTCGTATTGTGCACCACGGAAAGCCAGAGACTTTGCTCCGTCACCTTCATACTCGATCATGCTAAAGATGCTTGAAATATCGTTTTCTTGTTTAACGCCGTAGTAGGCATCAGGATCGTCAATGTTTTCGAAAATCTCTAGCAGCAATTTGTTGCTAGGCGCAGGAGTTGCTCGCACAGACGCCAGGTTACGGCCGGAAACTGCCTTGTCTTGTTGGTCAGTCTGGCCCTCAATGAACATTAAGGCGGATTTGTACAGCCCACATTGCTTAGCAGCTTCAGACAGAGCCATGATATCAATATCAAGCCACTTCATCCGGTCTACCATGGTGTTACCCGACGGTGGTGGTTGTGTCCGGAGATACAAAATAGCATTTAATATGTGTGTGATGTTTTCTTTGGTATCAGGGGTCACTCCAGTCTGAAGCCAAAAGCTAATAGCCCGGGACAAATGGCCCTTTATACTAGTCGTGTCATCGGGTTGAGCAAGAAGTGCCAAATGTAAGATAAACGGCAGTGCTTGCTCGGCAAACCCCTGGACCCCAGTAATGACAGGCACAATGCCAGACATGGAAACAGTGTTCAAAGCTGAGTAACACAGATTAAGTGCCAGCTTTTGGACCCAACCAGGTTGCTGAATGGCCTCGGGAGTGAAGACAGAATAGTCAACTTCACATCCTGTCAAGGGAGCCTCGGTAGGAGGAGGCCAGTAAGAACACCAAGCAGAAGACTGGTTCATTTTACTGCGTAGTACGTCTTTACAAGCCATGGTCCACTCATCATCGTTAGCACTATCTGTTCTTGTGACAATTGAACGTAAAGCACTTTCTGCCAGACCAGCAGTGGTAGAGACTTCATGGGCCGTCAGTTGTTTCAACAACCCAAGTAGATTCCGGTCAGATCCGATAAAACCTGGTGCGGCTTTGGCATATTCCGGAAGCTTAGTTTCGTTCAGGAACTGACTGGGGACAACGCCCGAGGCAGAAAAAGCACGTCCAATAACACGGCCAGCCCAGGTCAAATATTCTTTGCTCATTGATTCAACTGAACATGTTTGCCAAACAATAGGGCCAAGCTTAATAGCATCCTCGTCATCGGCAATGACGTCATCGTCCAAAGTGGGTGGCAGTTTGAAATTGCTCCCCAAGAGTCCAAGAGCTAGATCACGAGCCGGCTGGCTTAATAACGGATTCGAACGACGTGCATCTGTGAAAATTCCAAGAAGTAGTCTGCTCTCGTCAGTGCCTACCGTAGCGTTGCCTGAAGACCGAATCTTTGCCACAGACTCAGTGATAGTCTGGAAAGTCTTCTTCTGTGCATCATTGACAAACTGGCCGCGCTCTTGGTATTTCTGGAGGAAGGAGGCCAGCCACGTGTGAAAATCTTTAAGTTTCTCAACTGTGTCATCGAACTGCTCTTTGTGAATTCCTTTCTTGGGGCTAGAGTCGAGGAATACCCTGAGAGATGCCAACGTTGATAACCCATATCCCGCCACAAATGAGGGTGACCGTTCCATGTGTGAACTACCTTTTATTAAAAGATACTTGGTCAACCCAAGAGCATCCTCTGCGCATTCGGCATCTACTAAGAAACTACGCAGCGCTTGAAGCATGAGTTCCAATGGGTACAATTGAAAAGCCGCAGGGCCAGCCAAAGCCACCAATACTCGAAGCTTCCTGACTACTGAGCAAGTGTGGAATGATCCCATAGCAGGCGTAACAGTATTAAGCAACTGACGAGCCACATACGAAACTAAAGGTGGGGTCCACATTTCAAGCAGATCATAGCTTGGGGTCATCATACACAAACGATTCAGTTGGTAAACAAGATGCTTCCCTTTGAATAGTGGTTGTTGGTTTGGTGGCAGGAAGACTTCGCTGTACGCATAACTTTTGATCTCCGTCATGATATCAGCTGCGTACTTCAATTGGCCAGAAAAGGACTTTTCAATCTCTGTTTCCTGGTCAAATACACTCATGAGCACACCAACTGTCTGAACAAAGCCCCCGCAGACACATTCCGCAAATTCATCGCCAAGCATTAAGTTAAGATATTGTTCCCCTACACCACGGCGGTGTTGGCCATTAGCGCCGCTCATTGAGTTGTTCCCCGAGTCAGCATCCTCAGTTGATCTATTCTTATTCTTGGCCACACCCTGTGCCACACTATAAGCAATAGTCTTGGCGAAGTTCTCCTCGATCAAAACCTTGGGCTCAACACCAAGCTTTTTGGCTAATTCCTGGAACATTTCCTGTTCGCCTCTCATGATCAGAGTAGCCGAAGCCTCTTCGCGGCTGGCTTGGAGAAGCTCCTCCAATGTCGAATACCCAAATATACTGTGGGGAATACTATCAAGACTATTTTCGGGAATCCAAGTGTAGAGGATCTGTGGGGCGAACAACTGGAACAACTCCCTGGGAGATTTAAGCCCCAGCGTATCGGAAAGTAACTTGAGACCTCGTTGGGCGTATTCTTCGGAAATTGAAAAATGGCCTGGAATTTCGAAAATGTGATAAACACAGCGCCGAAGTAGGGTCGGCCAGTGACGCCCCAACTCTACCAACACAAAAATCCGGTAAGCCATGCCTTCAAGATCATCACTACTTGTCGATAATTGATCAATGATTTTGACACATAGCTCGTCATGATCCTTCATAAAAACGAGATCAAATAGCTCTGGTAGTCGCTTTCCGATGTGAAACTTGACCTGAAGATCGCTCAACTTGCTAAGCTCCATTAGGCTTGACGAAAATGATGGTAGATTTTTGAGCTGATCATGGTAATCAGGAATCTCCTTGGCAACTTCGAACTGTAAATTGGCCAGTTTGATACGCCCGTGTGACGAGAGCAGGTTGTACTTTACTCCTTTTGTCACGAGATGGAAATATATATCCCCCACCATCGTGAAAAGCTTGCTATTCCCGGATTTCCAGATTGGAAGAAAGCCCAGACAAACATCGAGACATGTACACAAGGTAATCTCACACATCTCATACTGGGGTGATGACATCATCGCCCCAAACTTCTCGATCACGGTTAAAACATCATCCTGAGAAAACCTAGTTCCCCCTGTTACCAACTCGGTCAAGGCACGACTACCCATCAGAAGTCTAGAATCACTCATTCCATCGAGGAAGCTGACAAAGTGCTTAGAAACCGTCTGCACAGATTCAACGTCTTTGCATGCCTCGTTGACGTAATGAAGTCTAAACTCTACGTCGTGTAGGTACGAGTCGATAGTATGTCCAACCTCTCCTATATGGTAGATATTCAAAACATCATCCATATCTTCAGAGAATTCGTCACGTTGTGCATCGAAGTCATCATCCAAATCCATATCATCGTGTCCCCGTTGCGATGCACGAGTCGCATTACGTCTTTGGATGTATTTGTGGAGTTGTTCAAATAGGTCCAAGAGATCCGCACCGTCGTTGCAAAAGGCTTCCAATATCTCGGGCTCCAGTTTTGGAATATACGGCCTTACAGTCTGTAGGATAGTGGAATAAAACATAGAGCTATCGCGAGAATCCGTGACGGCCTTGAAGGTAGTGTTTAGAAGATCCGTGATGACGGGAGTAACATCGGCCGTGTCAATGTTGACTCTAGCGATGTTTGGCAGTAACATCATTACTGAAATGCATGTCGTAAATACACTCCGGGCTTTCCCTTGGTTCAAGAGTTGACCGCCATCAGCAATACGCTTTCCCCAGAGATCAGCGTTTTCTTGGAGATCGGCCAATTTTGTGCTTATCAAGTCCAATATCAAAGTGAAAGCAGATGCTGAAATGTCGGCGTCAAAAGGTCGTAGTGCTCGTGACCGCGACACTTGAGTGAGGAGATGGTGTCTTGTGTTTGGTAAAGGTGGCTCGTCTATCTGTGTAAGATACGATGTAGAAAATCGCAAATCGCATTGTAGCTTCCATGCCTTTCCTAGTGGACCGTCCGGAAAAGATAGATCCGGTACAGTTGTTTCTTGAAGACCACAACATGCCCGCAACAGGTTAATGATGTCGTGAGGAAGCACGTGTATCGATTGATGGGAAGCAAAGTTGGTGTCATCTGTGAATGTACAGTTAGCATATATCTACCGTTGATACTCCACAAATACAAACCTGGCTTCCACTTTGCAAAGACCCATCGTATCATTTGCAGACTAGTTTGCTCGGAAGAGTTTGGCGCCTTGGCATTCCGAAGATGTAAGAGATGAAGCATCAGCTGTAAGGATGTATCTGTAAGTAGCACTGGACCATTGAAGTCAGGGCTAACCACCATACGAGACACTTCGCCGGACAGCTGATGATAGGGGACCAATTTCTTCTGCAATATAACATCAAGTAGGGCGCAGGATGCTCGGCAAACTCCCGGGATGGTGACTGTACGAGAACAACTTTGCCACAAGTTTCTCCAAGTACGGGCAAGATCCTCTCCATCAGCACCAGATCGGAGTGCACAACTAGAGGAAGGTTAGTCGGGTACTAATTTACTGCAATTGTATGCACTACAAACCTAGCACAAGCCAATGTAGCCCATGAAGCTATAGACAAGCTTTTATTGCTGACAAGTGTCGATGACTCTTCTAATAGCTCCCATACATCGTCGGATGATAATTCTTCAGATTGTGCTATAAATGCAATCACTTGAAGAGCAGTCAACTTTACCCCCATAGTAGGAGAACGAAGCCTTTGATGGATTCGGTTTACATGAACAGCTCGTCTTCTCTTCTGTGACGGTGCATCGTTCGTATCTCCAGTTATAGGAACCGCGCGGCTGTTCAAGCAATACACTTCTTCTAGCATCGCAATAGCTTGTAGTGTAGCCCAATTACGTTCCTCGTCGCCGGCTTTGTAACAAATACTAAACAACGGTGTTTCAAAGAGGGCCTCTTCGGTGTGTCCAGAATGGAATGATATATCCGGAAGCTGAAGGCGACTTTTATCATCACGGCTAGAATACTCCAACCACAACGTGTCGAGCAATTCTTCGATCGTATCTTGTAAAGAACTGTTACTGTGTTTCATGGCCTCTTGCCTTATGTGAAGGTCCATGGAAAACAACAACTTCAAAATCTCCTCTCGTGCACTCTTGACACCATCGTCCTTTGCTGGTCTGTCTGGCTGCCACCAGAATCTCATGTGAGGTAGAATTTCACTTGTGATTCGGTTAGCAAGACGTGTGTTTTCCGCTTGGATGCGAGACATGACTCTATGAAGAATACTGAATGCATCTTGTGGTATTCGTCCAAAAATCAATGCCCGGAGATTCAGCACTTGCTTTACTGCTTCAACGATGTGTTCGGCCTTCTTGGTCACTGGAGCTGTAGGGAGCTTTATGAGCAACGTAATACACTCCAAAATGTATGACAAGTCAGGAGCATTGATTTTGGTACCGCGCAAAGCAATGCGATTACCCATCACAGCCGATGGCACAATGGAAGCATTGCGGCTGCTCTGCGAAGCAGAAGCGTGCAAAGACCCATCATCATCAGAGGTATCAAGGCCACTAACTATCACTGACAAACAGAAATCCATGCAAGTCTCCCAAGAGCCACCAGTATCTCTGATGATCTGGTTGAGGCGGACGGTGTTTGTCAGAATAGCAACAAATGTACGCAGAAGCTCGCTGACAATTCCAGGAACAGTCACCAAAGAATCGGTTTTGGAATCATGTAGCACCTCAATAATGTCTGCAGTCAGTCCAATGATCGTCTTCTTTTTCATGGAGTTGCCGCCATGTTCATATGCCAGACGAATAGACTTGGCATATTTAGCTATACGGTTCAGTAGAGTTGGTGATATAGGGCTAGAATCTCCTTTTATGGAGGCTTTCCCCGCTCTCAGTCCTTGGAATAGCTCGGCAAAAAGTCTTTTATACGATGCCTCCTCGAATGGCGCCCTAATTCTATATCAGTATCATGAATTTGATAAACAATGTGATAGTATAACACACCCTTTACGGACTGGGTCTAAACAGTTAACCAAGTCTAAACAAAATGTTAAAAACTTATCAAAGCTTGCATGTCTAACGATATGTGTTTACCATCTAGCGCCGCGGTCTTCGTCTTCTGTACTGATGACGACAACCCAACTGTGAGAATATTAGTTGAAACCCGCATTCATGGTGACAATCACCCTAGGGGGAATTAGCCCATACATAGAATGCCATCGATGTTGGACCTGCGGGAATCCATCGTGGTGATTAACTCAATCTCCTCGAAATGGCAGATACCAACCGATTGCTCTAAAACGTGACAAGGAATTGAATTCGCGCCTTTATGCTTATTGGGACGATGAAGTCGTTCAAGGATGGACTTCTAGGTCATGCGTAGGTCACTGTCGTGATGTTGGCCAGGCGAATCAGGGCTTAAGTGGATGCGTCTGACAACTAAGGGAATTTGCCCGATTAAGGTCTACAGTTGCTACAAAATTCAAGCAAATATTGATAGAAAAAGTTGCCCACAGATGATAGACACCACTGCACTTTTTCAATCCCTGAATTTACATCAATTGGTTCAACATTCCATTCTCATTATATAAGTCCATGTATACATCCACCTGTTGGTCCCTAACACCCAGTATCGTCCATTTAGTAGAGTTGTGCGGTCAACATAAGGCTTTAACCCTTTGCACAAAGTGCTGCTGGGGCAACCGTGATGTTTAGACTGGCAATATATATTCACCGCTTTTGGACTTTTTTGTAGTAGAAGCACAGTTTAATATCGTGATGTAACAACAGCTAGAGTACATGAATCAATTGGGTGATAATATTTAAGAACTATGCCTGAACATTTACACTGGTGACATTCGGATATCCATATGTTTAGTCCCATAACACTATCCCCCAAAAAATTGGGACCAGTCGCGTGACTCCTCCCAGACGCGTATTGAGCGAGGTTCTTCAGCCTTGCCGGTATGAATGTGGGGCGGTGAAGAAGTAATTGGAGAGCTCCAAATAGCAAAATGTAGAAAAATGGGCTGGAAATACAAAATGTTGTTGGAAAGAGGGATGATGTATGTGGTTGACAGTAGGAATAAAAATCAGACCAACTTCTAGCTTGAGATCATATTAACCGGGTGCCTTCCTTTAATAAGTCGCAGTCTGGTTCCTACCCTGAATGGATTTCGTTGAAGCCCCATTCCACCGATTACCGTGCGTTACCCTGTGTTTCTTGTGCTCCAGGCCCCCTCCATAAGTTTTTGCGATTGAATTTCCATTTGTTAGAATCACGAGCCAGGAGGGGACATTTCTTTGGTGATTTCATAACCACAACCAATACTTTTTTGAGCGTGTTAGGCTTACCACATAATACCATATACCCATCCTGAGCTGTGAAAATAGTTCACGCCCACAAACAAGCTATCACGACCTGCACCTCCGAACCTACATTTACATAGCTGCAGATTGGCGCATGCATGCTCACATCAAGATAATTTCGCCGTATACAACTTTCTTGTTGACGCATATGCGCTCTGTTGCTATGCACTAGGCCTCGCTCGTTATTCCAAACCTAGTACCTATTGACAAGCTACCATCGTCTCCAAAACACGCCAACACTCGTTCACGATGACCGAATTCAAGCGCTTGGAGGCTCTGACTGAGCTCCATCGCGATCTTCTTTCCTTGTCAGAGGGACGCACGCAACACTTCGACACTCTCGACAATGAAGCTGTTTTGGATGTATACTACGAAGAGTGTGAGAAGTTCTGGAAAAACACCGGCAAAGATGAGAAGAGTCGGACGGCCTTGAACTCAGGTAAGAAACTCACGGAGTTGTTATTGTGATATAAGTGTAGTATATTAACAGTTTATGTGCGATCCATGTAGGCGAGCTTGAAATTGACGGCTCTTCCTTTAAGCTCAACGATGAGTTCAAGAGAAACGCCATTACATTGGCCGACGAAGCTGACATCAACGAAATCGATGCTGCACGTTACATGCTCGAGTCCCAAGACGACATGGAGACTATGGGCCAACCGTTGCTCGAATTGGGCTTGATTCGTCTCTACCGCACTCGCACATTTTTGCTCGACATCACACGGCTTTTCGTTGACCTCAACGAAACCCTCGATAACGACGCGATCGCCGACTATGTTTCTATGCGCATCTTCCAGAATGGCACCAAGCGAATCGTCCCTCGGTGTGCCAGTGCTATGGACCGCCTTAGAACTAAAATTGCTGCTTATAACGATAAGTTGACCGCTGCCTCTGTTCTGGCAACTGAACCAGATGGTCTCCAGACTGTTTATTTCATCCGGACTACACTTTACAACCAACACCAATTGGTCGGTCACATTCTCACTCGCGCCATCGACAAGCGGCATTCCGAAGAAACCGATTTTACCAGCTTCCTCGAGAGTCTCAAGACTACGGACAAATACGACGCCCTCGTCATTCACAAGATCCCAGTTCTTAGCGCCTACATTACCGAGTATGCCTCTACTGAAGGCCGCAATGATTTAGTACTCGCTCGGAAACTGAACCCAATTATTTTCCCCAAGACGGATATCCCTTGGAGCCTGAGAGCTCTACAAGCAACTGTTCGGGCATGGTGGTTGGCTGAATACGGTGGTCACTTCATGGGCGCCCAGCCAGAACCTTCGGAGGAAATCCAATTTGAGGCGGACGACAAAAAGCGTACTCTTGATTTCGTGGAGGCGTTAAAGGACGGTGCTTTTGATTTCTTGCTTTCTGTGGCTTCAGACGTACGTTCGCCAGAATGGCAAGACCCTGCTCGGATGGGTATGAAGAAATGGCTCCAACGTCGACTTTCAGCTCTGCCTGTCAACACACCCGCTTTTCCAGACCATTTCCAAGTGCTTCTTATGAGCAGGATTGAGATTTTTGTCGACGGCTTCATCTCAAATCTTCCAGATGTCATTCGGAAACTACGCAGCGATGAGGACGAACAACGACAAATGAGCCAAGCTCACGAACAAGACCTCGACCTTGAACGCTTCCTCATTATCATTGCATACGCCTACGAAGGACGTCCGGATTCCGCCATGAACTTCTGGGCTGACGCTGATAGCAACTTGGCTGGCTTCATGCAATGGGCGTCTCGACGTGCATCTACACCATTAGTTACTGCCTTTTGTGAGATGCTACAAGCCATCTCCCCCAACGAAGAATGCGCTACATCTGCCCACCAATTCCTTCTCGGCGAGGGCTCTTCTTCTGGTCGCTTGAGGAAAAGTCTTTCCTTGACCTGGAACCAGATTATGAAGGAGCTTGTATTCTTCACCAACAAGATCCGTGAGAAGCCTGCAACTCCTGCGCCATCAAGTTTCCGGAGTGGTAAGCCTACTGCTAACCCCAGTGACATTGAGCCAGAGTCTGCGATGATGCTTGAGTGTTATCTCAGACTCATAACACGGCTTGTGGCACAGAGCACAGAAGCTCGCAACTTCTTATTGAAGGATCCCGAGTTTAACCTGGTTGAAATCTTGTTTCAATTGGCGAGTAACCCGGTACCGTCTAGACTGCGTGCGTGCGTCTTCTGGGCCTTAGATGCGTTGATGACATCTCGTTCCGTGGATAATGGCAACGTAATGTGGTCTTGTCTCGATGCATGGACTACCGGTGCTTATACCCCTATGGCCTTCACCGCCACCGGCCACAAGAGCTCTCTTGGTCTGTTGCCACCCCCATTGATTTCGATGGAAAGCAGCTTAGAACAGATCAGCAGCGGGTTCGAGGAGCCGCACGCGCTTGTAACCCTCCTCACGACGCTTGTTACTCCCGTTGAGGACTCTAGCCCGTTACGTGATTCGCTAACGTTCAGTGAAACCCTGGGTGGTGCGTACCGCATGCCCGGCATTGAGCTATACGTCGACTACGTGATGGGAAAGGTGTTCTCTAACAGGGCCAACGAGTTGCAAGACAAGAACCAGAAGCGTCTTCTTCGCCAAAAGTGTCTCGAGTTTTGCTTGGCCTGCGTGGACTCCTTCAACGAAGACATCATCGAATTTGCGAATACCACTAATATTAATGTCGATGCGGCCATTGGGGCTTCTACCTTGGATTCGTACATTCGTCTACATCCGTTTGCACGGGTGATGGAGTGGATGATGAATGAGAAGGTGATTGCCACCGTTGTGAGTATGATTCATGAGCCACCGATTGAAATTGGAAACGCGCCCCCGGATTCTCCCCTTGTACAAGGAATCCACAATGCACTGTTGTTGCTGCTTCGGGTCATGAAGCTCCAGTCAACATATGTAAACATCGTGCGCAAAGTTATCAACACCTCTAGCCAGGCTGGCTCTGGTAATAGGGACCCCCGGAAGAACCCCGTAGCTACTACTCGCTACGTCTCGTTTGACGATTGCCTCGTCAGCCACTTGAGCTTGGTTGTTGATTTGGGTCTCTTGGTTGGAATTGCTCCCACCGACATCGTGTGCTCTGCCCTAGAGCTCATGGAGCGTATGTCTGCTTCGCCAAAGATAGTGTCTCTGTGGTCTTCCGGCTCTGGTGGTTACACGGCTCACCGGAGCAAGGTCATCGTAGCACTGGAGGCTGATGGCGAGCACGACAAGATCATTGGCTACTTCCACAACATCCTGGCTGCCTACATGGATCCCCGAATTGGACATGAATCAGACGAGTACATCACCAAGATGCACGCGCTTGATTTCCTTTACCAAAGTCTCCGCGGTTCCACGTCAAAGCCCACTATGGCTCACCTTCTGCTTGGTTTCAAGTGCCACGCCGACTCGGTCAGTATTGACCCGGCTGGCTCCTTCACCAAGCGCAAGTCTCTCTTCCACCAACTTCTCAACGTTTGGGTGGAGTTGCCTTTCGCCGATGGTGATGGTATCCGTGCTTGGCTGACGGCTATGAAGACCAAGGCTTTGCAAATTCTTCAGCTGCTTTGGACTTCACCGCTGACGTCAGAACTTGTTCTGGACGATCTCCGCATGGGATCTTTTGTGTTTAGTCTGATACAGGAGAACATGTCTGTACAATCTGAGATCCCATGGGAGGGCCAGTTCATTCTTGCCCCTCACTTCCCCCTCACTGACGGTGCCCGGGCCTTCTCCGACTTCATGACCCATCGTTCTGCGGCTCTGGACTACATCTCGCGCGAGCTGTGCTACCTCGCACAGGCCAAGCTACCTACTTACAAGCGCAAGCTATTCGATGCTTTGAAGGGAAAGCTTTACACTGATGAAGGTGAAATTGTGACGGTGAATTCTGTCTTCGACATGTTCGACTTCATTTCAAACCCCGATTCATGGGCCATCGACCCACCAAATATGGGCATCTATGCAGACGTTAACTTTGAGCCTGCTCAGGTGGCTAGCCCCGATGAGCCCAACGTCACCATGTTCAATTTGGACCGGGCAAACGAGATCATGCTTTTGAGGAGAAGCGAGAGAAAAGGTGTGACTAGCCTTGTAAAGGCGGGGCAGCCCAGTCAAGTTGAGCGCGAAGATGAAACTATCCTTCAATTCTTGGCCCACCAAAACGTCACTTCCACTCTTAACCGTCGCACGATCGAGGTGTTGAACAGATGGACTAAATTGGTTCTCGTTGTTCTGGAATCTCATGATTTCGAGGGCAGCGCAAAGATGGCTCTCCATCTTCAAACTCTTCAAACTATTATGCCTGCCTTGGATCAGACTGCTTCGGAGCGCATTGAAATTGCCGGTCCTCTGGCTGAGCTTGCCAAGGTTTTGATATTCAAGTTAGACGGATCCGATGAGGGCTCTTCTCAAGATACTAGCGATGGTTGCTTAGTTCCTGTTCTCCAGCCTGACAACAACAAGGCCCTGGGTAATCTAGTGTCCGATAAGCTTTATCAGCTGTTCCAAACCTGTCTCCAGGCTATTGGTCGCTATGTCCCTGACCCTGTGCTCCGTGGGACCTATTACAGCATCTGCTACCGCTACCTTACTCGTATTGCGGGTACCAAGACTGATCTCACCGGCCATACTAAGATTCTGTCGGCTGTAGTAATGTATGGTGAGCGCCTTGCCAATGTCATCTGCGATGATGCCTACAACGGCGATCCGTCATGCCAAGCTGCTGCTTTGATCCTGCTCAACGCCCTTGTCAATATTTGCCGCTCAGAAAAGGACTACGCCTTTATTGAGATTCTCAACCGCATCAACTTCATCGGTGTGCTCGTTGACTCTCTCAAGGACGTCTTGGCCGAGGCTACTGAAATCACTACCAGCGGTAACGTGCCTACTAGTCGTGATCTCCAGTCCGTCCTCAACGCCAAGCTAGCACTTCTCCAGCAGCTCTCGCAGACCCGCGAAGGTGCCAAGTATGTCTTCACAGCCAACATCCTTCGTACCATTGAGGTATCCGGTCTCTTCTCAGTTGACCCCGAACTCCATATTGACGCAATGTCCGCTGGTGCTACACTTGCCATGGCTCGTCACTATGACTTGCTTGCTCGCATGGCTCGGGTAATCGGTGCCGCTATAATCTCACAAGGAAACCAACACGTTGCCCTCGGAAGACGGTTCATCGCCGAACACAGAATGCTTATCACGCATACTCTGAAGAGATCAGCTGGTATCGGTCACAACGGGGAGATCAAGAAGGATTCTGACACCGAGGAACTTCGTAATGCGGTTGAGGATCTGGCTGATGCTTTCACGGTCTTGATTTCAGCTACTGGCTTTGTAGAGGTATGTTTTTCTTCTATCATTTTGAATCTCGCAGACACTAACATATACACGTAGTACGAAAACGAAAATGCTCCCGCTCCGGAGTCAAGTCAAGGTTTCTTCTATCATTAGAAAGAGCCTCCTTGGATGTTATATGCCATGGTTTGTCAACACTGGCAATTAGTTTTCTGATTTATCGTCGTTGTTTGCCGCCGTTTGGGATATTGTGATGTTTTGCCTTTTGCCTTTCTGCTTTCCTTCTTTTCCTGTTTCCCTTTTGATGTATGGGTTGTGTTTTTGTTTGTTTTTACCGGATACTTGTTTTGCGATAGTTGGATATAAAATATGTGCTTTTTGCGTTTCTTCATTTGCCTTTTGTTGATCATGTGTCGGCCTTGTTGCCTTTCTCCGCTTACATACATAGATGAGCAAAAAATCGATCATCTACGTCAAGATAGATGCACATGAGCATGATGTCGGCGTAACATGTGGCAAAACCATCAAAAAGAGTAGTCCCACTGGGGATCGAACCCAGGACCTATCCCGATCTATCCGGAGATGTGAAGGGACCGTCATACCACTAGACCATAGGACTTTCGACATAGATCTCGCCTTTTGGAGCTTATATAGACTCACGAAACTGCGGCCGAAATGATCACCAACCTCCTTCCTTGATGACCTCGAAACGGTACCTTCGAGGTTGGAGGTGCCATTTCCACCAGACACGAGATGGATTATTCCCCAATTCGTTGTCGGTTGTATTAAACCACACACCACTCCCCTTTTCCCTTCTTTCAACACCAAACAAACTACGTAAAAACGTATAAGGATACTCAACCTTAAAACCGTGCCAACAAAGACAAAGACTCATTCATACGGTTGAACATACATAAGTATACTGATGCATCTAGACAATAAAACCTGCCCATAAAACAACAAAACGAAACAAAAACAGAATATACTGCTCATTACCAAGTACAGGACAAAAGACAACCGGCCCAGACCTTTGTGTTGCCACAATAGTGCAGTAGAACCCCAAAACGCCAGCCGCCACCCAGAAAAGAAAATGCAAACCCAACAGCCACTGATGGGCACCTCGCCAATGAAAAGGGGGCCCAAAAATGACCCTCCATTAATTTACTCCAAAAATATTAACCCACCCCAAATAAACGCCGAGCTTCCCAAAAAGAGTGAAAGAAAATTGAGGAATGGCATCGTGGTTGTGTCTATACATGTCGTAATCTTTGGGACAAATCAAGAGGCATGCCACGACCCCATGCCCCAAGGCCAGAAGGCCCGCGACATAGCTGTGTGTGGGGTGGCCATTTGTGTACTAGATCGTATTGTCTCTGTGCCCTGCGTCATGGCAATCGGGGACGGGTTGCTTTGCAAGTTGGCGTTCAGTTCCGTAGAGCTACTAAGCCCAAAACTTTGATCTGACGGAGGCGATGGCGTTCGAAGATCGTAAATAATGGGTCCAGACGCGGCACCTTGTGGCCCAGCTCCTTGTGGTGGGCTACTTTGAGGTGTGAAAGATTGGAACACCAAGCCATGGGACGCGACGTCTTGGAGCATCGATTCTATCGTCATAGGATTATACGCCCTCGTGTTTCGTGACGTGGCACCAGGCGTCGCTGGAGAGGTAGAAACACCACTTTGCGGTGTGGGCTCTATGAAATTAGGCGCTGTCAAACTTGTGGGCCTTAATAGCCCAACCATGTGCAATCCAGTTTCTTGCAGTTCCGTTCCTGACACGCTGCCTGATAATCTCGTACCGAGGTTCGGCATAGAGAGTCCGCTCAGCAGACCCGGCAATCCCTAATGCGAGCCCTGCTGTGGGCGTGAGGCTTGTGATCGGTATTGGGATGACAGTGGGCCGATGGGCATCTCTGGAGGTGACGATGACGGTATGATGAGATTTGGTCTGTTTCCGGGTACTCCAGCAAGTATATCAGCGGAAGACTGGGGCACAGAATGTATGGCAGCTGCAGTAGCAGTAGAGGCTGCGGGTATAGTCTTTGGGCGTGTCTTAATTAGGAGAGGCCAGATTCCATCGTCGGCGGGTTGACGTGCCCGAGGCGTACGAGCGGATTTTAAACTTTGCCGACACATGGGACAGGAGCGAGGATTACGTTGACCGCTCTCGAGCGCAGTATTAATACACTGATTGCAAAAACAATGTCCTAGAAACTAATGTTAGCATTCTGTCTAGGAGAGCAAATTAGGAAATTTCGCCGGGTTACTCACCACATCTTGTAACGGTGATGTTTTCTACATCATCCAAGCAAATCACACACTGGTATGTTGATAGTCTAGTCCAGTCCTTCTTCCGTTCAGCTTCTGCAGCCAGTTCCCGTTCACGTTTGGCTTTTTCTTCGGCCGCCTTCTGTTCAGCCGAACGACTTGAGGGTGCGTTCAACGACGGTAGCTCAGTATCATCGAGAGGATGATCGAAGAAGACTGAATCAAAGTATGCGTCGTCGTTATCACGGGGGAATTCTGGATCATCAATTCTGGCGCGCTTTCCGTGTGTGTTTCTTCCGTCGGCTAAATGCTGTGAAGAATCCCCCGAGGTTGCGTCGGCTCCTTGGGGCCGTTTCCGTGATACTGGCATTTTGAGGATATGTAGAGAAATAGGCTGTCGTGTTTAAAGAGGGGGCGAAGATTCAAATATAGCCGACGTAATGGTTATTCCCTCTCTTCCTGTTGTTGTGTAACCGGGCGTAGTTGTCAATCGTCAATCACGGGCAGCCCGAGAATAGAGAATCGCTAGGTGATATAAAAGGTAAGGCGTCGCCCAAATGGGCGCTGGTTGGCGTGCCCCGGTTCGCTATTATCAAAGGTGTAAGTTCCGAGGCCTTTTTAGGGCTGGCGATAAATCGAGAGAAAGTCTAGTGTACAAAGCCGCTCCTAGATGCCGTGGGAGAGCGACTTGAGACGGCAAAGCGAGCCGTGAAAGAGACGTCGTCTTTGAGTGGTCAACAAAGAAAGGATAAGGCAATTAGGTGCTTTCCGAAATGCACCCACGATAGATGGGGAGAAATAGATCCCGTGCAAGGTAATTGCCGGAGGTAGGAAGGTGCGATAAATCAGAAGAGAGGAGACGGAAGGCTCCTAAAAAGTTGGCCTGTTTGTTACAAAGTCGTGATTTGAAAGATTGAAGGAAGCGTTAGACCTCACCACCAACTTGAATTTGTGAAAATGGTTATAGGCAACTGGTAGCTAGGGTTCCATTCTTCCGGTAAATAGGGTTGACTCAATGCTGCATCCAACATCAGGGATCAAATGGCTTGACCATTATCCCACAAATTTGAACAGCGATCCAATGACAACACTTCAGAAGCACTTTCGAGGGGTGCTCGACATGCGCCAAAGTTTGCAGTTGAGTGATGTCTACCAACTTGTTAGGTATGTGGTGGCTTGCCTGTTTCCTGTCGCAGCGCCTTTAACCGCCTGCAAATAATGTGAAGCTGATGTCTGGTTCAACCCTGATAGCCCTTGCCTATAAGCTAGCACTGTTTCCGGGTCACTAAGCCTATGGGACTACATCACATTTCATTCAGAGCTGACAACACACAACTCGGCGCATTCTTGGTGTTTTATATGTACAATGCAGCCACTATTTGAACCGTCCCAGATGCCGGGATCTCAGAAAACGTCAAATTCATTCCCGCAGTCAAACTCAAACTCCACTACCTGTCAGAACGAAAACTCCACACTTGAAATCCCAAAAGCTTCGCGCTCAAGCTGAAATCCAACGGTACATCGGCAAACCGAACCCATCCCCCTCTCGGTCTGTGCGGGCTTATGCTATTCTTGTGCTTTGATTTACGCATGGCTCCAAAAAGTGTGGCCAATTACGAGGTGTTGTCCAAGTGTACTTTGGTACACTATTTGGAGCGCTGCACGACATGGTTTTATTGCAGTGAAATGGGTGACTTATGTGAAGCCGCATGTCTTGTACATCACAGAATGCCGTCAATTGTGTTGGATATTCCGGCCAAGAGCTGACAATTCGTCTCCAGTAGTGATCCCTTGTGCTCGCCAGTACAAGCATCGTTATCGTCCGTGACCCGATAGTCGATCCTGCCACACGCTGAGATATTAAGTGGCCAACACAGCATATGTACACATGTGTGTAAATATGTACATATACTCCCCTTCGCCGACACCACCTCATTGAAAAAAAAAAATTCAGCGCCACTCATATACAAATACCACAATGGGTACATATATCGATTGTACCACCGATGACATAGTTGGCATGTCCTCGAATGGTCCGTCCGCTATAGGAACGTCCAAAGCCGAACTCCCGTCACCACCG
The DNA here is from genome assembly GCA_001483325.1 of Huntiella savannae. NCBI lineage: Eukaryota > Fungi > Ascomycota > Sordariomycetes > Microascales > Ceratocystidaceae > Huntiella > Huntiella savannae. The sequence goes on along the minus strand of LCZG01000029.1, from coordinate 65,689 downwards.
TCCCACGTCCCCGTTTATATCCTCGATGGTGGTCTTGGTACAGAGTTGGAGACATCTCACGGTGTGGTTTTCTCCCGTGAAAAGACACCATGTTGGTCTGCTAGTCTCCTCGCAACTGATCGGGGTAAACAGACTCTCCTGCAGTGTCATCGCGCATTTGCCGCCGCATCTACCGATATTCTAAGCACGGCCACATACCAGCTTAATCCAAAGGGTATCGCCGCCAACCCGTCAGTCAAAGATACTGATCCCGATGAGGATATCATTAAGTGGTTGTCTGCACAGGCTTTTACAGACAGTGTGGAAATTGTCGAGAGAGCTATGCAGCAAGCTGGAAATACTACTGCCTCAATTGCCCTCTCAGTTGGACCATATGGTGCCTGCACGGTCCCTAGCAGTGAATACACCGGCGATTACCAGCCCACTCACATGGTCGCTACCACGTCACTTATTCAATGGCACACTGAACGTCTCCTCCCTTTTGCCGAAGCAGTAAAAGCCAATCCTTGTAATATTCGGTATATAGCATTTGAGACTCTTCCCCGAGTCTCTGAGGTCTTTGCTATCCGCTGTATCATGTCCAGCGATAGCACCCTATCCCATTGTCGAGCCCCCAAGGGCAAAAGTATCACAGATGTTCACTACTGGATTTCCTGTGTCATCACCGCAGATACTGGACCGCTTCTTCTCCCCGACAACAGCACCCTCACTGAGTTTGCCGAAATGGCTCTGTCCAGTGATTACTCCAACCAAAGCCCATATGGAATCGGCGTCAACTGTTGCAAACCCCACCGTCTAGGCGAAATTGTATCCGAGCTCTCCGCCGCAGTACAACAAATGGCCGAAAACACCAAGATACTCGACTGGTGTGCCCTAGTCCTCTATCCAGACGGAACAAACGGTGAAGTTTACGACCCAGTTACACAAACTTGGGTCCCTAAATCAGGCGCAGGAAGAAAAAGTCAAGAGTCATGGGCCCAGTTGGTAGCAAATGTCGCCATTGACGCTGTCAATTCAAAGCTCTGGACCGAGGTTATAGTTGGGGGATGCTGCAGGGTGACGCCAGGTGATATTGCGGAATTGAGTGTTTTGTTGAAGGATCATAGGGTCAAGATGGAATACCTACAATAAGTTTGTCCGACAGTTGTTTTGTTGCCATTCCTGCGCTGTCATCCCTTCTACACACATCAATAAAATGCATGTTGTTTGTCATTTTGTATCTTACTTCCACGAAACCTTTCAAAGTTGTTTTCTGTATAAATATAGTCCTCTTTGCTCGTTGAGATCTATAATTATAACAACCCAACTACCCGGAAGTTATTACATGTCACACCTCGCGATGTTGCCATCCCTCGCCGACATTTCCAGTTGTCATCTACACCCCGATGTTCGTGTCCTCACGCCGAATCACCTCTACTCCGATCAGTACGATGTCCTTCTGCTACAAATTTCCGAGTAGGTTGACTGTTACTTGGAGATATCATCTAATCTACGCCCGAACTTGCAGGTCAATCGTTGAGGTCGCACAAGCAATTTCGAGCTGTACTTGATATATACTAACCTTTGAGCAAAATAATATCAACAAGTCCTCATTAGTGTAGTGGTGATCATACCTGCTTGTCACGCAGGTGACCTGGGTTCGATTCCCAGATGGGGAGCTCTTCTTTTTGCCTAGTTGTCCTGTTAAAATAGCATCCGGAGGAACTTGGATTTTTCCACGACATACATTCTTTTGGTGGGCATGGAGAATTCAACATGACGCTACATAACTTTGGTATGTACATACACTATGCAACAAGCACCATAATGTTCTCGAACAAACTCGGTTCCACCCATATGACTGGAACTTTTGTCAGTACGTCGCTTTGCGTGCTCAACATTGTCGCAAGACATAATTTTGGTCTTCGTCACGGGGTGAAAATCACTAAACATGCCCAAGGAATCAATGGTATACTGGATTTATTGCGTAATAATGTCTTTGTCTCATCTGATCGTTAAGTTATGCAAGAAATGATGCAGGTTTGCCCCAATTAATGCTCCTGGGGGACAGAGCGGAACAGCGTGTCGTTCAGCGTTCCTGAGGGGGGCGCGGGACGTCAGCGTCCCGAGGAGCGGCGCGACGGCCCGCTCTCTCTCGCTGGGCAGCGGAAGTTGCCGTGGTAGAGGGCGCGACAGAGGGCGCAGCCGAGGTAGAAGCTGTCGAGGGGGGGATGGTGGGCGTGGCAGTGAGCCGAGTCCCAACAGCGTTGGCGGGGCGACGAACCTCCGCGAGACTGGCCATGACCCGGGGGGGGGCAAGACGAGGAAGACCCGTGCGGGGGTCATTGTTCTCGTTGCGAGACGACGTCGAGACTCCAGACCGGGAAGAAGCGCAAACGGACGGCGAAGGAGCAGGGCGGTGGGCCTGTAGTCGATGTAACAGTTAGTATGTATGATATGTGTGAGTCGGGGTTTAACAGAAACTTACCTGGGCACGGTGGCGGGTCAAGTTGTCAACCTTGCGGTTGGCACTTCTCTTGAGGGCCTCGTGGACGGTACAGAAGACTCTGTACGCATCGGCAGCCTCTTTGCTCAGACGGCCTTGGGCAAGGCCGGTCCGGACAGCCCCAGAGAGGGAGTTACGCCGGGCAATAAACATGGGGTCGGCGAGGAGAGTGGCGGGCTCCCGAGCCAGGCGACGGATCTGGCTGGTCATGGCCCGACTCTCGCTAACCACCCAGACATTCGCGCTGTCCCGGGAACTCTGGGAGTCCGCAGGCGTAGCGCTGTGGCTGGGGGTCCGCACCGTCACTGTGGTGGGGAGAGGGGAACGGCCACCAGGACCAACTCCAAGGAAGCCAAGGGTGGAGGTCCCAGAAGCAGAGGCAGCGACACTAGACGTGCCAGCAACAGAAGCATCATCAGTGGAGGCGCCAGTAACAGAGGCGCCAGAAGTGGAGGCTCCAGCCTCGTCGGTCGTGGTGACGACTGGCCACATCGCAGAAATAGCTCTGGTGACCGGGTCGGTGTTTGGGTCGCCGAAGGGAGGCATTTGAATAAAATCGGGAGCAGAGTAAGGGCGATGAAAATGATCTGACTTTAGATCGACACAGAACAAAACAACCAGATTTTGTCGATGGAAAGACAAACAAACATACTTCTGGGTAACAAGGCTGTACTGATGAACAATGGTGATGAAAGAAGAAAATGTTTGAACGGACAAAAACAAGGAAGAAAAATTCACTTGCATGTAGTCGTTGTCCAGGAGACACTCATCATATGTCACCAGTAGGGCTTCAGTACCGTAGTAATAGAGGTGCAGCCAGAGAAGGAGGACCGCTTCCTTAGGGTAAGCAGTTTTCATGACGGACCACTGAAAGTCGCCCTTCTGGCGGATGTTTGCCCACCCGGGGATCTGATTGTTTACTTTGAACGGACTCTGACGAAAAAACATTGGGCCCCAGCAACGGACTACGTTACTGGAAACAGCCAGCAACTGCTTACGTACGGCGGGAGTAACTGCCAGTCTTTTCGGGTTCACAGTTGACAACGGGGTGCCATAAATCATACCTATAACGATAATGTTAGATGGTTGACTGCAATCACTACGCTTTCCGGGCACGAAACATACCCATCATGTAGCTAGGGTTCGCTTCCCAGGTAACATGTTCGTGAACGTCGTATCCATTGGTGACTGACGAAGTGACGACAACAACGTCACCATATTTGACGGAGTGGATAATCCAACGACGGATACCAGATACCTCGGGTTGCTCAGCGGCAGCAGAGCTAGAAGACTCTCCGGCAGACCAATGAGGTCCCATGAGGGCCTTGCACCAAATTGAGATACTCATGTTCCGAACGAGAGGCTTCTGGTCATGCCCGGGGGTCTCGACCTCTGTCTCTTTGGTGGCAGAAAGATCACCGTTGATATCGTTGACGGTAGCATCAAGAGTATCAACAGTAGCCATGGTATCAACAGTAGCCATTGTATCAACGGTAACCGATGTATCAGCAGTGGACGTAGCTGAATGATGAAATATGATGTTAGACTCTATATCAATGATAAGGCTAGGTATGGACACTTACTCAATAGACCGGAGCTATTTCCGATGCCAGGGCCCTCGTCGGACTGACTGGCGATGCTGAGATGGCCGATTCCCACTACCAATCCAGATTCATCAACAAAGGAGTCGACCTCAGTTGTATCAACGTCCATCGGCGACGGAAGACCAGTGTCATCGTGAAGTTCATCGATGACGGGTGCAACCGGTTCGCCGAGCTCAGCCGAACCCAGGGTAGTGTTCATCGTGTCATTCTCAAAGGTCATGTCTTGATGGCCGCCAGTGTCACCCGAAAGGTCGGGGGACCCAACGGGATGGACACCTTGGCCGGAGCCATCAGGAACGAGACCGTGAAAGTTGTTCGACATTTCTGTTGAATGGTTAGCTTTGTTCTTCAGTGTAGTGTTGTGTTGATGTGGGGATGACTGATTCTAAGCTTACCTTTTTCTTAAGCAGTGGTGTTGATGGTCACTGATGTGAGATGAAAAGAAGAAGAAGAAGAAGAAGAGGAGGAGAACAACAAAGCCCGCAGAAAAGCTGTTTGAGAAAGCCATAAAAGCGGGGCAATGTTATGAACCGGTCATCAGTGTAGTTGCTTTAGACAATTGAAGCCGAAGTTGAGGATTGTCGATGATATTTGTTGAGTATCACTGCCTATGTAGGCAGGCATCATCGCCTCTCTACAAGCAGCCTCACATCAACACCATGTCACCACGTAAACAGCAACAGGTAGACATCAGCACGGTATAAATGTTCTTTCAGTGAATCGGCGCCATGTGGAACTTCAAGCGTTGTCATGTAGAATCTCATGATAGTTCACTTACATGGAGTAGAGCTTACACAAACATTAGTAGTAGTGTGGTGTTACAAGGGTTTGATACCCTAGGATCTCGCGCAGATCTTTGACGTCGGGCATCATAGTTCAGAGACAAGCATAATATTGAACAGTAAAATGACAGAAAACTCAAAATTAACTAATATACACGGCCGCGGTATCTACGCCGCGACACAACATTTTATAGCCCGTCAGTAAAATGCCCACATCCAAAACAGCAGAGATGTAAGAGTATAGAGTTGTCATTGTCGACAAAGCCTATATACGTAGACCCACAGTACGGCGTGTATGGATATCCTCGCAGGTGGCACCTCAACAAACATGACAAAAAGAAATCAAATGAACAGACGCCAAACAAACACGGCAAATAAGGCAAAGTGGGTCGATGATCGGAGCAAGAGGGGGGAGCCAAGCAATGGCGAGGTCGGAAAATACGCAACAAACTCGTGATACCGCAAAGCCTCTAGCCTGATGATGGCCTTGCGGGGGAAAGAGAGATATGTGACCACATGAGTAAATCACATATCGGACGGTGTTAAAACCCAACGTTTAATCATACAAGCGAAAAAAGGTGAACATATGGTACAGCCGCTATTATAAGCGGGTAAAGAACAAAAAGATGACAAAACAAGAAAGGCATTACCATTACAGGTCGCGAGGGGGGAGTTGTTCAGGCTCGCTGGGAAGCAAAGCCTTCTTGGTAATCTAAATATTTGCGAGTTAGCAATTTGTCAAGGGAAACATGTAACAACAGTCAAACTTACCACCCAAGCAGCAGCAAAACCGGAAACAACACCACCAGCAACAAGCATAGGCTTGACACCCTTGGTACTCCGGAACATAGCACCAGAAAGGAACCCAGCGACGATTGAGTTCGCCGCATCGTGCTTCCCCCGCACCGCGCCGATAGTAGCATTGAAGCAGTTGTAAATAATAGCAATGACACCCGCCGAGTTACCCAAGAATGGGCCTCTCTTGGTCACCGCATTGAGCACCGAGTTCAATCTAAGCTTAGGCGGCTGTCCCTCAGATCTCCGCAAGCCCTCCTGCACACCCCAGGCACCACCTAGCGTCAAGAAACCAAGATATGTGATACCCGTTCCGTAGCAAAGATCATCCGTGAATCCACGCGACGCAATCACCGAGTTTCCGGGAAGTGCCGCAGTATCGTCAAGGGAAATGTAATCGAGTGTGTCCTTGTCAAGGCCGGCAAGAGGGTGCAGGAGGGTGGGGTCGGCGAAAGAAGACGGCTTGAGGAACGACTCAACGCCGCTGGATTCGGGGGTCTGCTCGTACTGAGCTGGCGCCGGGGCGGTGGGGGGCGCGGGGGCATGCGCGGCGACGGTCTGCGCTTGCTGCTTATCCTTGTTTCCGCCGGTGATAGTCGTCCATAATGAAGGCATCTTGATATGTGAGGGTGTGGGCGTCGGGTATTATGGGAATTGGTGGCAGGTGGCAAGTGGCTTATTTGCAAAAAGAATGACAAGTGAGAAGTGGAAAATGCGCCAATGGCAATATTCGAGAACTAAGCCAAAAATCGTCGTTGCGACAAGGTTGTATGCAGGTAGCGAATGGCGACTTTTACCGACAATTATCACAGCGTCACCTCCGTCATCCGGCTCCCCTCTAGATGCTTCCTTATCGAAAAATTTGGCTCTAGTTACTTTAACCCTTGCTATGACCGCCACATAACCGGCTGCCTTGGGCGACTTCCAATTGTCATCCCAACCTTCCCATACACAAACGCCACAGCGCTTGCTAGATACTGTGGCACAGTCTGACTAAGCAAACAAGGCTCCACTAGTGGAGCAGCAATCTTAGCAAAGCGGGTCTCCAAAAGTCTATAAATACGAGGCTACGGCGCCTTCCATTTGAGTTTTGTTTCTTCTTCTTTCTTCATCAGGCCGGGTGATTTCTACACCGACAAGTGAGGGAATCATCTGGACTGATGTTATTAATACGGCGGCTCCGCTACGGCGGCTTGCTGAGGGTTGTCTTTTTCGATGGACTTTCTTCCGTTCCCGGCCCCCATGAGTAAAGTTTTAAACACCAACCTATCAGCCATTGACGTCTGGTCTACCAGGTTCCTGACTGTGGGGTGTTTGCGACATTTTATCTTTCACTAAAGTGATTTTGTTTAATTTTCTTTGTATGACATGATTCATCGTGGCATCCAAAACTGTTGGCATTTGTTCATCTTCTATGGAGTTGTGACATTTGCCCACTTTATTTCTTTATTGTTAAATAACCCTAACACACCCTTAAACCGACATCAAACTTGTGCTGCTGGTTGCTGACTCCCAATAATGTCCCCCCGAACCACCCTGCGCTGGGCTCGACTTACTAGTCGTCGGTCTGCCCCAGGAGGAAGAGTATCACTGGCCATTTCGGTCCGAGTAAAGCGGATCTCCCACAATGCTCGGAAGTCAATGGCTGTTAACAAAAGGGAGCACAGGCATATGACCCCCAGAACTATCAAGACTGGTACCATGGAGACAGCCAGCTGACAACGTTTTGTGACGACATCGTAAAGGTCGTGACAGAAGTTGACGGGATCTCCACAGGCCTTCAAGATAATTGCATAGGTATCGTGGCCGTTGCTGTCGCGAACATCCCCCAGGTTAATGAATGGGTTCGCTAGAAGTGCGTTGAGCTCATTCAAGTTTCCTGGGGAGCACCTCTGGAGTCCGCCCGGGTGGTGACTTGACTGTAGCCACTGTTGAAGTTAGCGTTGGTATATTCCGTAGAAGCCAAGATACGAGGGCACTTACAACACCACCAGCGATCACCATGATAGAAAACATGGTATTCATCACCATCACATATCCAAGGGGAATTTGCAACTCCTACATTGCCCAGACACCGATGGATGATGCTAGTATTCCGATGATACCCGTAAACACACAATATTGGTATGGCGCGGGTACGTTTCGGTCCTCAAAGGCCAAGACATTGGCCAAGGAAACACCGGTGAGGATACCGGCGAGCACGGTCTATTAATACCATAAAGCGTCAACATCATGCACTTTTATGTATAACCCGTGATTGAACTCTTACCTGGATCAACCAAAATCCGATGCAAAGAATTGGGCGGCGTCCGGAGACGTCGCGACGGATAGCCCAAGTAGAAGATGGGGCAAGAGAAGTCATCTTAAATGCCTGACTGGATCACAATAGAGCACTCGAAGAAAAGAAAAGAAGAAGCCGTTGCGATTGAAAACAGAAGAATTGAAGATGACTGCGAACTCAAATACCGTAAAAACGCGGATGAGAAAAGGTACAAACAACAGAAAGAAGGCTATCCGTGGATGAGTTTGTCCTGTCACCTATGGTTTTAAGGACTACCAAAACCAACAGTGCAGCACAGTACGTCCCGCACCATTTTCTCAGAACGGTCACGATTGGATTGCCAATCGATATGACGTGGCTAACGCACAACACGAATAATAACCAATGTGGCCGTTGAAACACTCTGGGACGGGAAGGCACCAGGAAATGGGTTTGGTGAGGGCTTAGTATCATACGCAAGTAATTGTGTTTTGGTCCCATGTTTGGGGGTAAGTCACGGCTTAGCCAAGAGGGTTCTCAAGTCAGCGATGTTCAGCCGCGGTTGTGGTTATTGCCACATTGGGACGTGCCTATACAATAACATACGGACGTATTTATGCATGTATGAAGATATGAGTACGACCTATGCGTACAACGTATACGTACGAATGTTCGTTAGCGGGTCTTGGCAGAGGAGGAAAACATCACACATATATGGACATTCAAGCATCAAAACACAACTTTGATCACTTGGATACTAACGATTACGAAGAATAAAAGAAAGAGGGATATCATTTATATGCAAAAAACTAAGTACAAAACCATCGACCATGCCATCACCCACTATCAACCATTAAGGCATGATTCCTACTTGGCAAAGTCAACTAACAAGATAATGAAGAGAAAAAACAGAATACATCCACCCATTATGGCCCCAAAGTGTTTCATACGAAAACACAAACCAAGGCCAATATGCAAATCGTGACAACTTTAAACGGGGTATAATTTTGTTTTTGTTTTATTACAGCTCATGAGCTGAGGATCACAAACGAACCATAGTTCGCAGGAGACCAGGGACAAACATCTGGAAATGTTTAGAAGACATTGCCCTTGGTCTGAGAGCGACCCTGCTCGGTGAGCTTTCTGACGTTGACGTTTCTCCACATCCAGATGGAGGCCAAGCACAGGGGCATGAAGCACACACCGGCAATGACCATGTAGCGCTGGGTGAGAGAGTAGGCGTGGACAACAGCCTGGCGGCCAGCAGTGCCATCAGCGAAGCCCTCCTGAACAGTGATGTCACCGTAGATGGTGGCAGCCTGGTCCTTCATGTCATCGGGAAGAGCGTTGTACAGCTCCTTGTAGAGGGTGTTACCCCAGATACCACCAGCAATGGCGACACCGATGGCGGCACCGAGGGAACCGAACATGTTGTACATGGCAAGGACGGAAGCAACCTCCTGCTGAGTGACGGGAACCATGACGGCAAGCTGACCGGCCATGGAGAACAGACCCGAACCAATACCGACGAGAACCTGGGTGAGGACAATCCAGCCACGGTGAGTGCTGGGGGTACGGAAGGGAATCAGAAGAGCGCTACCGACCAGCATGATGGGAACACCAGCGTAGGCAGTCCACTTGAAGTTACCGCTCCAGCTGATGAGCCAACCAGCAGCGGGGGAGATGATAGACGAGGCCAGAGAGTAGGAGTTGACGATGTAACCAGCGGTGGAAATGCTGAGACGGTTGACAACCTGGAGGTAAGAGTAGAAGTAGGTATCCCAGCAGTAGGTAGACAGGAACATGACACCGTACAGAAGGCACGAACCGATGACAGTCGGGTCACGAAGGTACTTCCAGGGAAGGAAGGTGACAGTGGCATACTTGCTCTCCCAGATGTAGAAGACAGGGAAGAGGAGGGCACCGACGATGATGAAGGCGATGATGTAACCGGTCTTCCAGCCGTTGGGGGCGTAACCGACCAGCGAGAAGGGAAGCAGAAGGAAGGTCCAGGCAGCAATGATGAGGAAAGTACCGACAACGTTGAACTCAACGGCATAGTACTTCGCGGACTCGACAATAGTGCGACCAGAGTTGCGCTTGGGGATAAGACCCTGCTTGCGGGCCTTGTTCTCGGCGAACCAAAGGAAGACGACACAGGGAACGCAGACGCCGGTAAGGATGATGGCGAAGGCACCGAAAGCCCAGCGGAAGTTGAGGTTAGTGTAGAACAGATCGGCAATCTTGGGGCCGGCGAAGGTAGTGCAGATGGTGGGGGTAGTGTTGATACCGAAGACGACCATACGGTTGCGGAGAGTGGTCATATCGGAAAGCATGACGTTGACAACGTAGAGCATACCGACGTAACCGACCCAGTAGAGGACGTGGGCAGCGACGTAGACCTGAATGCTGTTGGCCTTGCACTTCATGATGAGACCAATGATGGTGATGAGCCACATGGAGCTGAAGGACTCGATACGGCCGAAGACGTTAGAGATCTTGGCAAGGGCCAGGGTGGTGCAACCAGAGAGAATGGTAGACAGGACATCAAGAGCAGACAGAAGGCCGTGAGTACCCCATTCAGAGGTGATGTAGGCGTTCAGGGAAGACTGCACGGAAGAGAGCAGAGCACTGACGAAGTTGACAAGGTAAAGCCTGAGAGGGGAGTATGTTAGAAGAGAACGAAGATTACAAGTTAAGCGTAAGGCTACTTACAAGACAAACAGGATGATGAGAGTCTTGGTGTCCCAGACGGAGGCAGCGGCACGGGCGCGGATAACACCCTGCTGGAATTCCTCGGACTTGACGGAGGCGGAATCAGAGCCTTCGACGGGAGTGGTGTGGACATCCTGCTTCTCGATGTCGGTGGGTTGAGGAGCGTCCTGGGACAGGCGGCCCTGCTGGATAATAGCGGGGGCAACGTGGGCGACCATTTTGTTGGTATCAGTAATATGATATAAAAGAGATATTAAAAGGTATTATATATGATGATGAAAGAAAGGCAGAGATCACAGCGAAGTGTCTCGAGAGTCGTCGGCGTGTCTGAAAATTCAGAGAGAAGACGAAGAGAGGGAAGGGCGAGATAAAAGGCTCTTGACCTGCTGGACTAAAAGAGAAGGTGATGGAGATGAAGCCGGGAGCGGCTGTCTACTTATAGCCGTATGCTTCCAAGTTCGTGGGGAGCTATGTTGTAGGATGACGGAGGGTAGTGGGGTGAGCGTTCAAGGAACGTCCAAGGAAGGCGGGGAGGGGTGCGAAAACTAGAGCGAGAGCGTGGGCCAGTGCCAGTCCTGAAGAGGAACTGAGTAAAAAAAATGCAAAAAAATACAGCGACATGTCTAGACTAGTGAAAGCCCTTCCCAAAAGAGTACCATCGGCCGCTATTGGGAGATCCACTGGTTCTGAATAGTGAGGGACATGGCATGGGGTGTAGCCGACACGGACCACGCAGCATGGCTTGACAAGAACAGACATTAACCCGGCCGAGGCGCGCAACCCAATACGGCGAGTGTACAACATGGTGGGGGGATATATTGAAGACGACAATATTGGGGTGGGTAGTTGGTGACATTCTCGTGGTAACAGAGGATGATATCGGTGTTTTCGCTGTTCTGCGATGGAGACTACAACGGCAGACGGCGGAAGGAAAGGAGAACAGCGGAATGTGCTTCTGAGTGAAGGATATTACGGAGAGGCTAAGCGTCCGAGTCGCATGTACATAAGTGGAGTATTATATCTCTTTGAGTTTGAATAGTGACTTGATTGCGCGCCATGGGTTTAGTATTGCAGCTACCATCGGTTTGGTGATACTGTCAGGCTACCCCTTCATGTCTGTCCACTTTTTTGAGCATGCCATGGAGAGCAAACATTATTATGACGGCCGACACTTCCTTATTCGGTGGTTTACGGGTCTATGACACCGTTGAAAGGTACCATTGTATAATGAGTGAGGTGAAAAGTTACTTTTGATCTATAGTAAAGTGTGTATATTGTATCCAAAGTTGTGTTAGTGACTACAAAGGATGTCGTCGTAACGTAGAGTTACATATCCGCTTTTGGTATATTGTTGTGTTCCTATTCTATAAGCCGCGAGTATTGGCATCTTGGCATACATCCATTCGCCCAACTTGGCTATTTGCAACAACGACACATCAAAAATATCTGTGTGTCGTCTCGATGTCTAATTTTTGCAATTTTGTACGTAACAAAGACAATGCCCACGATCGCCACGAAACCTCGCCCTGAACGGACTCAAAAATCGACGTTAAAAAAACAAAAAAAAAGAGAGAAAAAAAAGAGAGGAAGGGAGGGCCACCGTAACGTGCTCGCCGGCTTTCGCTTAGACCAAATAATCCTTCTCGCCACACGACAATTTTTTATCAATACATTTCCTGATCGAGACTGCCCCACTATAGCCAGTCCGGGAGCTGGAAGAACCGTATGAAACGTCGTGATTGATGGACCAGTATGATCAGATTATATTGGTTTGGTTCACTGAATATATGTGCCTGAGATGATGGCGGCTGTTCGTTCCGAGAATAGATGGATAGATGTCTTGGGCGGAATAGCCGTGCTATTTTGGTGGAGGACTTGGCAGGGACGCTTGGGGCGGACATAGGCTTGTTAGTAGGAATGGATGGTTCATTATGTTATGAAGGTAGTATTCGTCATTGGAACTACACACTGATGTGGGCGCGACAAAGCAGTTTGATTAGATTGTGTCATGGTACAGTATTCACAATTGTGGTTGTTACGATGGGAGCAAACAAAACGACATCGTTGACTTGTTCATAGGAATCATCGGGGTCCCACTGACACGAGGTGCGATCGAATTGCCGACGACACCATAACAAAATAGAACAAGTACCCGGTGGTATATCCCGGGTCTGTTCGCGCCATCACCAGCAAGCCAAGAAATCCCTCCGCAATAGTATCCTCCTCCGTGCAAACCACCATCCCAAAATGCACCTCACAAACTTGATCACTGAACTCACCACCTGCAGCTTGACATACTAGGTCACCCATCTGATAAGATTAGCTCCAGCACAGCATTTTATCAATCGAGTTTTTACTGTCTCAAGTGGCACGGACCCCATGGTATGCTCCGCTTTTTTCTACACCCCTCTACGGCTTCCTACAACAGGCGTTATTTTTTTTTTTGCTTGGTTTGCTTAGCAGCTAAGGTGATGCCAAATAGTGGGGCACCCATTTTGGAAGGACCGCGAAAAAATGCGACAGGGATGAAGGTTGTTTGTGGGTGAGACAACTAACAACGGACAGGCAGGGACTTGACGGCCGAGGAAGCATCGAACGAGGTCTAACAAGGAAGGGAGACGATTTTGAAAAAGGTGAGAGCGGGCCATTACGGAGGAGGCATAGAGGAGATCGCGTGTGAGAATGTCGTTGTAGATGGGAAGTTTGTCTGCCAGTTTCAAACTTGTGTAAACCAGTTGGTGCGTGTATTCACAATGTTTTTTTTAGACGCAGGGAGCCTGAAAAGTGCGGACGGCAGGTTCATGCTGTGTATCATGCGCTTATCAGATTGATCTAATCTGTCGCATCACAAAAAAATCAGATTTCGCCGCCACACCAGCCATGACAGTTTTAAGTTTGATCAGTTTCCTTCGGAGTCTCATCGCCGGGATATTTTTCGCCTACACACTTATACATCCGGTCGGTAACAAACATTTACATATGTACTTGATACACCATACATATGCCTATGCCCAACACAAACACGTCTGCATCTAATCTTGTGAAAAAGCGGGGCGGAGTGTGATTAATGGAGCAACTGCATGGAAGCTGGCTGGACAGGTAGAATGTAAGAACTACTGGATGACAGATAGTAGATCGGCGTGTAGGATGAGATTTTCAGTGTCTTTCTTTCGTTTTTCTTTCTTCGCTCGCGTGGGGTTTGGAGGATGAAGAGTAGAAAGGGAGGAAGAGGGGGTATGGTTACAATTTCTGTGGTGATTTTTCGGCGACGTATGATTCGTCGGAAGTACCGAGGCTTAAGTACTGAACAGATGAAAGGCCTGATGTGTTCATCGGACCAGCTATAGAAGTCTGTTTGACATATCAAATTCTCACTCGACGCAGACAAACAACAAACCGCAGTACAGAATTCCACCAAATAATGCAAGCCGTCTTGATCTAATCTACTGATTAGATCTTCCATTCTATACCCAATGCACCCCCAACAAAAATCTCAAACCTACACCCTGGCAAGTATTGCGTGGGCAGCCGGAGTCACATTCCTCTCTTGGTCGCACGTCACTAGAACCAGTCAACGCCGAATATCCGATACCAGCATCTGGGGCCCATCATGGAACCTGCAACAAGGAAATCAAGACTATTTCTACTATCTGTTGGATCATCACTCATTCGGGCCTCGGACGTCACCGATTGCAACACCTGAGAATTTAAGCGCCCAATTGGCGAGAACAATAGCGGTTTAGGCGATTGGTATGATGATGACGGATGCATGACATGAGATAGTTAAGGGCTGAATTGGACTGGCTGGGTCTGGATCGATCTTGGTGGTACCCTTGCTTTTCACTTTTCTCTTTTCACAGAGCCTTCCAGCTGTGATTATTCCTCTTCCTTAGCCGGGACCTGAGGAATTCTCCCGAAACCGCAAATACGGGCGTTTGTCAATGATGTTTGTGCTTGTGCATATAGCAGACGAGTTTGCGCGGCCTAGATTATTTGTGACGTTTTTGTACATACACTTCTCTTGTTAGCCGATACCGCTCTGCATAGATTCGCTCTAGACTATGGCAATTTTCTGTCCTGTCACGTCAGCTAGTACATAAGCGCATCCCTTCTCATTCCGCCAAGACGTTCCATGCCGATTCATCGTCATTATGGCCTTGGCTGTAGTATGCTTGGCTTTGTCTTCTGGAACATCTGTCTTGTATACACATCTGTATGATCGACGTATCTGTGGGTGGGTTGGCGGAGCGGGGCCCACATATTCCACATTTGCCATGTCTTCTGTCTTGGCTTTGCCTTGTTCTGGTGGTGGATGGGAGAAATAGTAGCAGACGGATCGGTGGGGTGTCGTAGTTGATGCGGGACCGTCCATCGGTACACGCTGTGGAGTAGATGCAGGTGGTTGGCTTGGCATCCAATAGGTGTTCGTGAGAGCTCAAAAACGGCATGGCGTGAGAATATTGGTGGAGTGAAGAGAAAAGATTGGATGAGGCCCTCGAGAACGGTGATTGATTCTGGTAGGGTTAAACATTTGGGTTGGTTTATACTTCGGTTGTAACGTTGGCGTCTGCTGACTATTTCGCTAAAGATGAAGCAAACATTTTGGATACAACACAAACCATGACGCCGTGAACCAGCCTTCTGCTAGGTCAAAAGTTTTTATTTTCCGGACTGACTACCCCTCACCAAGCAGCCCTCTAAATCTTGTTGTTGCATCATGTTCGTTCGTCAACTAACTGGCTCTAGGGTCCCCTACCGTTAACCCCACGAGGTCAAGGCATCGCATGGAGTTAATTCCTCACCCTGGTTGGCCGTGACGTCTACACGATCAAACTTTTACGCACTTGACTCTATGTCACCGCCACATGAGTCTCTCGTAGAAACCAGAAATAGGACACGCAAGAGGTTACACTCACCGTGAAAGTCTCTCCCCGATAGAAGAAGGAGATGGTATGGAAGCTAACCCAGTTGAATGTCCGATGCCTACTAGCGTCTTCCTGCTTGAAGCTGGGTCCGGTGATGAGGTAAGAAAAACGGAGCTGGTTACGAAGGGGGGTGCATGACGGTAATTTTGCTGGTGAATGGGTACGACGAAAGGGTTACGTTTGTCTGGTCGACGGGAGAAGGTCGCTTTTCCATTTGTCATTGACGTCGGCTGATGGGGAACGCATGGCAGTGCATGGAAGCTACAATCATGAAGTTAGGGAGTGTATGTGTATATTCTTATGGTGAAATTTTGCCGAAGACGGCCGTATTTTTTTTACCTGATGAGATGCCGGACGGCAAGGGGATCAAGATAACTATGATTTGACAAAGATTGATCGCAAGGAGCTGATTGGTCGAGTGCATCGCATGTAGGCTACGTTTGTATTGTCTCTTGTTAAGTCTCTGGCTAGCTTTCATAGGAGACTTTTCTTTAGGCCTAAAATCTAGTGAGTTTGGGATTCAGTGGTTCTGTAAAACAACGCAAAATCGTGAACTTTTTTCCCCTCACCGTTTTTACATTGTCTAAACCATCCTATCCGGTTAATCCCGCACTTTCTATTTCCGCATGCTGAAAATACAGCCGCCCGGCAAATGGTTCCTGTGCACGAATCTATCGAAGATATCCAACAATAGAAAAAACAAGCAACGAGCCAAGACTACCTACCGGCTGTCAGAATTACTGGGAAGACAAGAAGTTGAAACTAGGTATCCGGCCGGCTATTGGAACTCTGGATAATTTAGAGGCATGTCAAAAAAGCAGCTGGTAGGCTTCAAGTCATGGCAGAATCCAGAGGGATGTAGACTGACTGGTGTTGTTTTCCAATTTTCTCGCTAGTGCAGTGGGTTGTTGGATTCAAAACGAATAGTGAGAAATGAGATGACCGGGAGTAAAATGGGAAAAGTCTTGAATTGGTTAGGCTTTTGTTAGTGTGTATAGGTAAACGAACGGGGTGGCTGCTGATTGATTAGATGGTTAATGATAGACTCTACGAATGTGAGTTGTGACCGAAAAACGACGTGATGTTACGATGTAGTGGAATTCCACATGCATTTACCCCGCCTGAATCAGGAATATCAGTGTTAGTGAACGACCTTGTCATTGGTCGATGGAAAACTTGTAAAATGGGGGCCAAGTTATTGGTTGAAATCTATCTATTAAGGGACTTTTGTTATTCACTTGTGTGTGCCCAGCTTTCCCGATGCTGCAGGTAATGGACCATGAATTAACGATACTCAAGATAGTACGATGGCAGGCAGCCCTTTATAACCATAATGTCTAGACAATCTACGTCCATAGCAGTAACCACAACAGACTTGTCATTTCGGAATTAAGAACTACTCGTTTGTGTTACAATATAATTCCTCGACCTCACAAAACTAGTGTACCTAGCACTCAGTAACGCGGTCATCTGCATTCATGAACCTAAAACATCATCATATTATTATCCTACACCCTAAATATTAGGAGTTGGCCGACCAAAACCTTCAGTGATAGCCTTCAACAGCTGATGCGCAATAGCCGTGTGCGGTGGCAACCTCAATCCCTGATATCCTTCTTTAGTCTCCTGATCCAACGGTCCAGTTCCAAACTTCAAAGCCATTTTAACCTCCTCAATAGGATACCACTTCGCATCTTGTAGTTCGGCGTCATTTCCCAAGTCGATCGTCTCGCCCCCAGGCAAAGCCTGCGCCACCGCTCCAATCATCAAACTGGCGGGGAACGGCCATGGCTGTGTGGAATGTAACACGACTCTACCGACTCTCACACCTGCTTCTTCCCAGACTTCCCGAACTACCGCGTCTTCCACACTCTCGCCTACCTCAACGAAGCCGGCGAGTGTCGAGTACCAATCCTTGGGATACCGGGCTTGTCTACCAAGTAGCACTTTCTCGCCATCGGCCGAGACTACGGCGGTGATCATCACAGGGTCGTACCGAGGGAATGAAAGGTTCGAAACACCGTGACGCGTGGTGCAGGCCGGCTTCTCGGTGGGAGTCGATTGCCCGGCAAGGTCGGTGGGTGGACAGATCCGCTTGTAACCTGATTGTACGGGGATTGTGGGAGAGCCACAACCGGCGCAGAACTTGTTACGAGCGTTCCAGTCTAGGATGGTACGGGAGTGCGCATATATGGCGGCTGGTAAGAGTTAGTACCTTAATGTTTAAAGCTTATGGGGGACATACCATCGGTAGCTTTGAGTGAAAGTGTTCGCGCGTTCTTCATGAAGTGAGCACCCTCCTTGGTCGAAAGGAGTTCGTCGACGCCGGTCTTGCCGGTGACGTCAACTGCGAACCAGACTTGTCCACGATATTTCTCCTTGTAAACGAATTCACTCCCTTCACCCTCCTCCATACCCAAGAACAAAACCAGTGGCTCCCGTTCCTTGGTTGAATCAAACTCCTTGATAAACTGTTCTTCACTCTTTTCCCATGGATTCTCCTTTACAAAACCCTTAATCTCGTCATGGTTAAACAAAGCTAAAGACCGCTTGTCCTTAAGAGCTGGTAGCAGGTCCTTCAATAGGATGAAGTTGGTAGTGGGGTGGGTGAAGGCGGATCTTAGGAAGATGGGGTCATTCCGTAGAAAGGACAAACGGTTCAGCGGAGTGCCGGAGAAGTAGTTGATGAGGCCGCGGCCGAAGTGGCGGGAGAGCATGGAGGATGGATCAGAACAGGGTCGTAGTTGGGGAGATTGCGCGCTCATGATTGAGGTGGAACGAATAGGCCGTTGAGGGAATCTGATGAAGTCTAATGAGGGGTTAGATGGAGATACTAGGGTTTAGGGGAGACGTACATACAACAGGCAACTGTGGAATGTATTTTCCGCCAGATGATAGAAATAATATTCAGAGAAATGAGTATTTATGTATAGAATATCATCTACTTGTGTGCCGTAAATGTGTTAGTCACCGTTGATCTCAAGTCAATGATGCATTGCTGTCTGTTGGATGACAGAATATTGGATTACTAATACATCCTCGGGGTTAGGATTTCCCAAAACGGCAGTAGTATCAATTGAGCTCTGACGTCTCCAAGAAGTTCCGAATGTGACGTTTAAAAGTGTCAGCACATTGTTATCCACATCCTCATCTACAATGCGTCCCGCCAGTATTCGAATCCCCTATCGGAACAAATTTCCAGTTCCACGGATTATTCCCTCATTGGCAACGACCCTACCTAGCGCCATAGCCGCGCTTAAGAACTTCCTCACCGCCCCTCCAGGACCCGGGCTCCCCTCATCTACGGTAATTCTCACAGGCGCCGGCCTTTCTACATCGTCTGGTCTCTCTGACTACCGCGGGCCTAATGGGACGTACCTCGTGAATACAACATACCGGCCCATTTACTACAATGAGTTTCTCGCCAGCCATGCAGCACGCCGACGGTATTGGGCGCGCAGTTTCCTCGGGTGGACGAGTTTAGCTGGGGCACAGCCGAATGCGGGACATTATGCGATTAAGGAATTGGGTAAGTTAGGGCTCATAAATGGGGTTGTCACGCAGAATGTAGATTCGTTTCATCGGTTGGCTCATGAGGGGTTGCCGACGACGGAGTTGCATGGTTATCTACGGACTGCGAGATGTGTTTCTTGCGGAGACGAGATGGATAGACATTTGCTACAGAAGGAATTGGCCAGGTTGAATCCTGCGTGGGATGCTTTTCTGGCAGAGGCCCTGACGAATGGACAGGATACGATTAATGGTATGATGGAGAATAAAGAGGGGCTTGCGAGTCGGGGGATCAAGTCCAATCCAGATGGTGACATGGAGGTTCCGGATGCTCCATATCAGACTTTCAGATACCCGCCCTGTCCAACCTGTTTAAAGGGGGGCAAACATGACCACAAAGGAAACAAAGTCGAGATCCACACTGACGCAGATGGTGCCTGGCTTGAGTCATCCTCAGGAGGTGTTCTTAAGCCGGCGGTTGTCCAATTCGGAGAAAACATTCGGGACGCTGTTAAAGATGAGGCACAGGCGCGGGTTGACAATGCTGGGCGGTTGTTGGTTTTGGGGACGTCACTGGCTACATATTCTGCTTGGCGTCTTGCGAAAAGTGCCAAGGATCGGGGTATGCCGGTGGCGATTGTCAATATGGGCGGTGTCAGAGATGAAGAGTATTTCTTCACTGGAGTATCTGACACGCAGAATGGCATAGAAGGTGTCAGAGTGGAGGTCCCTCTTCAAGAGGTACTCCCGGGGTTGGTTGAGGTCTTGAAGAAGGAAAAGAACCAAACTAGTCATGACACCGGTACTATGGGGGGGATGTCAGTGGGAAGCAACGTGAGACTATTCAAAGAGATGTTGTCTTGATGACGTCTATTAATAGTGTTACAGTGTTATACAATAAGATGATTATCATCTAAAAGAAGTTGGACATGCCGACCTTCTTCTTGGGTTGAACGGCAGTTTGTTCCGGGGATGGCTCGACTTCAACCATCGGGGTTTTCACCGGGGCTGAGACTGGAGGTTCCTCGACTACGGTGTTTTCCACAGGCCCCCGAGAGAGGTCCGAAATAACTAGATGAAAGTTAATAAACAATCTCGACAGATAATCTTGGCACAATACAAACCTTTACCCCACTCAGTTTCCTCATCGTCATCACCAGCACCCAACGCCCGATCCACGTCGAATTTCTCTCCCCGTTGAATTCTCCCAATAACCTCTTTAAGCAACTCCAACCGGGCATCCATTTGTCTGTTAAACCTCGTGAACTCCGTCCGCATGCCAAGCTGATTGATTGACATAGATCCAATCATTATGAACATAACAATAAAGAAAGATGCAGGATTCTTCTTCCAGCTAGACCAGATTGATGGCTGTCCGGAACGACGAGGACTCCGTGGTTTCGGACGGAGAGCGGCGGGGAGGAGGGAGATCCAGAAGTTGGGGGTCAGTACCCTGGGAAGGGCTGTGGTTGATATAGGCCGGGCCAATGGGGTGATGTGGCGCCCAAGCGGGCGAAATAGGACAGACATTTTGGGTTGATGGGCGAGTAATTGGTGTATTAACGACGAATATTCAATTGATTCTGTATATGAATGGACGTTCACATGCCGATTACATCATGTTCACTTTTTTGGTTGCCCCCCGCTACACCCGAGGATTATCCGGTCAACGACATCCCTGTCCAACAAATCAAGATTCTGACGATTCTTCACGCCGACAAGTCGTAGAAAGTCACGATATAGACGTGTATTTTCAAGTTAGAAGACATTATGCGGATACAGTGCAATTCTTGATATATTCCCAGGTTAATTGGTTGAAGAAATAAACAAACGGCGTCTTATACCCCGCGATCTCCCGAATCTAGATGCTAGAAAATATCCGTGCAGAAGTCGTGACGTCAATTTTTCGAAGTCGGCGCTAGAGACAACGACAACGACATTTAATAGTCTTTTTTCAAATCTATAGATTATACATATCAGATACAATGCCACCACCAGCAACTCTCGACTCCATAATAGCAGACCTCACCGCCATAACCCCATGCACACCAACGACTCTCCAACAACTCACGGAACTGCTGAACCCCTCAACAACCAGTCAAAAACACACCCGCACAAAAAGCGCCCCAAAGGGTAAACCGGCCCCCTCGACAGACCGCGAACGTATAGCCACACAAGTAACTAATGTGGCGTTAAATGCCCTGCGGGGAGCCGCTGCGACGACCGACAAGAATAAGGAGGTTCCTACGGGAAAGGAGAATGGAGAGCCGAAGAAATGTGGCCTGGCAAGGTCAAATTCTAAAAGCGCGCCGAGAAAAGGGGGGCCGGAGGGACGGGATTGTGTGGTTGCGTGTGCGAGGATGGCGTTGGATGTGTTGTTGGGTTTAAGGCCCGCGGGCGACGCTTCTATCGAGACGGCTTTTTTGACGTTTGTGGGACGACTGCTTGGGTTGGGAATGTATCGTGAGGGACTTGAAGATTTGAAAAAGTGGAGGAGAAGATTAGATTCGTCATGGGGCAAGGTTCCGATTAAGCCAGTGCCAAAGGATCCATCGGTAGGGGAGCTTCTTACATTCTCCGGGGGTGACATTCCCGCGGCTCAAAGACCGGTTATTGTCCTGGGACAGGTCCACGCGGTACGAGTACTAGGGATGTGTCGGGATGTCAAGATGGTGGAGGGGGCAGTCTCGGCGCTGAGATATAGTGAAAGTAACTCACCCACGCGAGTTATTGGCAGCTTAATATCTACGAACCCGGCAAAATATGTTCGCCAGATGGAAATCATGACAAAGTCTATCTTGGCATTATCACCAAGTTGGTCGCCACGAGACGATGAAGAAGCGGGTGATCATAGTAGATGGCCGGCGCCGTTAAAAGCGTTTGAAATACAATGTATCGGACTCCTCTCGGCACATGTGGTTATTCAACATACAGGGAAACCGGAGGAATATTACCCAAAGGTGTTGTTACCGTTGAGCAAGGTGTTTTCTGCGCTTAGACGACGAGCAGATGGGGTGCAGGGTGCATATTCACTGGCTGCGGCGTACTGGAAGATGATTCGGGAGATATTAGAGCCGAAAATTGGACGGTGGCCGGGCTCGGAGGATCCGGTTGTTACCTCTATAGAGCTGACGCTTGGAGCACTAGCTTCGACGGCGGGATATGTCACTGAAGCTTGTAAATGGATCCGAGCAGTCTGGAAGGTCATGAGTAGTGAAGACGGCGTTCGGTATACATCTGTTTCGGCACAATTACTTTCTGTGTTAATTAAGGAATCTCCTGTGAGTCCTGACTCGGTGGGGATTTCCCAGGTTGTTGTGGACGGACTGGATGGTACTGTCAAGGGCGAAATGGGCGAGTTGGAACAATTGACTGTGGATTTAAATGTTCTACGGCGCCGAGCATTCCGATACATCGTTACTACCAAGGCCGGCGGGGACCCGAAACTCATGGATAATTTAGAGTCCTTATGTCTCCAGTTCCCTAGATTTGCCGCCAGGTGGCTTGGAAAACCACCTGCCGAAGAAGCTACAGAGAAGGAACAACAAAGGTTCGACCAACGACGACAGGTCCTTGTTGACCATGCAGATTCAATTGTTGACGGGTGTATCATGGTTCTTAAACGGCGACTTGACGGGGAAACTCAGGATTGGTCTGGGTTGAACTCTACGTTGCAATACTGTGTAGATTTCCTCCAACGCATGGGTGACTTTTCATCTACCGCGCAAGGAGAGGAACTCCTTTCGTCGAACCAATTCATCAAGATCTCGGGTCTTTACTTTCTGTATTCGTCAAAAGCAAAAGCTAAAAAGGATAAAACGGAACAAGCGAATTCTCTAAAGGCGTTGAGAAGGTCAATAGATTGTTTGACTAGTCGACCGGCTGCAGAAAAGGAAAAGGGGAAGTATCCCGCCAAACTGGAGAAACTTGCCGAGTCGTATAAAGCCTTTGGACATGCTGCTGAGGCACGGTCTTTACTTCATAAGCTATGCCTTGATCTCTCTGAGAATGGAGTGCTTTCCGAGATTGCTACTCTATTACAATCTAAGTCACCCGTCGCCGCATGGAGTTCCCAGCCCGACGGAAGAATCCTCTCGCGGGCGTTGGTAACGCTCGCACGGGTAGGCGGGAGTGACGACTCTTGGATGGATAGTCTGGGTGATCTTGAAAAAGCGGCATTGATTGAGCACCGGATCCATGTAGTTGGGGATGCGGCGAGGGATGCGATTGAGGCTGTAGTGGCGTATACGGAGCGGCTGTTGATGATATATGACACTGCTGAGTGCCGGTTTCGTTATCTGCGGGCTTTGGTGTTTCTGTATGAACATGTTTTTGCTAAAGGGGGCGATTGCCAAGTTGTTGAAGAACGGATAGTCCAAGCCAAAGAGAGACTTGACTCCTCTGGATTCGGCGCCGATGCATCTCTGCAACCTTATTTCTTGGATACATGGTCATACTTCCAATCCATCACCATCCTCCGGAAGGCAGCGGATCCAACCGCCTCATTCTCTGATGCTGTATCCGGCTGGCGTGAAGCCGTTGCTTCGGGGGTCAGCCAGGGAGGCTCACTCGATGACGTGCTAAGTAACCCTGACGGTCTTCTCCGCCATCTCAGTGCTATCCGGGAATTCGCGGGTATGCGCGGTGACCAGACGGTTGTCCAGGAAGTGCTAGAGTTAGCCCGGGACTTGTGTGTTGCCAGAGCGGGAAGGAAGGGGGAGATCTTGTTCTACGAGGGGTTACTGGGTATGCACTTTTTGGAAATGGGGGCTGTCAATAAGGCGGAGAGGATCTTTGGAAGATTGAGAAATGAACAGGAGAAGGAGGATATGGAGGAGGTCGATGAGGGTCTTGTGGGGTATCTGCTGGCTTCGGCGCATTATGATATTCAAAGGGGTGACTTGGATCAAGCGTGAGTTTTTCAGTTGGACGAGGTGTTGAACAGGTGCTAACAATACGGCGTAGACAACAAAATTTGGACGAGGCTCGTCGCATTTTCGAATCGAACAAGAGTTCCATGTCTACTCAGTCACGTATCAAGTATACCTCTGAGGCCAGCCATTTATATTCTCTATTAGCCCTCCACCGCGGAGATTCAGCCCAAGCTCTTGAATACGCAAGAACTTCGGTCAAAATTATTTACCAACTATGGTCCCGCTTTGAACAGTTCAAAGTTGAGGGATCAAATTCACCCACTACTGAGATGTCCGGGGAACTAGCTAGTCGTATTCAAAGCCATGGTGTCGACTTCTGGGGGTTAACGCCGCCTATGATGAGATACTTGAAGAGAGCATCGGCTGTTTACATGTATCTGGGGAGTTTCGCCGATACACAGTATTATGCGGAACAGGCTTATCGAGTAGCAAGTTCAACGGGCTCATTACGGTATAAAGCCGAGGCGGCGGGATGGGCCGCTACGGTTCTTGTTAAGGGGAATAATAATGCTGAAGCAGAAAAGTATATCCTCGTTGTACGAGAATATCTTGCCGATGTCACGCCCTGTGTCAACTCAGTGTCTCTAGCCTGTCAATTGGCTAGTCTCTACAGAAGCATGGAACGAGCCGATGAAGAACGGGACATGTTGGAATTGGCTAATACTCATATGAGTGTTGTTGGTGTTAATGATGCACAAGAGGGGAATACAGAAGCTATCTCAGGGAAACTTGGAGATATTGAACTTCAGCATGTTGAGCCATTGGCTAGATCCCGGTCTATCAAGGGAGTTGGAGCACGAGCACCTACAGCTTCGGCAGCGGCAAAGGCTAAGTCTATTCCTGTGAAGAAAACTACCCTCCTAGAAAAGACTACAGCTCCTACGAAAAAGGCTCTTGTAGCGGCTTCCACAGCTGTAGCTACTAGGCCTCCTTCTCCAGGTACAACGTCACCGTTACTCAAGACCAAGACCTCTCTTCTTCTTGGCCAAGCTCTTGCACTTATTGGACAACAAGATTACATGGGCGCATACGAGATGCTTCAACAAGCTGGGCCTGTAGCTTTAGAAGCCGAGTCTGCATTGGAACGGGAGATTGCATGTGCCATGTGTCTTGTTGGTAGGGCTCTAGAAAAGATGATTCGGGACCCGGTATTCTCTGTCGTTCAAGACTCTACATTATCGTTCCCCGCTGTTTGCGCCGGGGCAGAAAAACCAGCTACGCCCGAACCCATGACGGCGGAAACCCAACGAGCAATGAAAATCGCCGAGAGACCAAAAGCTAAACCCAAAAGCCGACTTAAAGGTGCGGCTGTGGCTCAGGTTGTCAAGCCGGTTGTTCCTACTACATTTACCCAAGACTTGAAGGAAGCTCGTGAGTTACTAGTCAAGGCCAATGAGAAGGCAGCTGTCTACGGCGATTCTGGTCTGGTGTATCGAGTCTCTTCGTTGCTTCAAACCGCCGTTATCTTCCTGTCAGCTACAACAGGAGAAACACCGGTCGGTGGTATGCTGCATCCAGCTTATGCAGGATCTGCTGTGGAATATGCGCGGAATCTTGTGTGGCGAAGGGAGCGCGAGGCCAGTGTGTGCTCCTTTGAGTTGCTCACAGAATGGCCACCTGTATTTGAAAGTGACGCTGTACAAGGCAAGCCACTGGGCTTCGGGGATATTGCCAAATTCCAACGGGAATATGTCGATATCATCCCTCCAGAATGGTGCGCCATTTCCCTTGCTCTAAGTGACAACAAAAAGGATCTCTGTATCACCAAGCTGCAAGCCGGTCACACGCCATTCATGTTACGCCTGCCACTAGAGCGTGCAACGTCACGCGAAATGGACGCCGACGTCTTCAACTTTGCACAGGGCCACTCGGAGCTGAGCGACATTGTGGCCGCCAGCAACGCCTCCTGCCACAGCGCAAAAGACATGACAGACCGTGCTGCCCGGGCCGCTTGGCGCAAGGAGCGCGATGACATTGACCAGCGCTTGCAGAGTCTACTGGGCAATGTTGAACATCTCTGGCTCGGCGGCTTCCGTGGTATCTTCTCGCAGATGGCTAGGAGGACGGACTTGTTGGCGAGATTCCAGGCTAGTTTTGTGGATACGTTGGATCGGTTTCTGCCGTCGAGACGGCCGCCGAGAGGTCGGAAGGGAGCTGATAGGGTTACGTTGGATCCGAGAGTTTTGGAGTTGTTTGTGGGATTGGGTGAGCCGGGAAGTTTGGAGTCGGAGGATATCGATATTGACGAGTCTCTCACGGATTTGTTGTATTTTGTGGTGGATATTCTACAGTTCCATGGGGAGCGAAACGCATACGATGAGATTGACTTTGATGGTATGATTATCGAAACCATGGATGCTTTGACGGCATACCACGACGCCGCCGGGACCAAGGAGCGCCTAGACATCCCGGCAAATGCACATACACTGCTCGTTCTCGACAAGGAACTGATTCCCTTCCCCTGGGAGAGTCTCCCGTGCATGCAGAAACTTGCCGTCTCGCGTGTTCCTTCTTTGGATTATCTTCGCCAAGCTATTCTCGAGCAACAGGCTGAAAATGTTGGACCACCTGGCCATGTAGTTGCGCGGACGTCAGGGACGTATATGTTGAACCCGGGCGGTGACTTGGGGAATACACAGGCACGATTTGAAAAGGCTATGGCGAGTTTACCGGGAGAATGGACAAAACATGTGACTGAGACGCCGTCAGAAGAAGCATTTGTTAAGGCGTTGACGGAGAAGGATGTTTTGATTTATATGGGACACGGGTCTGGCGCACAATATATCAGGGGCAAGACGGTTCGGAAAATGAATAAGTTGAGGGCTACGGCACTCTTGATTGGGTGTTCCTCGGCAAAGTTAACACCCGCGGGGACTTTTGAACATGCGGGGACACCGCGTAATTATCTCTTGGCGGGATGTCCTGCGGTCGTCGGGATGTTATGGGATGTTACGGATCGGGAAATCGATCGCGTGGCCGGGGCGGTCATGGTGGAGTGGGGGTTACTTGAGGACGGAGCATTTAATGAGACGTTCTGGGGAACCAGTGAGATTAAAGATTGTGGGAGAGGCTTTGTTAAAGGTCGAATGTCCCTAGTTGAAGCTGTTGTGGAAGCTAGAAGTCGTTGTGGATTTAGATATCTTACTGGGGCAGCGGTAGTGGTTTATGGGGTGCCGGTGTATATTAGACAGTAGACAAGTGACACCATGGACATGATTTATACGGTATACACATAGACGAATCTAGATATAATAATTCTAATCATGATATAATAAAGCAAGTCCCTAAGCATCACCATTAACACATTGTAGGGTTAGGGGGTTTCAGCTGAAGCAGATCAGCATTGATCGAACGCGCTTATAGATACGGGGGCCCGGTTACTGTCTGGCAAGCCGGTCCGTGCATAACGGAGCGGATTGTCACGGTGGTGGTGAAGAGGAGCTGACTAATTTAGGCACGTGGCAGTGGACCGGGAGCTGAAGGAAGAAGAAGAAGAAGCAGGAGAAAAAAGAAAGAAAGAACGAACGAAGAAAAAGAAAGTGACGAGTAAGATAGATGGTCTGGGCGGACAACTTTTTGGATTGTATTGC
Organism: Huntiella savannae; assembly: GCA_001483325.1. Classification (NCBI taxonomy): domain Eukaryota; kingdom Fungi; phylum Ascomycota; class Sordariomycetes; order Microascales; family Ceratocystidaceae; genus Huntiella; species Huntiella savannae. Next base: position 38,089 of record LCZG01000029.1, on the reverse strand, counting down.
AGACAAGGACGTATCGCGTGAAGGTTCATTCATGGTTATACCAAGTCTGCATGCAAGTCTAGATTCGACGCACACATGCATCTATAGATTCAAAGTCACGACACATCAAAGCTACCATGTCATCCATCCAACGCACCAAGGAAGCAGAACCTGGTTAGTCACTAAAGAAGAAGAAGAAGAAGAAGAAGGCGCGGGCGGACAGGCGATAACTTGATAATAGATTCGAGAAAACTCACGTCGTCGGCGTGAATGACGAATAGGGAATTGGTGGGCACTGACACTTAATTTGGATCTGGCGGGGATGAATCGATGAATGTATTTTGCGCATCGATTTTCCTTCTTTTTTCAATATCTTTTTTTGTGTCGTTTTTTTTTGTTCTTTTTTTTTTTCGCGAGAGAGTTTGGGATTTCCGGGTTTTTATGTATAGGCAGACGTGAATAGTTCACCGGTAGTTACGAATTAGTATACCTACTATTTCTGAGTCTTTTTTTATCCTTTCGCTTTTTATATCGACGAGTACATATACATTTAACATTCACGATTCAAACCGACGTCACTATCCCTATCAGCCCTAGCGTTAACAAATTACGATAAAGTCTCCACCGAGAATATCTTCACCAAACCACGCCACGCCACCTTCCCGCCCCGAACAAAAAAAAATCCTAGACAAGTCTCGACACCTCGAGCATGTCGAACCGTTCCTCTCCCGTTCCCGGCAACTACACACAAATCCACACCGTCTTCCCGGGTCTTAACCGCGAGGAAATCGTCGCCGCTGCTCGAATCATGTCGCAACATATCCCAGTAAAACAGGACCCTCCACGACCATCACACAGCTCGGAATCTCAACCACCACAAGCCTCTACACATGCTTCTCCTGTACAGCCACCAACACGACCAGGACAAGCAAAATCCACTCGTGGACGACAAGGCCAGACACAGGGATATCTCAAGGACGGCGCGCAAGGAGGACCGCCGGCGCGGGATGGGGCGGCTGGGCCGTTGTTGGGAATGGATGTTAGTGATCTTTGTGAACTTACTGAAATCGATTTTACCGCGATTGGGGGGGAGGCGACGGGGGACAAACGAATGGATGGGTCGCAGTCTACAAAGCGGGCATCGACAATTCCGCATTTCATGGAGGAGGATACTGCTGACGAGTTTGGTTTATCGGGGAGGATAGGTGCACCGATGTCAGGCACATTAGGGGGACATAGTGACAATGGGACATCGGTGGCTACGCCTACTACAGATTCGAACGGCCATACGACCGGCGCGACACGGGAAGATAAAGACAATCAACCAGCCTGGAGCGAATTAAAAACCAAAGCCGGAAAAGAACGAAAACGTCTTCCACTAGCATGTATAGCATGCCGTCGGAAAAAGATCCGTTGTTCTGGTGAGAAACCCGCGTGTAAGCATTGTCTCCGGTCTAGAATCCCCTGTGTATATAAGGTGACAACGCGCAAAGCTGCGCCAAGGACGGATTACATGGCCATGTTAGATAAGCGATTAAAGCGCATGGAGGAGCGCATTATCAAGACGGTACCGAAAGGCGCAGTAGGTACGGCAACGGTGCCGCGGGCAGTGTTGAAACCGGGTGTGCCGAGTGCCGCGGGGGGAAAGAAGAGGGCGGCAGAGGAGGCGTTTGGTCCGGATGTGGAGGCGTGGAGTCGTGCGGCTGGAGACATGGTTGATACTGGTTCGCGAAGAGAACCCGTTGTGGCGGCTGAAGGAGGTGATGAGAAACTTGGGGTGGAGGGTGCAGAGGCATTACCTAGCAAGGAAATTCAGGAACATCTTGCAGAAGTCTTTTTCGATCATGTCTACGGACAGGCATATCACCTGCTTCATAAACCGAGTTACATGCGGAAACTCCATGCGGGGACACTACCGCCGGTTCTGGTCCTTTCCGTTTGTGCCGTGGCTGCGCGGTTCTCTACACATCCGAGTTTGAATACTAGTCCTGCCTTTCTCCGGGGGACACCGTGGGCCGATGCAGCGAGGAAAATCGTGATTACGAGGTATGAGTGGCCGAATATTACCATTCTGATATGTTTTGTGATTCTGGCGCTTCACGAGTTCGGTACGTGTCATGGAGGACGGAGTTGGGCATTGGGTGGCCAGGCTATGCGTATGGCGTATGCGTTGCAATTACATCGGGACTTGGCACATGATCCAACGGGGGATAAGCCAGAGTTAAGTTTTGTGGATAGGGAGATTCGAAGGCGGACTATGTGGGCTTGTTTCTTGATGGACAGGTTGAACTCCTCGGGGACTGAGAGACCAATGTTCATTATGGAGGAGAGTATCAAGATTCCATTGCCCGTGAGGGAAAGTTACTTCCAACTGGGCGTGGCGGCTTCTACACAGGATCTAGCTGGAGATGTACCTAGTCCAGATTATGAAGGGGGACCGGAAGACACGCAGGCGAATATGGGCGTTGCGGCTTATCTTGTTAAGGTTATTGCTTTGTGGGGTCGCATTACAATGTATGTCAACTGTGGAGGGAAACTCCGTGATCAATTCCCCATTTGTTCGCCAGAATCGGGATATGCAAAGTTGGCCGCAGAGTCTGAGGACTTGTTGAATACTTTGCCGGAGACGTTGGTGTATTCGCCTGAGAATATCCAGGTTCATCGGAGTGAGAATATTGCAAATCAATTCATTTTGATGCATATTGCGCTTCAGCAGAATATCCTCTTTCTTAGTCGCATTCTTTTGGGTAAACCGCCATCACCAGAGGTTGTTGCAAATACACCGCGTGACTGGGTATTAAAAGTCCGCGAAAAGGCGTTTACCGCGGCTGATCGGATCTCAGAATTACTCCGTGACGCAGAGACTCATTTCGTTACCGCGCCGTTTGCAGGGTACGTTGCTTTCTCATCAAGTACCATCCATATTCTCAATATCTTCTCTGGAAACCCCACTGTAACAGCCCGCGCAAAGAGGAATTTGGCGGTAAATGTACGGTACCTTGGCCGTATGAAGAAGTACTGGGGCATGTTCCATTGGATGTCGGAGAATCTCAGAGAACAATATCGGAAACATGCCGAGGCAGTCTCTCATGGTGTCAGTAAGGAGGACCGCACTGCTGACCCACCGGTACTCTATGGTGACTGGTTTGCGCAATATCCACACGGCGTAGCAGCAGACCAACCACAAACTCCTAAAACCCTCATCGACACCGGAGCCGATGCCGCCTTGGAAGAAAGACCTAACCTGGCAACGGTAGAAGATTTCTTCAAGGCCGGAGGAACAAGTCACCAGCCGCCAGCCAAAAGAAAAGCGAATCGGAAAGATGTCGTGCGGAGTGAACAGGGTAGTGAAGGACGGGCATCACAGACTCCTACGTCGACGAGTCCAGCGGTTGTTTCGCAGCAGCCAAGTCCGATTGAGATGAGTAGAGGATTCAACAGGGCGGTGAATGAGCTCGGCCAGATCATCGATGTGCATATTTCCCAGCCGTCGCAGACTCGGGAAATCCCACCGGGTGTGCCTAGACGAAGTACAGTTATCACAGGGGAAAACGATCCGTTCGGTCCAAGTCAACCGCCTCCACCACAAGTTCCCATTCAACAGATACCCGCACAGGTACTTTCTCATCCCGTACCGATATCTCCACAACCACAACTCCCACAGTCATTCGCATCCATGCACGCTACTCCCCAACAAATGAACCCCTTCTTCTCCGGCCCCGAAATGTACGCTATATCCCTCCAACAAGCCGGCAACATCGTCCAACCACTTGACCGCCAGCTTGTCCTGAACGCATATAACATGGACATGAACATGGCCCCTCCCCAACAACAAATCGTCCCACAACACCACACCGCCCCGGCACAACAACAAATGAGCCAAGCCGCAGCCGCCTGGCAAATGCCTACAATCCAGATCCCACCGGCCTCTGGGTCCGGTCTGCTCGGCGCGCAAACGGTGCGTAGGGATGTTCATGGGCTAGGGTTTGGTCCGGAGGCTTCTTCGGCGTGGTTTATGCCTTTTAATATGGAGCCGCCGCCGGAGATGGAGGGGGCACAGGGCTCGGGGAGTGCTGGGGGATTGATGGACATGGGGAATGTATGGGGCAATTTTGAACATATGTGATAGTTGACGAATAGGTGGACTTTTGCTTTTTTTTTTTCAAGTTTATATAGATTGGGTATAGAATAGATGGTTTTGGTTCTATTTGCAGCACAAAAACAAAAATACAAACAATTACAAAGAAACCTATGCTTCAGCCTCAACCTCGGCCTCAACCTCGGCCCCTCTCTTCTTTCCTCTTCTCTTCTTCTTCTTTCCTTCTCCTTCCTTCCCTCTGATATCCTCCTTCCGGACTTTAACTTCCTCGTCATCATCCTCGGCACTTCTCTTTCCACTTCTTCTCTTTTCTTTCTCTTCAGTCTGCTTAGCCTTCAACAACTCAGCAAAGCCATATGTAGGACCCTTCTTCTCATAGTCCCGACCAAACACCTCACGTCTCCACTTGCGAAGACGTGACTTCTTGCCCAACCGTCTGGAATCCGCCTCCTTCTGCTCTGGCAGTCTCCACTCAGCATACTTCTTAATCGAAGCAAACTTCTTCAACGCCGTATCCGATGGGGCGAGAAGCACGTCGCGAGCGGTAAGACCGTATGAGTTGGGAGATGTCTCACGGTACCGGAAAGTAGCAGTCTCCCGGTGACGTTTCCGTCTTGATGGAAGAGCAAGGGCGTCGGGATCGGCGATATCCAATTGCATATCAACAATCTTTGAAAGTTTTGCCCGGTCAGCGGCAGCGGCGGCCTTCTCAGCCTTCGTTTTCCGCTTCTTGGCAGGCCGGGATTCTTCCTCTTCACCCTCTGAATCTTCCAGGTCTGCCACGGAGAATACCCGTTCTGGCTCATCTGCTTGCTCGCCGACAATCTTGGAAATGTCAATGTCGTCGTCCCATGTTGGCTTCTTGGGCTTCTTGGTCTTCTTGCCGTCAGCATCCTCAACTTCCTCGTCTTCGTCGTCCCCACTACCCATCTCGGCATCCTCTTGGGCGTAGTACTCCTCACCGAAACGAGCAGTGAGTTCTTTCTCCCACTTCTCATCCTCATAGGTATCGTTAAGGAACTTGAGAAGTTCCTCCTCACTGAGCTGCTTGCCCCATGCACCGGCAGTCTTCCGGATCATGTCAAGCTTATGTTGCATTTCCTCCAACTTGAGCTTCTTCAACCGCATGCGCTCCTCCCGTCTCTGTCTCTTCTCCTCCTCTTTCCGTGCCTTTTCCGCCTCACGCGCGCGCTTTCTAGAGTTCTTCTCCTCTTTGCGCATAGACTTGTCGTTTACCAGAACACGGGAGTATGTCTGCAGAACTTCATTGGCCTTGGTAGGGTCCTCAAAGCGCATGTTGTACGCATGCTCGAACTGTTCTGCGGACTCCAATTCACCATCGTCGTCGTCACTGTCAAAGGCATCCCAGTTAGATCCATCAGGACCGGCAGTCCAGGCGCGCGACTCCATGAAAGAGTCGAGGAAGGCTTCGGGGTTCTTGTCGGCGTTGGCAATGTCGGTTTCGGTGATAGTCTTCTTGCCGGCACCGGCACGGTCGGGGTGGACACCATCAGCGGAGAGGACAGCCTGCTTGGAGGCCTTCTTCTTGAGGAACTCTCCATCGTCACTGTCATCCTCGGCATTGGCAGCCTGAATCTCAGAAACAATGCTCTTCTTCAAAGCGTCCTGCTCCTGGGTGTATGTCATGGGGGCATCATCATCCTCCACAACATCAGGCGCTTCAATGGCACCCTTCTTATACTGTTCGCGGTGGTAATCCTTGAGGTAAAGCGGCTTCTCCTTGGGCTTGTCGTCACCGTCTTCCGTCTTCTCCGAGTAGAACTTGACATCCTTGTCGTAGATGCGCGGGTCCTTGCGACGAATGGCATTCAAAGTAGCGGAAATTTCGGCATCGAGAGCCTCGGTGGCAAGGAAACCGTCTTCGTCTTCCTCTTCACTGTCGGAGGACTCAGAGGACTCATCGAGGTTGTCGAGATCGCGGCCTTCGCGCTTGAACTTTTCTTCGACTACATGATATATATGTGTTAGGTAGTTGCCTCGGCTATCCATAGTATTTCATAGACTCACGTTGGTGACGCTCCTTGAGCTTGTTCTCGTACTCGTGCTTCTCAGCGTAGGACTTGTTAAAGGTAAGAGTAGCACCACCCTCACCCTCGCTCTCGGAGTCCTCAAAAAGCACCTTCTTGGAAGATGAAGCCTTGGAAGAACCCATGATGAATTCGATATTTGCTCAAGGCAATGTATTTAAACAATAAAAAACGGCAAAAGTCAAAATGTTAAACACCCAAAAAGCGCACCCAAAGCGCACTCCAAATCCTCCATCGCCAAAATCCGCCCAAACTTTTTTTACTGCCGGTCTAAAAGGCGGTGACCTAAATTTTCCTAGAATGGTAACATCCCACTTTGCCAGCTGCAGGGGCCCCGACAGCTGACTGTGTAGCTGGTCTATAACCCTATGTACTTGGCAGCAACCCCAACTGCCAATAAGTGGAACCCAGCACTACATGGAAATTTTATAGCCGGTCCGTCTAGGATATCGTCACAAGCTCCGTGCCGAACGGACCAGCCCCGCGCCAGGCGACACCACGAGAAACCGCAGCCAATATGTCCCGCTCCCTCCTCCGCACGCTGCCCACCAGCGGCTCACGGAGTCTTCCCTTCCGCCCATTCAGCACTTCTATTGTCCGTCCCGCTGAGACCCCCGCCGCCCCGACTACTCCCGCCGCCGAGACCCCGATTGTCCCAACTACGCCCGCCCCCGATGCGCCGGTTGACCCTCTCGATCTCGACCCGTTCACGGCCATGACCCAGGCGGCTGAGCTGGCACTGTTGAAGAAGGGTACTCCACCTGTGGGATCCCGTCGTATGCGGGCGGCTATACGCACAGCGCCGAATGTCCCGTTTGAACAGATGCCGTACCAATGTTTCCAGGAGGCTCGCAAGATTTTGATCGCTGATCGGGAGCAGAAGTTGAAAGAGTTGAAAAGGGCTTCGGAGAAGCTAGAGGCATTGAAACAATCGGATGGCTCGCAGTTTAAGAAGGGTGTGCAAATGAGGGATAACAAGATTAAGTGGATTAGCGACCATATCTCAAAATTAGAGATTCTCGCTGATATCAACGACCCTGTTGTGCGGAAGCGCTTGGAAGATGGCCTTGGTAAGTTGTCAATCTACAGTGTAAAAGATCTTAGGAACTAACAGTACCTAGCTGATATGAACAAGCCCATCTACCGGTATCTCGCCGACCGCCAATGGCGCGCCTACCACCGTAAAGTCACTGAGCAGCGTATTTCTCAGTTCAAAATCGTCCCCGATTTGCTTCCTAAGCTCGACATCACCGCCGACGTCAAGATGCACTTCCAGCGCCGCAAGGTAGCCCCCGGAAACGTCGTTTCCTCCGCCGTCAGTGAAGTTCCCGCCCGTCTGAACGTCCAGCTGTTCACCCCCGGTCCACGCCTATTGTCCGTTGCCGTTGTCGATCTGGACGTGCCCGATGTCGCGAATGACTCGTTCGCCAAGCGGTGCCACTTCCTCGCTGTGAACATCCCTCTGGATCCCACCAAGACTTCCATCCCCCTGGTCTTCATCAGGGACGAGGCTCAGCTTGTCCACAAGTGGATGCCACCGTATGCTCACCAGGGTGCTCCATACCACCGTCTGGCCGTGGTCGTTCTCGAGCAGACCTCCGCCGAGACGCCACTGGACGCTGCGGTTTTGAAGGAGCGGTACAACGAGCGTCTGGGCTTCTCACTCAAGTCGTTCATGAGCAAGACGGGCGCTAAGCCCATTGGTTTCAGCATGTTCCGGACTGAGTGGGATGCTACGATGGCGGGTGTCATGGAGCGGAATGGTTACGAGGGGGCGAAGACTGTGTTCAGACGGGTGCGTGTTCGCTCGCTCAAGACGCCAAGAAAGGCGAAGGGTTGGGAGGCCAAGAGACAAGGTCCCAAGTACAAGCATTTGTGGAAGTATACCAAGCGTATTCGGGGGTTGTCCAACGGACGCAAGTGGACGAAGAAGTAGACGGGGAGATTGTCATTATCAGTGTATTATTAGAGTTGTTTATGACGGGTTCGCGGCAGTGGGCTGGGACTTTGTTTTGTACATTAAATGTAACTTGTTTCGCTTCATGATTTAGGATGTGATTTTTGAACTAATATTACAGTGTTTTACAAAACATAAGGCTGCTATAAGGCTCCCCCAACAGCGGAAACAAACCACATGGCTAACCGGACATGCAGGCCGACTCTCCGTTCTGTCGTGGCCAGGTCATCCAAGGTAGTCTTCTTAGCATACTCCTGAAGCCACTTCTCCTCCTCACCAAGTCTCCCCATCAAGCCTTCGTCCCTAGTGACAATCAATGCACCCGCTTCTAAATCCAAGGTGTAGCTTCTCTTTGTATAATTCGAGCTACCCACTACTGTGATGGCAGGATTCTTCTCGCCAGGTAAAGTCACCCACATACCCTTGGCGTGGTAAGTCCAACCATCTGGCTCTGTTACACAGCCGCGTTTCCATTCCTTAAGGGTGATATCTTCACGACCTGCTGCCTTGACCGAGCGGAGGAATCTACGTAGGAGAACGGTATATGCGGGTGGAAGCATGGAAGAAACACCCTTTGACCCGTAGAAACCGTTGGCATTGGGGGAGGCGGTGAGGACGGTTGCGGAGCTGGATGTGGCGAGGAGCAGACGGGTCAGTGATGGGGCTGGGTTGAAGTAGCCGGCTGTGAATGTCCATCGTGAGTCCTTGTATGCCGGGCCTGAGAGGGTTTTCAACAGGTGGGTTACAGCTGGAAGTTCAGTTGATGTAGATGGGGGAAGAAGTTGAGTGAATTGGGTTAAGAGATATAACCGGGTGTTCTTAGGAGGAGCAGATGGTGGAGTAGTGGGGTGGATCAGAGGAGAAAGAGTACTTGTGGCATGAGAAATGAATTTCTCGGGAGACTCTAATGGGGATGGACAAGGATTAGGCCATGACTGTTCAAATCCAGCTTCGTTACTGCTGGGGATGATCTTATACGAAAGGGAGGCAACACCTTCGTGGATTTGGCTGTAGTGGTTAGTTACTTCCGGTGAGGAAATTAGATGATAGCGGTCTTGGCGATTGGTAAAGTAATCCAAAGACAAGTTGGCACTAGAAAAGTCAGCAACGTTTTCCCTTTCAAGTCCAGTGGACATCCTACCCAGAAAGAATGATCTCATCATCGACACCATACAACTTCATATGTTGAAGACCCCATCCCTCGTTAATCCGGTTCGGGATGTACTTTTTTCTAAGGCCCGTGAGATTCGGGGTATGATACATCCGGATATCCACTCTATCACCAAACTCCTCCGCTAATCCAACAAGCAAAGAAGCAGAGCATTTAGCGGGTGCCTCACGAGTTCCCCGGAGACAATCCGTCAACACACTAACTCTCAAGTCCGGATTCGCCGCAAGTGCATCACGAAGTGTATCAATCTACTCTCGTCAGATAACCATCCACTTCTAAAATCGTCTCTACGTACCAGTTCCTGCTCACTCTTCCCAATATACAAAGTCGACAAGAAAACCCTCTTCTTCGCACTTCTAATTTTATCCTACAAAATCATCAGCTTCAATCCTTCTAACCTCATGAATCCATCCCTACCTTCAAAATCTGGTAAAACTCTGCCGGTGCTTTAATCACTCGCACCTGGCTCCCCTCAATGTCAAACGCCGGTGCAATCCGGTCTAGCTCTGTCACGAACGGGGAAATCGCCGAGACACCGTGGGGTGGAGGCGGAACGGCATGGCTGCTGCTGTTGGCGCCGGAACTGGTGAATGAGCGGGGGCGGATCAGCGGGATTTGACTGGGCCGGGGAGTCGGCTTGAGGGCCCGAGGGCGCGGTGCGCAGCGTGTTATGGTGCGGAGCATGGTTTTGTCGCTGGATTATGAGTTCACGTTATACAAGTATTGAATGAATGATTGATTGTTACCATGTATTAAGAGAATTTCAATGTTATAGGGTTAGTATACCCTACTACAGACCTTTGGCCGTATGGTATGAATACTCGAGATCGGTATAATGTTTCACAAAGTGTGAGGTCATTGAGGTATCCCTGCACTAGTCAAGCACAACCGTTGATATTACCATAGTAGTAATATCCCACGTGGTGATGAGCTAGTTGGAAACCGCATAATGGTATGGCCCACGACAAGTAGTGGCTCATTCCCAACAATCTCCTTAGATGTTAGCCACGGTATATCACCACTATTATGCGAACCCTAGAGATGTATTATCTCTGTTATTTAGCATGACAATGGCGCCGCGTACCTCGAGTAGTTACAGTCAGATAGAAATGGACGCCGGCTCATCTCACACACTATGACCTACCATGCTGATCAAAATAATTTGTCTCAGTCCTTGAGTTCACGGTCCGACTATCGATTCTATAGAGAATTTGTTCTAGCTGGCGGGGGCTTTGGGGAGACATATCGACCTTGTACACTTGGTCCGAACCAATGAGCTCCGGACGTCATTGAGATAGACTCATTGGTAGGGTCTATGTGTTTGTCCAGTCTCGTTATCGAAAGCCAGAGACAGACGCCCCCAATAACAGACTCCCACCAGTTCGTAGTCAAGTGAAACCCCAGTTCTCACTCGTAGTCAACTTCTTCCGCAGTCTTACAGCCTTACTCCATGTCACACCTTTCCACAAAGCCCTTCCCGGATCCAGTTGCAGCTTCTTCACTCTATGGACTCCTCCAGTCTGTTGCCCTCTTATCCGCTGCCTCTCTTGCTCGCCCTCTCTTTTCCTCAACACACTCCACTTCCCGGTGCGTGACTGCTTGGGTGCCTAGAACCGATGTAGCAGTGTATTTGGGCTGTACAATCCATACCATGATATCCTGCCATGCGGGCGAATCTTGCATGCCCGCTTTCGAGCGTGCCTCTGGGTGCACCATGGACTACTTTGGTGGCTCGCGGACCGCTTCCGTATGACAACGAGGCAATGATGTAGTACAGACTAATCCCATGTAAACTCACAGTGCATGAGACTAAGTTGCATCTACTCGTCAATTTCTCTGTGTGTGGTGGCCCTGAATGCACACGCCCACTATTCTACCATCCCCACCTGCAAAACTGTGACACTGATGTAATCACTCATCAAAGTTTGGCAATATGTCACTAGTTTCTGTAAGCACCAGCACAAGGATCATCAGCAATATTTCGAATTTTGAGAAATGCATTTCGCGCTGTTCGTGGTTGCATATGTACTGTCACCGAGCACAGGCCCGTGCACCACAACGAATCACGTTTCAATCTGAATCGCATGTATAGGCAAGTATGTACATATGCTCATGGCGACATGCAAACGCACATATCTGCGTATATTTGTAGTCGCGTAAAAGAGCTTCATTATCACCGTTGACAATTATACATCACCCCAGTTCACTCCGCTCAACTGAAATGCTGATGTTAAAAAAGGTCTTATACTTTGATCAACGATTATCCAGGCATACCAAGCATTGAATTTGATTTCAATATCTTACAATGGCATCACAACCCTCTAGTACCGCGGATATCCCGTTCCCTTCAAAGCCGCGATTTCGGTTCACTCAGCTCTTCAAACGCAATCCGAATTTCCCTGATATCTACAGCTCTTGGTCAAAACGAACAGTGGATAGTTTCAAATTCGCTCAACAATCTCTCGATCAGACCATATCAGCGATATGCGACACGATTGACCGGATTCTCAGTCATAAGACTATACCCTCACAACTGGGCCCTGATATTGAGGATTTGAGGTCAAAATATCACGCGTTTCGTGAATACCTCCTAATAGTTCATACGTTGGGCCTGGCAAGCGATGGTTGGATTGGTGAACACACACAACACACGCTCGTCACGGTGGTATATCTCATATCTATAACACTTCTACACGTCTTGTGTCTCCTTCATCCACGGTGGCTACATGCCCATCCAGGCCTTGTAAAAATGACGCATGACGTCTTGGATTACTATATTCCTGTTGTTTTGCAGATTGCTATACCATGGGATGAATCACAGAAGCGTCTCTCGCCTCGCTGGGATATTCAGCGAACAAAAGCACAATGTGAAAAGTGCCAATCGGCTCTCGAGCAACCTGGATTTGGTGAACTCCCAAACATGTTTGCTGCACTGGAGAAAAAAGAGAGGTGGAACACATTGAGCTGGCAGGAAAGATATGGCAATTTGCTGCGAAAAAGATTCAACGAAATCGGGCTGCTGTTGGCACAAGCTACGTTGATTTGCAGTAACTCGAAGTGGGCAGGGCTCATGTTACCGTTGCCTTCTCAACTTACAACTGAGATGGATGCACTTGCTGATCTACCAGCTAAGGCTGACTTGCACATTCGGTGGATCAAACCTGAAGTCATGGCGCGCGTAGCTGAATCGTTTACACTGTTGTTCGGCAACTTCGATTTTAAAGACCCTAGAGGAAGATCGTACCCCGATTGGAAAGATAATGGAAGATGGCTCATGAACTCTGAAGACTACCAGAGTTGGTTTAATTCAGCTGCGGGTAGCGACAAGAGATTCCTGTGGTGCCTCGGTGGACGTAAGTTGACGAGTACTTCGTAGTTCGACACAAGCTAACTTTTGTGCTAGTTGGGATGGGCAAGTCTTATTTGATGTAAGTCATCACCCCAACTATTCCGAACGCTCCCTCCCACTATTTTCGAGATACGTTGAAACAGAGTACTGACTAGTTTGGGTTAGGGATTCTATCATTAAACATCATCGACGTGATTACCAGTCAATACCAACATGGAAGCGCCCCGTCATGGTACAAATTCATTTCAGACACACCGAGCCTTTTCATGACACTAGTCTGATGTGTGCTATTTTGCGGAATATCCTACCTCAGACAATAGCACCCACCAACTTGGTAATATCTCGATACCATGCACTCATGCAAAATCCTCGTGTACCCGCCAGTCATGAATGGCTTGTAGCTCTCTTGCGAGAACTGACAGAAGCCTATACGATGTACTTCTTCCTAGACGGACTGGATGAGTGTAAACCTGGTGCCGCCGATGAGCTCATCCGCGGATTAGTGTCAGTAGGTCCAGCAGTTCGGATCATCTGTTTTTCACGTCCAACCACAGACATCTACCCTGAAGCCTACCCCGACTTTAAGTTCATGAAAATACAAGCCCATGCATCAGACATCGAGCTGTGCTTACGTGAAGCCTACGATGGGAGCGGTCCCAACCGTGAAGGTCGCTTCGCAGCATTGGAAAGGCGAGCTGAGGTTATTGAACAGGTGATAGCTAATTGCCAAGGAGCGTGAGTGTTGTCCATGTCCATACGTCTAGCAGTCGCTAATCTTGCATGTCAACTAGAATCATGTTAGTCGCAGATCAGATGGAATTGGGTTGGCGTTGCAAAAACCGAGATGATGCTTTTAATCGCATCAATGAGATACCTGAAGCCGTCTTTGGTCGTT
>LCZG01000029.1:0-24511 GCA_001483325.1 Huntiella savannae | reverse complement strand
GTAAAAAATACGTTATCCATTTCCAAGGATATCCCACATCTACAATCACAGTTCACGGCCACTGATGCAGAATCAATTCGTCGCCTAACGTTACAGAGCCTTGGTATCCTCCACGTTGTCGATGGTGACAGTGTCACATTCGTCACTTACCTAACGGAGGCATACATCCTCACCAAGTTTTCGGAGATATTCCCCACTTTTGTGTCTGATGTCCAGTCCGCTCTCCTCAATCCGCCTATGGATGGTCTACCGGAGGATCTTAAAAAGAGTTTTGCGCAGTTTGAGAACTTCTTAGCTGATCAATCCCGCGACTCAAACCCGCCAGCACTTTCAGCAGTACCAGTCCCTGCGAACAGTGTTCAACGCCTATTATCTGCGTCTACCACTAAACAGTGAGCCGGCAAGTGGTGCTTGCTCATTACTCCGGGTGATCTTTGACATGTGAAACGTATATAACCCGTACCATTATAGGATTACGAACTCGAATTATATATCGTCCGCGCCCTTATAGAGTTAGTGGCGTGTTGTTAACCACTGTCCTGTCAGGTGGATGGTCTCTGTCAACTACGCAGTTATATGTATCGGCTTCTCCGCACGAGATGTAGCCTTGCTTTCTCTGTAGTCCATGCTAAAACACTCACCAATAACAAATCCAAATATTGCACTTCTTTTTGGTGCAGTTGTATCCTGACACCTCCGAGTCCAACAGCCCTTCGCACGAAGGCAAAAAACTCTCGGTCCCATGGACCATGAGCGATGATCTTGCTATCCAGTGCCCAAGTTGCTGTGTCAGATAGTTTTAGTATCACGATAGAGCTTTGATCGTTTATTTAATCTTTTGAACTATATATCACGGTCATAATTGGAGTGATATCGCAATGTCACGTATATCTACACCCTCACTCTCTAAGATGACAGAGAGTATTGTCAAGTGGTGCCTGAAGACAATGATGGTTACCAGATTGGTCTCGACAAACGATTCTGTTTGAGGGTGGTCTCGACCAACGATTCTGTTTGATAATGGTCTCTATCAACAATTATGTTTCATTGATCGGATGTGGGCGTTGATGTCCCGAGCTGCCGCTTAACTGTTGTGATAGACGGGTGCCTAACATCTTGGGTATATAGTCTCTCCCAATCTCACGCTTTCTCGTTTCTTCTCTTCTTCGTTTAGATAGATAACTGGTATAACAGTGACTGAACCATAACCAATACAACTATCTTAACATCTTTCTCAATACTCTGACATTTACGACGTCACTTACACTTTAGCAAGTATAGTCCCTGATCTAGACAAGTGACTTGAAACTACACTCATGTGTACTACCAAGCGTGTCAGAAGTTGCTTCCTGCCTTCGGGTCTCTCCAGCAGCGCCGGCATTTACACTTGTGGCCAGTGACAGAGCAATTTCTTGTAAGCCCGCTAGTGTGTTATAACTGTATTAACAGCCTGACGACGGCTTACAAGACATGCGTGTTGTGCCCTCCCATCATCACAGGCATTGCAACCTGATAGGGTTGTGCGGTGACTATAGGGTTACGTGGAGAACGTCCGAGATTCACCCGATTAACAGGGATATGCCTCCAACTAGTCGGTAGGGCGGTAGGGGTGGCGATCGACAATAGTGAATAGGTCCAACTAGGTTGAACCGAAATCTAAATATCAAAGATAGTTAAGTGACTCGTGAGAGTATCAACCTGACAAGATGTCTCTTATAAGAACCCTAAGCAATCTGCGCAAGATTGGTTTCAAGGTTAGTATATGTTACGTGCGCGAGAAAAAGAACTGTTACTGACTGGCGTGATTTAGGAATACGTCATGCAAATGATGGTAAGTTGGTAGAGACTCGCAGACTAGACGCTTGAGTAGTGGGGATTTGTTGTTAACTAGTACGCCAATTGGTTCGGGATTGTAGTATATTGGTATGTTTTCTCAGTGAATGAGAAGTGTTAGATTGAGACTAACGAAATCGTTTAGGTGATACCAAATGGGGTAGACATGTTGGTACCGACAAATTTGGGAACAAGTACTTCGAGAACCTGGAGGAACTTCCTCGTAAGTATACCAAGCGCAGTTTTATCTCGTAGCTCTTACTGACAAAACGCAGTCCGTACCCGCTGGTTGGAGTATGCCAAGCATGACTACGATGCGTAAGAATTCATACACTTCTCTATTGTGAATACTCTCACTGACAAGTTACAGTGCCCATATCGAACCCGGTTGGCACGCCTGGATATCGTACTCGGTTGATACGCCGCCCAACGCCGATCCGCTCCTTGAAACCAAGGTCCGTAAATGGGAACGGCCCGAACAGGTTATTAATTTGACGGCCACCCGAGGTGCTTATAAACCGTATAATACGTGAGTTTCTTTCCAAATAGTCTTCGTATACAGTAGCTGACGAAAACTATAGAACCGTACCCAAGATAACTGCATGGGAACCAAAGGCTGCCGAAAGGCACTAACCACAGATTACAGACACGGATACAGACCGTGGTATAACAGACAGATAGCGACAACAGAAATCAGACAGTACAGATGAGGAAATGAAGTCATCGGGTTTCTTCACTATAAGATACTTCATTCCTCCCAATTGATTCCATTATCCATTATACATAACTTGACATCCCGGGTTGTAGGAATTGCTGCCGGGCACTTGTTGTACAGATGCACAGTATTCCGTCATGTCTGTACTGTGAAATGCACGGTCCCCGCTAACCCCGCCAAACACCGTAAGTTAACCCAAGAAATATTTGGGATCGATAAAACTACCGGTCCGGAAACACTGATCTAAAACAACCCAACTTGGCTATCGCCACCTGCACGTCACACCAGGTACACTTTAATTTAGTGCCATTCTAGCTACAAGCCTCCTCAACGACCCCCAAATACCCAACTCC
Organism: Huntiella savannae; assembly: GCA_001483325.1. NCBI lineage: Eukaryota > Fungi > Ascomycota > Sordariomycetes > Microascales > Ceratocystidaceae > Huntiella > Huntiella savannae. The sequence goes on along the minus strand of LCZG01000029.1, from coordinate 21,610 downwards.
AACCCCGTCACGATGCCCGAAACCATCAACATCGGTAGCCGCAAGTCGGCCCTCGCCATGAAGCAAACCCACATGGTAATCGACGCCCTCAAGGCTCTCCACCCCGAAACAGACTTCTCCGTCAACGCAATTTCCACTGCCGGAGACAAGGACCAAGTCACCGCTCTCTACAACTTTGCCGGAAAGGGTCTCTGGACCAACGAGCTCGAGGCCATGCTTGCCGCCCGCCAGGTCGACTTCATCGTGCACTCTCTCAAAGACATGCCCACCGTGGTGCCCGAGGGCTTTACTCTTGCCTGCATCATGGTTCGCGAGGACCCCCGTGATGTCGTTTGTATTAAGAAGAGCTTGGAGGGTACCTACAAGTCTCTAGCTGATCTGCCCTCCGGTGCCATCGTCGGTACCTCATCAATTCGTCGCATTGCCCAGCTGAAGAGACAGTACCCTGGTCTTGTCTTCAAAGATGTCCGTGGAAACATTGAGACTCGGTTGCGCAAGCTGGACGAGGAGGACTACTCTGCTATTATCTTGGCGGCTGCCGGTCTTCTGCGCATGGGCTATGATACCCGCATTGCTCAGTGGTTGGAGAGTGAAAATGGCGGTATTTTGCATGCTGTTGGTCAGGGCGCTATTGGTGTTGAGGCGCGTGATGGTGATGAAAAGATTGCGAAGCTGCTTAAGACCATTGAGCATGTGCCGACGAGATTGGCTTGCTCGGTGGAGAGAGCAGTTATGCGGACGCTTGAGGGTGGTTGCAGTGTGCCTATTGGTGTGGAAAGTAAGTGGGTCGCGGGTCAGGAGGGTCAGTTGAAGATCAAGGCGACTGTTGTCAGGGCGGACGGTAGTGAGGGTGTCGACGTCGAAGAGACTCGGGCTATTGGTACTGTGGAGGAGGCCGAGACTTTTGGTGTTGAAATTGCGAAGAAGCTTTCTTCGTTGGGAGCGGATAAGATCCTCGAGGGAATTAATGCTATGAAGCATCAGGCTCCTGCGAAGGCGTCTGAGTAATCTGGGGGACGAAAGGAATATGGTGAAAATGTAACACACTGTACAATACGACAAACAAGATACGAATAGTAATGACAAAAAACGCTTTCTTTTCACGTCATGCTGGGTCTACAATATACAAGTAGAACAACAGAAAAGGTATCATATGCTCTCAATCATCACTCCTTCAGGACATGTATATGCTAGCCATTTAATGCTCCTCGCTCTTGGTGAACTTGGCATACTCAGCAAAGTCCATCAGAGCCTCCCACTCCTTGATACCCTTATCATCCACCTCAACCTTGGCGATCCAGCCACCGCTCGCAGAGTCCTCGGGGGCCTGGTTAATGACGGATGGCTTCTCCTCCAGGGTCTTGTTCACATGGACAATCCGGCAGGTAATGGGGGCAACAATATCCGAAGCAGACTTGACCGACTCAACAGCGCCCATGACATCACCAGCGGCAAGCTCCGACTCAACACCGGGAAGCTCGACGTAGACAACGTCGCCGAGCTTGTCGGCGGCGTATTCACTGATACCGATAACGGCGGTCTTCTTGGAGGCATCGAGATCAACCCATTCGTGATCCTTAGCGTAGCGCTTCTCCATGGCTGATTGTGGGAATTTGTGTGTTAGCGGACAAGTTCGTTGAGGTTCAGATATCAAGTAACGGCTATGGTGATGGTGGCGTGATGTGGATTCTCAGAGCGGACGTACAGAGTCTGGTGGTAGAGAAAGAAGCGCGGAAAACGGCAGGGCGAACGGCCAGGCGGGGAGCCATGCGAACAGCGGCGAAAGAGCGGGCGATGGAGGCCATTTTGTTGATATGTGATATGTGTCTATGTGTGGGTAATGTTTAATTGTCGCGGAGAAAGTTCACCAGATCGGGAACCAAAAGGAAAGGATGTAACAAAGAAGGCAAGTGCCGGACAAGCGTCTTTATATAGATGTGCAAAGCGCAAACGAGAAAACGAGGCTTATTCCCTTGTTATGTGAGGTAAATCGTCAACGAGATAAAATGCGGACTATTTGACAAATTTCTATCGTGCGCTTCAGTTTCGAGAACAAGCTTGCGGACGGGGGAGCAGGGGTCGTTTTTGATAGATAGCGGTAGCTGCTGAATTTGGGGTGAATTGACGCGGGAAAATTGATGCATTTTGGTTGGATAGGATGAGGTAAAGTGGGGCGGTGGGGCGGAACTGACTCTCCGGGGGAGTGGAACATTGAGGCCGGATATTCGGTAGTGAGATTGGCAGAACACCGGGAGACCGGTTTCCCGGTCGGAGTAACAAATTGAATTTTTAACCGTGTTTGGTTTCAGCTATGTATTTTGCAATCTGGCTTTCTCCTCCCTTACCTGACATCCCTTTATTCCCAGCTCGTCGCCGCACAACCTCTTCCTGTCGTCCCCGCCTTGCGCTAAATCATTCCCAATCTAGCGGTTCCCACAGACCGCCGAAATCCGCCAGTCGAAACTTGCCCTCGGAAAGTTCAACATGTAGTGGATCCCGGGTCGTCCTTGCGGTGAAAGAGACGAGGAACCATGGGGGTGCTCGGGTCCTTTGTGATGGTTTATGGGGGAAGACGGACGGGCAATACTACATCCGCATGTATAACATGCACCAGGGACAAGAGTCTGGATGTTGGGAGATTGGATCGGGGTGGTGCTTGGCCGAGGAAGTTTGACTTGAGCTTAGTCCCCGCGCTACGGTGTTTATGTGCATTCATGAATGCACAAAGATCACTGGCTCACTTCAAAGCGCACTTGTGTGTGCTTTCACTAGTCGTATCGTAGCTCATCTCATTATGTGAATCAACCGCTCCCCCTGCCGGAGCTTCCCCGGGAATGCTACGCCGAATGACTATATAATGTACATACATATGATGTCATTGTCTCTCTTGTTCCTAGCTTTATTTAACATCAAACATGCAACCTCCATCGGTAGTTTGCCATGTTCCTGAGCTGGCGCTTATTCTCGCTACGCTCTATTCCACGGGTTCTTGAGCCTGTTTGGTTTGCCGCTGAGGCGACTGTTGTTTCGTGGCGTTACCCCGTGAGAAGCAATTGGCACGAGGCTTTCCCTTCGATTGCGCCGTGGGGGCCGATTTGTCATTACCCTAAACGCCCATTCGTCGACATCAGGCTGTTTGTTTTATGCGTATACACATGTCCACCATGTTTCCCACCCGCAATCACTGCCCAAAGCTCACCGCTTATCCTGAACCTACAGCATAACTGGTGACGACCAATGCTCCCCACCTTTTATTGTTTGTTTACATTGCCCCTCCTAAACCCTAAATACATGGCAAAATCCGGCGCCAGGCCCACCTAAGTCAAGTGCGTTTGTTGATGTTTCTCCGTAGTGCTATGAGCGACTCAGGTACGCTTTTGTTTGTGAAACCCGTGACTATTGTCTTGACTAGCTGCAATCTCGCTCGTGTCAGGCCATCCGCTCAGTCCAGATCGTGATCTCGCTACCGCTGTACCAGTTCAAACTACCCACTCTGCCGTCCATATCCACCCATTTCGACAGCCGCTGCCACCTGTCGTCCAATCGCATTGATTCCTCCATCGCCAGATTCAAGCGACAGCCTTGTTTTTTCTTTTGGGACGGTACTGCTGATACCCAAGTTCATACTTCAGCTTGCTTGCATTGTGACGGCCCTCTTTCTTTCTGTTTCCTTGTGTCCTGCATTTTTTTGCGGTGTCTAATAAGCAAATTTAACTGTAAGTCGTTTTATTCCTGCTGCATTTCATGCTCCTTCTGCCGGTGTTGTGGGGTTCATGTGTGATTTTGTCTGCGAGGCTTGGCTGTACTGCGACCACCTGCCTAGATATCCAAGACACTGTCGCCGCCTGTCCGCTTCACCCTGGCCCCGTGGTATCGCCTATGATTGTGACTTTCTTGGACCTGCATCTCAGAGTTCAGATTGTCGGCCACTATCATTACTCGCATACGCACATACTAACCTGTGTTCCACATTGTTCTCAGACACTGTTTAGCTACTACGGCCGGCTCGGTAGTCTCACCTCACCCTCAAACTCGTGGCCCAATTAACGCTTGCTTTGTTTGGCCCGTCGTTCTTTTCTTCCTCCGCCTCTTTTGCTTATTCCTTGTCTCGGCGCACCCTCCTTTCCTGCATTTGCTATCAATCTTCTCTACTTCTTCAACGGACAGCTTCCAGCGGAATCTTGCCTTAAAACTGCCACTATTTGTTTTCAAATCCTTCGTTTATCTGTTCCCTTCCCTTAGTTGCCTTAGTCTCCCTTTCTTTTCCCACTTTGATTCAAGTCTGTCTCGCTCCGTCACCTGTCAACTCCCGACGCCGTCTTGACCTGCTTCTCTGCGTGCTTCTGGTCTGTGTCATCTGTCGTCTAGACTCCACACTAAACCACAACCAGTTAAACACAGATTATCGTCTAACTTGACGCTCATATTCACGCCCATCTATCTGTCTCAGTACATTACACTACGGTAGTGTCCCATATACTAGACCGTCGTACCGAATTAGACCTCCCTTGTATCATTCAGGCCTTGTAATCACTGTAACTACTGTCAATCAGCTCTTTCCATCACCACTTTTTACGTCCCCGTTTCTCCTTGTTTTGGTCCCTGACCGAAGGAGCTTGCTGCTTTTTTTTTAGCTCTAGTCTACCAGCAGCCACCACATTTCTTGATTCTGGCTGTTTCCACCTATATTTCCGACTAGCTATCACAATCGTCACATTTTGTATCCTCAACATACGGCTACCTGCCTATTGTATTTTCACATACTCATTGTTTACCTTCCCTGGCCTGTTTATTGCCTGTTCTCCCTTCCAATCTTCAAAAATGGACCCCCAGCATTACGGCTCGAATGAAATGGTCGATGAAATGACCCCTGTCGCTACCTACGAAGATCCGAATGCCTCTCACATGCAATCCTCATACTCGGCTCCTTCTTCACGACCATCAACTGCTCACCATCACAGCCAAAGTTTCGATAACGCCCAAGCCTACAACCGTCACGACCCTAACGAACAATACAACAACGGACAACATATACACAACGGTGGGATTCCACGACCTCCATCCGGAATGTCTCAACAACAACAACAATATCAGCAACAACAGCAGCAGCCGCAACAGCAAGGCGGCTCGTCATACGAGTACCAAGCAAGAGCTGCTGCTGCCGAGCAAGCTCGTCGTGATCATGTTGTGATCAAGGTTGGAATGGTTGGCGACGCACAAATCGGAAAGACGAGTCTTATGGTTAAATACGTCGAGGGTAGTTGGGACGAAGACTACATCCAGACACTCGGCGTCAACTTCATGGAAAAGACCATCAGCATCCGCAACACCGAAATCACATTCTCCATTTGGGATCTGGGAGGTCAAAGAGAGTTCGTCAATATGTTGCCATTGGTGTGTAATGACGCTGTCGCAATTCTCTTCATGTTCGACCTTACTCGCAAGAGCACTTTGAACAGTATCAAGGAGTGGTATCGCCAAGGTCGTGGCTTCAACAAGACGGCCATTCCAATTCTAGTTGGCACCAAGTACGACCACTTTGTCAACTTTCCTCGCGAAGAACAAGAGGAGATTTCAAATCAGGTATGGAATCTTCGACAACATATGTTCATCCCTTTGGATAGTATACTGACTTCACACAGGCTCGTCGCTTTGCCAAGGCTATGCGCGCAGCTCTCATCTTCAGCAGTACAAGCCACAGCATCAATGTACAAAAGGTATGTCTATCCCGTAGCCGCTTATACCCGAATACTTCATTTAAAAATACAATTGTCTAACAACCGTGTCACTCTAGATCTTCAAAATCGTGCTCTCGAAGGCATTTGATCTCAAGTGTACAATCCCCGAAATCGAAAACGTTGGCGAGCCGCTGCTTCTATACCAGAACTGCTAAGCTGTTGGCGCCCCCGTCGCGAAGGCCGCGCAGCCGCAGGTCTTGCAGACTATGGTCACAACAGCACCATGCCCGAGTTGAACAACGACAGTCACGAGAGAAACTGTCTGGTTACAATTCTCTAGACGAGTGTCGACGTCATCTTTTTCTTATTTCTTTGTATGCTATTTGTCGTCCTTGTTCTAGGCATAATTTCACTACCTCCTTCTTGTTCTTTCGGGTCTGCACAATTCACGGCTTCTCTATCTACTCCTACTTGCTCCATCATCCTCCATACTTTACTTGGGACTTCACGTCCACGAGCCCCATCTTCACCTAATGGACTCTTTGCTGATAAGGGGCGACTGGGATCATTTATCGCCAAAGCCGGTACGCAGGTCACGCAACACTTGGACACCCCCAAAACGACCAGGCTTTAACTTGCGGAATTGGATGCAGGGCCGCATGCCGCTTCGCTACTCCTGACTAACGAGCCCTACCTATGCACTCCGCCCCGCTCCCTTTGATCTTCCCTTTTCTGCGTACATATATCGTATGGACTTTTCCTGTTTATAGGGACTTTCGAGTCTCCGCGATGGTGATAAGTGGTTTGTTGTGTCCAGTATTCGTTGTTTGTTTCTTGTCGTTTTTTGTTTGCATGTTTTTTTTTTCTTCATTCCCATTTCCTTTGTTCGCCTTCATCCCATCCCATGTTTTTTGCGATACCATGCATTTATCTCCCCTATTAGTCGCCGGTTTTTTGTATACGCGGCGTTTCTAGTTGATTCGACTTCCTATTTGTTTATTTCTCTGTTGTCATGCTTTGAGATGGATAATAGTTGGTCTGTTATAACGTTACTTTAATATAAAAAATAATGCAAATTAACATGTTTATGCCTTGATATGTGACATTGCCATGATGTTATTTTGTGATCCTCCCGCCTTGACACTTGGTCAATGTAACCCTATTATTGGCACTCTGATATGTTCATGAAATACATTGTGTACTCGATTCACAATATGGATATGTTATTTACTGGATACTCCTACATGATACTTCAAAATAAACCTACCCTCCTCAGTAAACTTCCATACCAAACATATTTTCCCAATCTTCACAAAAACTCCAACACCATCCCACAATAAATCAATATTGACAAGTAAAAGTGGTAGGACTCCTAACACCAGCAAGAAAAGTAAACGAAACAGAAGAAGGTCAAAAGGGAAACAAAAGGTAAAAAAGAAGCTCCAAACTCCACAAATTCAGTATCCCAACCAACCCAAGGGTATCATCCGACGGCCCCACCAAACCCCATCTCCATTCAAAATATCTCTTCTCTTCTGCTCTTCGCGATCTATGATGTCCGTCTTTTCGGTCAATTCCTGGAGGACTTGGATGACCTCGCCTGGCATCTCTTGAAGTTTGCTACGGGCTTGATTGTCCACCAGGGGGGGTATATTCTCGTTCTCGACATTGTAGCCTACGGCAGCTCCCTAATAGCCGAGGTAGCGGTCGATTCTAAGGTCACGGAGAAACTCAATGTTATCCATCTCCCGGTTGACTTCAGGGACGCTTGCGCTGCGGCCATGGTTAGAGAGCTTTGAGGAGGCGATTGAGTCGGGGGAGTTTTTGCGCGAGTTAGTCGCAGTAGGGAAGTTGGGCGTCACTGAACGCTCGCTACCACCATCGGCTGAGGTGCCAGGAGAGGTGGTAAGTGGCGTGTGATGCTGTCTTGTCCCAGTTGATTCAGACGCAGTGTTGTCCTCAATTGCACTGCTGGGTCCGTCAAATCTGCCTCCTCCTCGAGAAATACCACTAAAGGCAACCGGAGATTGTCTACCTCTAGCACGGTTACCCAAGTCTCTCAGCTCGTCAAAGGTATAGCGCGGCTCGGATGCAGCACGCACATGCTTACGATGCCAGCGACGTCTAACCGCTTGGAGTCGCGCCTTTGTACCGATGCTATAACTACTTGAGTTACTTTCACGGCGACTGGGAAACATACTATTCTGTATCGGCTGTCGTTGGGGTGTGCCACTTGTAGCAACTGTCTTGCTAGCCTTGTTGCGAGAAGTAGCCTTTTCGAAAAAGTTGCGCCGGGTTGAAAGTTGACCAGCATGACTGACAGGAGAGCTGCTACGGTGTTGTGACACCCGGGAATTGGAGCTAGGATGTGAAGTGGTCGAGAGAGTGCCATGGTGAGAGCTCTGTGGCGTCACAGGTGTAACTTGAAGAGGGCGCTGACGAACATCAATCTTCTGGATGAGAAGGTCAGCATCACCGTTTGCAGAGCGTCTCCTGATAGAGCGAGAAGAGGAGCTGTGGCGCGACACCGGCTGAACAGCCTGAATAGAGACTACCTCAGCAGTTTCAACTTCATCTTCAGCCTCAGTGAAGCGAGGCTTGCGACGCAGTGCTGGCCCATCAGTTTGGGCGCGCTTCTTGGCTGCAACCTTCGGGGGAGCAGTCGGGTGGAGCGGCCAAGTATCCCGGACTGGGTTACGGGGAGGAACATTAGCCACGATGGTATCGTCCGAATCTTCTTCTTCTATGGTAGAAATCGAATAGTTGGCACTGAAAGCACGGCGCGGGGGCTGACGACCTGACAGACGGGGCGGGATTCTTCTAACGGGAGCCGTAACCGCCGGAGGCGGGATTGTGAGGCTACCAATCTTAGCTTTAGGCTGGGACTGTTGCTTTGTAGGGACGGTTGTGGTACTAGCTGCTGAAGCGGTCACCAAAGCCTGTTCCAAGCGAGTGCAGTCACTCAAAGTGCCAGCGCCGTTATCAACTTGTGAGGCATCCATGGATGAATCAGACCCAAAGGCATCACCCATAATGGATAGGGCCTCGGCCTTGATACGTGCGAGAAAGTCATCACTAGGCGAAGATTCGACTGTGCAAATGCGGTAGATTTGCTGCTCGTTAAGATTCGCAATCCGGGCAGCTTCAAATCCATCTTTTGGTAATGAGTTTGGAACGCTGCATACACTCTGGTTGGAACTTGGAGCATATGATACCGGTCTAGGCGACGTAAACATAGAGCCGGGTAACGTGATGAAGGATGCGCGACTGCCAGCATCACCCATAGTCATGGGCAGACTCGGCGTTGGTTGAGTGGTGATGTAGTTTTCGATACAGTACTTGAATACAGTCTGGTCTTGTTCCTGCACTGCAGCACATGGACAAAGACACGAGCCTACAAAGTCTCGCACTTGGGAGCCAGGAAGGCCAAGTCGTTGACGAATGTGTCGACGTTCACGGCCAATTTGGACACCCCAACCTGGACACGGACATTATCACATGTTAGTCGAGAATCCATGAAATGACGTCACCAATCACCCAAAGACCAGGGTGTAAAGAGTTTACATACCGCCAAATAACGAAAAACCAAAGCATTCCATACAAGCTGCGATACCCTCCTTCCGTAGTGAGTCGTCAAGTCCAGACTCTCCATTGTCTAGATCTATAAGTCGTTGACGGGTGCGCCCAAAAGTTAAGCATGGTTTTGCTAGCGAAACCCAAAAGCTTGAGTTATCGGTAGTTCTCTGGTAGCTTTCTTCGGCAATGGCTCTGGAGCCAGGCAAAGCAGCGTTGCTGGCGCTAGGGCGACGGTGCGGGCCGGCGAGTGTAGTACGGAAAGACTCGGTCCGGGTGGTGGTGGCGGTGGGAGCCCGAGAATGTTGCGAGGGCGCTGACGAGCGAAAGTAATGGAGAAGAGCTGACATGGCGAATGTGTGTTGTGTTGTGTTGGTATTAAGATTAGAGGTTCATATATCTGTATGTAGACGGAACAAAACTGAAGAGGTCTATATGGACCGGATAGGTAGTGGACGAGACCGTAGTTCTCGTTGAGGACTTGGCACAGACGTTGGAAAGCGTACTGGCTGTTGTCGAGGATAAACTTCGTAGACCAGCTAAGAAGCGATATTAGTTGGGATAATGATGGTTATTATTGACAAGACACGATAAATGTGTGACAAGTAAAGGCGGTTAAGTATAGTGGCAACGCAGGAACCAGTACCGTGTACAAACTGGTGATAGTCTAGGAATAAGACAGAACAAGACAAAAAGCAGAAGCGACGGACGGTTGACTGGTGAATTAGTAGACATAGGGAAGAGGCGAAGGCCAGATATCAAGAGAGAAGACCAACAGGTTAAATAAAGGCATCACATCGACAATTGCATTCCCCGTAACTTCTCATCAAGACATGCGGTGATAGCCTTTCTGCTCATTCTCCATCAGGGAGTTGCGGATATCCCTTTCCATAGTCAATAACCCACTTCATCCGACTGAATCGAGCAGCTGCGGGAGACATCAAAGGGTCGTAATCCCGTAATCGATTGACTGCAGACAATAAGCCATCAAACGGCATCTGTCAGTTAATTCCCGAGGCATGATAGACAAGGTGGATGATGAGTTATTGGCACAGTGGCACCTTGACAAGGGATTATCTGGAAACTAGTAGCGCTAACTATCGATCTCGACAAATACAGGAAGAACCCTTGTCACCCTTACACAAAGCATTGTGTAGAGAATAAGAAAGGGCGCTATGAGTAACAGGGAATTCCACTTTACTATGGAGGATGTAAAGTTCACTGTGAAAGTGTAGATTGGAAGGGTTTGTGGACATGGTCCAAGGGAGAGAATAGTTTTCACTGGCATTGGCATTGACGATAATGATGGGGATATAGTATTGGCCAGCCGAATCTAGGGATGTATAATCATGGGATTATTTATTGATTAGATGGAATGTGAGCGACGAACGGTGCCATGGGCATAACCAAGTCTTGTATGTATATAACAAGGCCACCATGGTATTCACATCTATGTAAACAAACAAAACTTCATGAACTTGAATCGTGTATCAAGCACTAAACGAATCTAGAGACACCAAAACTTCACATAAAAGACCCATAACAAAAGAACTGTAAACGCACAAACCGAGTGTCTCTAATGCACAACAACCACTTTAATGTAACTACCACCCCAGTGATGAAAACCAGCTCTTAACCGTAGCACTGGTAGCCGCGGAGCCGTCTTGAGCATACTGAGCTACCGCGACAGTAGCCGGAGCAGGCACCATGTTAGACAAAAGGAAGAACAGACCAACAATGGAGATAAACGCCAACAAACTCCGACGCATGAGAGGTGACATGCGACCCTCATCACTGACAAAGGTGGTGACTTGGGCAGCACCGTTAATGCCTAGAGTCTTGAGCTGTTCCCAGCCTAGCGAGTAGACAGCCAGACCACCCATGGCTACACTGTATCCCAAGAACTGGATAAAGGTGATTGGGGTGCCCCAGATGATGACGGACACAATGACCAATAGGATGGCCTTGAGGATACCAGCAAGAGTCAGGACCAAGGATGAAGTCTTGCCAATCTATAGACCAAAAGAGTTAGTAACACAACGACGCATGCCAAATAAGATATAGACTTACCAAAAAGACAGAAGCAATGTTGAGCATGAAAGCGATGGAGCCGTTTAGAAGCAGAACAAGGATACCAGTGTTCCACAAATCCTCCATTTTGAAACCCGGAATCTCGGTAAACAGAGCAACCAGGAAGTTCAGCACAGTGCAGACCGGAGCAAAGTAATAAAGAGAAACCAAAGGGTCCATCTTGAAGTCATCGCCTGAGAGCAAGACTTGAATCATTGTCAAACGAATACCTTCAAAGAACATTCCCAGAATCTGGTAAATGAAACCAGTCATGGAGAACTGCATCTCACCCGCACTGGTAATGGCGACACCAAGGGTGATGATCATGACGTTAAACCAGGTTTTCATGGTAGGCTTCTGAACACCCCAGACCCAACCGATGAACAGGACCGCACAAGGAGCGGCCGACTTGAGCATCTGGATATAGGCTACACTGAGATACATGTACACCATGTTGCTAAACACCAAGGAGCCACAGTAGCAGAAACCGATTGGGACAACCGCACGAAGGTAGGCGCGGCCTGTCATTTTGACTTTAAAGCGGCCGTCAAGGAGACCAGTTGTGCGCGCGAGAATCTGGGTCATGGCTGTGGAAAAGGCAAGATGCCATACTGTGAGAAGAATAGCTGTACGAGAGTTAGTATTAGCAATCAGCGACAAGCCGGTCTCATGAGAATAGGCTCATAACGTAGATACATACGATAACCTATGAAATAGCCATGTTAATATGATTCACATAAATGTACTCTCAGGTGCGTTGGATGACAGTGCCTTTCCGCTTTCCGTTGCATGGTCCGAGGGATGCGGAACCCGCGGGATCGGCGGAAAGGTAGGGGATCTGCCATCCCTATAGCTAAAGAGGTTTGGAGTTTTGTTCAACATACGAAAGTTGTGTTCCAGAAGCCACTTATTGAAAAGGATAGTGGAGTTAGAAAAGAACATCCACGCACTGCATGCGCCAGGTTAGTACTGATGATATTCCAAAATCATGTTGAAGATGTCCAGCCTGACATACGCAATGTAGATGCCGGGATGTAGACCCAAGCCAGCCTTTCGAGTGGCAGCTTCGGCCTGCGCCTTTTCGACCTCTGGGGCCGAGATAGGCAAGTCGCGCGAGGGCGTAGATGATGATGCCATGGTGATAATTATGAAGGTGATGCAGCCGGACTCGAAGCAAGCGACAAGAATCTCGAGTAGGTAAGGTTATCGATTGGCGATGGAAGCGGGAGCCAAGCGAAGGACAAACAAACAGCTAAAAAAACAGAAAACAGGCGAGCTTTCGGTAGCAATGCGGCTGTGCAACCAAAAATGAGGAGAAACGGGCCGGGTATAGCGGGAAGGCTAACAAGCAAACAACGGCGTAATGATACAATGATGCGGAAGGATGCCGGCGAAAGGAAGAATAAAAAACGACTGGCGACGGCAAAAAATAGCTGTCAATGGTAAATAAAGAAAGAGGCAAGAAAGAAGAACAGCGCAAGAAGTACCCGAGGATCAAAAAGCCTCTAAGTCTTGAAGAAAGACGGCGCAGAATTATTAGACAATAACAGGGCAGGGAAAGAAAAACAAGACAGGGAAAAAGAAAAAAAAAGAAGTGTCAAATGAAGTGACAACCACACGTCGGGCGTGACGTGAGAACCCGATTTGAATGGACGAAACACACGGACGTCAAGTCAGTGAATCAGTCAGCAACATAACGATGCTTGTTCGTGATAAGAGGGGCTGTTCCTGTTATGAGGTGGGGTTGAAATCAGACCTTCTTTATTTATACTGATGGCATGTAGTCAACCGGGTGAGCTTCTCCGGAATGTGACGGGTCGGTTATTTGGGACTTGAAGAAACGAAGAGACTCATTGACATAAAATTTCTGCATTAGTTCATATGGATATGTTGAGTTTGAATGGGTGGGTGCCAACGAAAATCCAGCGGGACGTCAACGTAACCAAAGCTTTCAGTTTCCAAGCATACTCGAGAGCCTACCAAATACGTGAACCGGCATGTTTGTTCTGCAGTTACTCTATTTGGGGCTATTATCTGCAGCAAACCAGTGATTTATGAACTGTTCCAATTCCTTGATAGTATACAGAAGGACGGACTAAAAATTTAACCTTGTTTGCAGCCATTCCAGCCTTAATTGATTCCGCGAAATCTAATGATTTAGCTTGGTGGATAGAGGCGACTGAATCCTAAAGCGTTCCTGGATCGTGCTAGTCCAGGGGCCATTCTAGGGCAGCCGTTGGGCAAACATTCTGTATTTTATGGAGAGACATGTAACCGAGTATCAATTCATTGCGCTTGGTTCATGAGCAGAGCCGCAGAAACGTGTCGACCTATTTTACCACGCATACATGTACTTCTAGAACCTGGACTGAACCTAGAAAATGACGACGATTTGAAGGTACAAGAGTGGGGCTCAGTAACGCTCTCCCAGATTAGTTTTCTCGTGATAGTGGATTCTGCATGTGTGGTAAATTCAAGCCAAAATTATCTTGTGATTAAAATATTAAATATGTACTCATGAATTTTCAATCATCACGACATGCAAATACTGATACCCGTCTTCTTCATCATGTAATGAAGTCCATACGGCCCATATGCCTCTGGCGCCGGGTCCCGCCACAGCTTCTCCAAAAGCTCAATTGCCTGTAGCACATTTGCCGTCTTATACCTTGAAAACCGCAAACCCTCATATACCATACTCTGTTGTGGTTTGATAATTAGTACTGAACCAACAATCATGACGGGCCAGAGCAACACGGCACACATGCTAGACGTAGCTAGGGATACCATTGTTGCAACAGCCGAGTTGACATGTTCCTGGATCTCAGAGATAACCCGCATGTCATTGACAACACTACCACAGCGGCCTGCCTTGAGATAGATCTGCAAAGCATGTCGATAAACTGCCGCCAGACTGTCCCGATCAGCATCCCAGATGACATCCTCTTGTTCTGGTGGCACCCAGGTCTTGATTCGCTGCTCAAGCTCTTCAAACTTGCCCCGAAGTTCCGCAGACATTGCTTCCGGTGGTTCTTCTAATCGTTGCCGGGAAAGGATCGCGACTGCTGGGATTAAAGAGAAAAGACCATCAATAGAGGAAAAGATAACGCCGGAGCTTTCTAAACCAGGGGTTTTCTCGTTGAAGGAGAATACTATAGAATCAAGTGGGACGGTGCGTTCCTCGTCTAGGCCATACGGTGTGATGTTGGCCACGAGAATAAGATATGAATAGATCTCAAACATGGCACCTTGGAGCTTCTCGTCCACGGACGTGAAAGAACTGGGCATGTCATTTTCCATGGAAAGTAAAATGCTCCTAAAGGCCCGTAAATGTGGGAAAATTGTTCCTCTATGATGACGTTGTAATGACTAGCACCTGGTGTTAGTTTCCACATGTAGTAATAGATCTCTCTCGACTATCACTCACCTCGATATGGCATAGCAACATGACTATCGTCATCATCCGTAACTTGTCGTGTCGACTTTGAGTAGTCGTTGCACTCGCCGTCATAAGCTCTCTCAATCCATGCAAAACCATACCATACAAGCTTAAGGTAGCCCTCTTCAACCCCGGATTCGGGTCCTCAATAGAAGCACACAGGTGTGTACCTCCCAGACACAAAACAGCCTCCATCAACAAATTGTCCGTATGTGCAAATGGCATAACATATTGCATGAACGGATTCTCCCTTACGTGGTTCGACACCAGAATCTCTGTTGTCACCTGAAGGTAATGTTCCAAAAACCCATTTGATAGAGCATTGAAGTATGCTGACTTCTTAGATGGCTCTGAAATTAAATGTAACGCTGGAGAATTTGGAATTGACATGTGTGTAGAGAGCGTCTCCGAAAGATTCTCTAAAATGGCTCTTGTAGCCGCTGCTGGAGACCTCACAACTCTTGTTGACGTCATTCTTGGACTCTGTGGTACCTCTGGTGTCTCCGGTGTCAAATCGGTCTGTGTCCCACTTGATACCATTCTAGTCGGTAAGGTTCTCTTTACAAGCTGTTCCGTCGCCGTTTGAACAGCCGTGCCAGCCTCCGTCTCCTCCGTCTCCATCTCCGGTGTTTTCCCGGTCTGTTCAACATCACCCATTGCAGTCGGCGTCATTACTTCACTGGGCCCATCAGAATCCCGTGGTGGGCCGGGCTTTGCGGGCGGGTAGACACATGGTCGACCACTGCGATGGCAGGACCAACAAGAAGGCTTCGTCTCGTCGCATTTCTTTTTACGTTGGCGGCAAAGCATACAGGCGCCACGCGAACGGGAAAAGTACGGACGGAGTCCACGACAATGGGCTGGACGTTCTAGACGTTCAGGTCTTTTAGTTTTCTCCGCTTTTACTGTAGATCCGGATGTCGTTTCTATTGGTGATGATGGTGGGGGTGACATTTTGAATGTGTTGGGTGAGGTGGGACGGGATGAAAGATGGTGAAACAGCCAGAAGAACTGACGTAGAATGTGGATGCAGGTTTAAGATGGTGGCGAGAATATTGACAGCCAAAGATGCAACAGTAGTATAACGGGATAACACGCTGCAAGCCACTGTCTGCCTAGTCTAGAAATACCCCAATCTCGTAATCGTCTGATATCTTCCAATAGCCTATGGCGCAGTCTCAATTCAACCAAATCGAATCACCTGTTAATTCAGGAACACCAACGACGATCACGCCACAAGACAATGTATGTGACGGAAAAAGATACAATCGGTTCAGAGAGAAAATTTCCCCTGAGAAGAATGTGCCACTGGTGGAGTGAGTTGTCGACGATCGGTATGAGTAAACTCCGAGTCCGTTGTGGGGCCCGAGATTCGGCGGTGGACGGATATGTAATTCCGATGTAGGCCTGACGTATTTGGCGTATGGACCTTGTTGTACAATAGCAGTTTAAGATATAGGTATATATAAGTGCTCTTAGCTAGTTAGGCCAGAGAACGATATAGCGAGATATGTGCGGCGTGGCTAAGATCGGGCAATAAAAAGTGTGGTGAAATGTAATCTCATGGCAAAGAACGTGTAAGTCGCCGATTTTGAATATATGTAAACAAACAACAGCAATGTCTCAATCCGCGATGCAGGTACCGCCAAGCCTAGTCTCCAAATTTCTCAGACTCTAAGCAAAGCTTGCGGCAAGACGCTGATACGACAAAACTTGAGAATATTCCAAAAAATACAAATCAGATAAGCAAGAAGAACACAATTGATATTCAAGTTGGGGCCATCGGTTCCATATACCAAGGACACAGCCAGTCTGTCAGTCAGTCAGCCATCTAGCCAGCCTCAAACAAACCCAACCCAGGTCCTAAATCCGTCCGTTCGGCCCGGCCAAGGATCCCCAAAGGACCCCCTTCAGCTATTTATTTCACGTTTTGAGAACGCTGCCTGAATCGACCCCCGTAATCGCACGTGGATTATTGCTTGATCTTGAGAATCAATTTTAGTTTGCCGCCAGAATATCAACCTTCTCGGCACCTGGTTTCTGGATGCGCCGGCTGAGCTTGATGACGACCTAATCCCAAGGTCTTGGCTGTTACTGGTAAGTTTTGATGTCCAAGCTCAGTGCCCTCATGACGTCGACTGCGTTTAGGGTTAGTCAAAGACTGTGTTCCTTATCAACATCCGACGGATATTGATAAGAGCAAATGTACCCTAATATAGTTGTATAACCCTATAACTCGCAGATTCCGGATACGTTGAAGTCATCAAGCATAGGGCAATGGAACAAATCATTTCTGATGGAAATTAAGCTTTAACAATCATACTAGATGGTTGCATACCCTTCCCCTCCTTCAAAACTTCAGCCTTGCGGAGAATAGAAACACACTTCTCCACAAGTTCAGAACTGACTCCCTGAGTTGTTTCAATAAATCTAACTGTCTTCAACCACTCTTTAGCGTCAGCCTCAGAGTAATCTAAGTTGGTCGAAATCCACTGCACCGCCTCTTCATGGTTATTGTTGAAGTACTCAATTCCCTGGTCGACCTTGGCAAAAAACTCCTTCACGCGCTCATCAACCTGGTTATCCTCCTTAGCAAGTTCAGTTGACGCAACAACCACCCAGCTGCTCCAAGGAGTGTAGATTTCACCCACACGGCGAATTTCACCAGAGTCGTAGTACTTCTTGGATGTGAAGTGCTCCCACATGAAGAAATCAGTAGAACCATCGTTAACAGAGTCACGAAGAGTAGCAAAGTTGTTGTTGATCACGATGTCACTGAAAGGGGGAGTACCAGGAACAAGCCACTTCTGCTGGTCCGCGAGGACGAATCCCATGACGTAGGAACCGGAACCGATCCGGCTGACACCGATCTTGCCGTTCTTGAGGGAGTCGATGTCGGTGATATCGGAACGGTTGGCACCGGTGGAAATGGCCCAGCCTGAAAGTTGTTAGTCGGTGGTACGCACATACCCAAGATGAAGGAAACTTACACAGGGGAGTTTCAACGTAGGTACCTACCAGGCGGTAGCCACCATCACCGGGTGTATCTTCCTTTCCAAGACCGGCGATGAAGCCCTCAGTGAGACCAACGGCAACGTCAATCTCACCGGCACGGATGGAGGTGATCATGTGGCCGGTGCCGGAGGGGAAGGGAATAAGCTCAACATCGAGACCAAAGTACTTCTTGGCAAAGAAGAGAGGGGTGCTGAAGTGCTCAGGCACATATCCGACTTTGAGAGGAGTAGCCATTTTGCGCGTGTATGGGATGAGGTAGAAAATTAAGTTTGTTCTACTGGACTTGTTTGATGTTGGTACATACACGAATTTGTGAAACGGATGTCGACATATCAATGTGGGGTTTGTAACCCTAGAATGAAATGACGTCAGGTTTGGGTAGGTTCTTGAATATTGTGTTACGAGTGTTCCGATTTGGAAGTTTGTACATTAATGGGTACGGTTGAATTGGGTAAATCACAATATGACTGAGAACGCAACTGTACATCTCAGTGAAGTGTTACTTTAACGAGAGGACGTAGATATCTACGTACATACATACGTATGTATGTCCACACATAGTCCTAAATGCGTCAGTAACTGAGCATGCAGGCGGCTTCCTTTTAAACCATCGTAGTATAGCAACAACTCTAGACCATTGAATGGCCAGTGCAAGGTCTCTGCAGCGATCAACAGAGGGTTGTCAGAGTTTCACTCCTATTTGATTGAGAAAATCGCGGTCTTCATTTACCTCTTTATCAAGATATCCCTTACGCTATCTTAATCCCTTTATTGATTTTCGTAATACACCATATCAGTTCGAGCAGTTATTTTCGCCATCAATACTACTACATCGATTTTGAAATATGCGCTTTGCCGCCCTCTCCGTAGCCCTGCCTGTACTGGCCAGTGGCTCTGTCGCCCACGATGTTTTAGACCACCACAAAGCACACATGGCTCGCGCTCTTCCTGATATACAGAGCTGCCAGGCCCAGTTTGCGGAGTCGGATCACAAGGCTGCCGTTGCCAAGCGTCATATAGCCAAGATGGCAGAATTGAAGGAGTTGGGGGATATCAGGTAAGTGAATTAAACGCCCTTAGCATCGTTTTGGACATTAACATGTGTACTGTATAGCAACATCGATGCAGGCCCTCACCAGAAAAACTTCAAAGTCGTCTATAACGCACCAATTGTACACGACCCGGCCGTAGTGCTTGGAAAAAGCCACCGATCTGCCAAGTCGTAGAAGAACTTGACTCTTACTGAGGCATTTGGACAAGCAAACATGTGTTCTCTTACACCCGAGGCTGATATTGGCCCGTTATGTAGGTCGTTGTTGTCTAGAGTGTCTAGTCAAGAACTAACTATATAAATAGTCGTCGGAAACCAGCACATCCGTTCGGATGTTCGTGACGGCCAACCTGGTATTCCTTTGTATTTGGAGGTTCAAGTTTTGAATCAAAAGAATTGCCAGCCGATCAGAAATGCTTTCATCAATTTCTGGGCTGCGAATGCCACGGTAGGTGTTTGAACGACGACATGAAAGAATGTGGACTAACCCAATCAATTGACAGGGCGTGTACTCCGGAGTCAATGGGTATCCGGACAATGGTGACCCCAATGACAAAACTTTGAAATACAAGGAACATGGCCGCGGCGTACAGCCCACTGATCAAGACGGTATCGCTCACTTTACGACAAACCTCCCTGGGCATTACCTTGGTCGTGCAAACCACATGCATAGTAGGTTCTCTTTTATTGATTGTTGACCCGTT
This sequence comes from Huntiella savannae, assembly GCA_001483325.1. NCBI lineage: Eukaryota > Fungi > Ascomycota > Sordariomycetes > Microascales > Ceratocystidaceae > Huntiella > Huntiella savannae. The sequence goes on along the minus strand of LCZG01000029.1, from coordinate 2,080 downwards.
GGAGACTAACACCCTGTAGTTTCTGTTTATCACGACGTCCAGGTTTACCGCAACGGAACAATCCGCGGGGGGCATGTATCTCACATTGGGCAGCTCTACATGGACGATGCAATTCCCCACACGGCGATGCACGTTTGGCCGTACAGCGAAAATGAGGTCCCTTGGACCTCCAACGTAGATGATCCCAACTTTCTTGAAGCTGCGACAGGCGGCGACCCCGTCATCAACTATTCGCTTCTGGGACGCGATATTCGTCAGGGAGTGTATGCATGGATTCGTGTGGCAGTCGATGTTAATGCTCACCAGACTGTCACTGGCTACAATCTTGATAAACGTGAAGACGAGGGAGAGGTCCCGCCTATTGCGGGCTCGGTCAAGGCTAGCCAGTTTGGAACCACGGAGGACAACGAGCCACTGGGGCTTCCTCTTCCGCAAGCTCTCCCAAAGATGTACATGTGGGGGTCAGCTTTCATGCCGAAAGATGTGAATGCCAAGCCCGAGGACACAGAAGTTGAGAAGTCGTCGTCGGAGTCTCCTAGCCCTGAGCCTACAACCACAGAGAAGCCGGCCCTGGTCAAACGTGAAAGTGACTTTTCCCACATGACACCTCCGAATGAGCGTCATATTGATCATCACTTTGACGAATACTTGCAAGATCACTACGAAGAACATTATCACCAGTATGATCACCATGAGGACTACCACGATGAGCCCGAGGACGATCATCATGACGATCACTATGGACACGATGGCGAGCACCATGATGATGAGCACCACTGGGACCGTCGTGTGGTACACCATGACTGGTCGTCGGACGAGTACCACGAGGAGTATCACGAGCCATTCTATGGGTCTCAGGATGAACACGGGGAGCATCACTTTGAGGATCATGACGAGGGTTGCGATAACGAGGGCGGAGATCATCATCACTGGCGCCAGAGTGGGGACTACGGACATCACGATGAAGACTGTGATGATCATGACGATGCCGAGTATCACGAGTACCACGAGCGACGGGACAACAAGGGCAACACCGACGCTAATGCCAAAAACTGGATTGCACTTCCAGAGGCTTTGGATCCAGCTAAGCAAATGCTGTTTTGTGAGTCTTCGTGCGCTGTTAACCCTGCTGACGAAGTTCATTCTTGCCAGTCAGCATGTGCTGCTCATCGTTAGGTGGTACAAAAGGTTTGAGTCGTTTCAGATTACAGTTCAGACGATAGCTAAGGCGGAGGATTGGCTGATGTAATTGTTCAGGTCACTTTAAAATCGGATTATGCATAAATGAAGAGAGTATTTCTTATTAAAACAAGTGGGCTCTATGTGATATATATGGTTTATAGTATATGTTGAAGACATGAAAGGCGTTCATTATATGCAACTGGAGGCACGTGACTGTGGCCGTAGAAGGTAAGAACCGGAATACAGTGATGATATAGTAAATGTGAAAACGTGAAAATCGTAAAAGGAAGGCGTACAATGTGGAAGCCTCGAGAAGGCAGCGTGAATTTAGAACTTGGTGATTTTCATCTGATGGTGCTCAAACTGACAAGTTTATCGGATGAAGCCAGGAGCAAACAAACATGGAGATGGAAAATGATGTAAGTGACAAGACGGGAAATGGATAATCCCGAATAGGGAACTGATGCATAGTCCAGAGACAACTCCCTAAAATCCCAAAGCGGCTTCTAAGACGCCTGACTATTCGCGCCAACCGAGGCCGAACTTCCGTTATTCGTCAAAGCAAGATCCTGTCTGGATGCCCCGCTCAAATCCACCACGGGCGCGGCAATACCGGCACTGGCGCTACTGGACGAGCGGCGGCCACGCATGACACTAGTGATTGCGGTCTGGAACTTGTTTCGTGGCGAGGCCTGGGAGTCGGAGGATGGCGCACCGAGACTGGGGCGCCGACGCAGCTTGTTGAAGATGGCGGCGGCAGTGCTGGGGGAGGGCGGCGGGAGAGTACTGATTGTGCCCGAGGTGCCGGGGCGGGAGGACGGCCGGCTACTGGGCGTGAAGAAGGAGGGGGGCGCGAGGATGGGGGCGCTGGCGGGGGGGAGAGATTCGTTGGTTTCGG
>LCZG01000028.1:55890-253937 GCA_001483325.1 Huntiella savannae | reverse complement strand
GACCGATATCTTGATTATGGCTGGTTTGTTGCTGGACAGGATGCTTCGGACTTTTTTGGTAGGTGGTTGCTCGGGTTCTTGCTTTGGTGGTTCGGTGTCTAACAGGGAGTCTTTGACGGAAATATCACCCATAGACTGCTTTGGTGGCATAGTTCCGCGTTGTTTGTGATATTCCATAGTCATATCCTTGGCCCGTTTCTCAAAGACGGCTCTTTCTCCGGACTCCATACCCCGCCACATCTTACTTGCCACTTGCGAGACCTCCTTGGATGGAACCTTGCCGCTGACATATCGTCTTTTCTGGAGACACCTTTTACGGATATTTGAAAGATTCTCTGCACGGAACAGCGCATATCCGTTAGCTGGCGGTTGCGGTGACGATTTAATCTTGGAAATGTCTGCTACAGGCTTGGTGGGTGTGGGTGTCGTAGAAAGTTTAACGATAGCGCGTTGTTGTGTATCTTGGGTAGGTGATTTGCGTTTCGTTTGGGATTGAGGAGTACCTTCTTTGCCTGGGAAGAGAGGTGAAGGTGCTTGTAGAGGACCCATGATAACATCTAGCAAGTCCTTGGCAGCTCTCAGTCCAGACATATAAGCACCATGAACAGTGGCCGGGTGGGTACTAGTCGTGTGCTCTCCAGCAAAGACAAGATTACCGATTGGACGACAGAGAACATCATAGTCGTCCCATGACATGTCTACGCCAGCAGAAGAGTAACTTCCATAGGAAAACCGATCAGATGCCCAACGGGTAATGATGACTTCTTTGGGATATGGAACGTCGTCGCCATACATGTTGCGTAACAAAGTTGTAGCTTCTTGTACCAAAGTCTCATCATCATCCTTCTCAGCAGCATACCCAGCCTTTCCGGCCATGAGAGCTACCAAACATGGAAGTCCAGAGCTCTCTGACACATTGAACCACTGGAAGAGACGACCGCGACTATCTGCGTAATCGCTCTGGGAAACACTGTCACCATAGCTAGGATCCCGAAGAACGCCAAAGATGTCCTTTGTAGTGTCCCAAAAGGGCTCTTCGTACGTCAAAATAACCTTGTTCAACACTCCATACCCAACCCGGTCAATAGCGCCCTGCTTCCAGGCCGGTAATGGCGGGTCAAATTCGATGTCCCCAGACTTCAAAACACCTAGTGGAACTGAGCAAACGATATGGTCAGCTTCATATTCGGTGCCATCTTCACAGATAATGAAGGAACGTCTAGTAGGGTCGAGCTCTGGGTCGGGGTTGTATACGATTTTCTTGATTGGCATATTCAGCCGACAATCAAGAGGTTCAGGACACATGAGTAAACCACGGGCCATAGACTGGTAACCACCAATGACCATAGTATGCTTTCCCTCCCATTCGTTCCCCGCATCAATGTCCCAACCGCCTAGACTCAGGCTATGAAGGTCAGTTGCATTGCTGTACTCCAGATTGGCGACATGCCAGTTGAGTAACCGGAAATGTAGTGGCTTCAGAGGAACAATTTCAGACCACTGATTGATAGCTTCTTCAAAGACAGAACCCATGGTAGCACCAGAGGCTAAAGCTGCTTTGTCTAATTGAATTGTGCGAGTAGACTCAACTCCAGGTTGTAATCGCCAGCCCATGTCCTTGGCAATCTGAGCTGCACGCGCAAATTTAGACTTATCACCAACTGGCCGAATTTTATCAGAGACTAGAACACGTTCCAAGACAGGCTTATCAATCCCATTGGCATCATCTATTTGCTTCAGGGTCCAGGTGCCGTCACTATGGCTGTCCCTCCCCTCTTGAATAGCCTGTACACATCCAACAACCCATCGCGGATGCTTGATATCAAATTTGTACTCACTGATCCGATCAAGCGAATCGTTGAACAACCGTTCAACTAAAACGTCAGATTCAAGGTCAGCTGGGGATCCATTAGAGTCATACAAAGTCGTCTCAGGTCTCAACGCGTGGTACATCAAGCCAAGTTGGCCACGGACGATAAAGTTTAGCGGGTTTCCAAAGAACCCAGTGATAATCATGCCGCCCATTTCAGCTGTACATCTGGTCCCCGGGAAGCCATTTCCAGGTGTCGTTGGGGTCTCGAAAGCCTTTGAGTATACGCGACCACCAACCCGATTTCGCCCCTCTAGGATCAGAATCTCTGGTGGTTGTTCGCCTTGTTCTGCTAGCTCACTTTGGTATTGAGTGAACAGGCCGGTGAGCTGTCGAGCACAACCGAGACCAGACACACCGGCACCAATAACAACGACTTTTCTTCTATGACCTGGGGCCGGTTGTGGTGGTGTAGATATTGGCTTTGGACAGTGGGCACAACCAAAGTTGATGAATCCATTTCTGTTTAACCAATCGTAACATACCGATGCTACGTCCAGCCATTTACGCCCAGCGCAACTAATGGCCTCCTCACGAAGCACCATTACCTGTGGATTCCTCGCCCATAAACGCAAGATCCCGTTGCGAATATTCAGGTAAGTCGTAATTTGTGCCTTGGTGATATGTTCCCGAAACAGTGCTATCTCACCTACGTGAAGAACATATGGGTTCAACCGGCACATTTCAGCAGCATTAATGCTTTGTGTTGCATACTCCTGCTGGGGCGTTCCCCACATGGCTGATCTTGGCTTTATGCTAGAATATCGAGAGACCTTTGACTGTGGGAGAGGTTGTTTCCGTGCCCTGAATGGCTTCAAGGGACGACTTGGTTGTTTTGGTGGGCCCGTTTTGAGCGGTGGTGGCCTCTTCCCTAGCTCTATTATCGCCATGGTAGTAGACGGGTCTATTGATTGCCCAACTTCAGTGTCGGCTGGCGTCGTAGCCTTGCTATAGCCGGTGGGATCAGCCGTGACACCATCAGATTGATCGCAATTGGATATAGAAGAGGGCGAAGAAGACGAAAGACTGTATGTACTCGATATAGAAAGATGTTCGACATGAGTTTTGGTGGTGTTGGGAAGTTGGCTACATCAAAAATGTTAGTTTACGTTGACTATGCTATGAAGAATAGGCCACAAGACTCAGATACTCACCCGTCAACATCGAGGTTAGAAATACTGGGGTGTAACGGCACCGATGGAATAGATTCTACTTCTTCTTCTTCAATATCTGACAATGAAGAAGAACTCACTAGATCTATTGGTTCTCCCGGGACATCTCCAAGTTTATGATCATTTTGTATGAGAGGTGGTAACTCAGTCTGACTGATAGTCATGGCGACAGAAATATCAACATTTGATGTTTGGGGAGATTCGAGTATCGTGGTCATAACCTCTGAATTGCGGGATATGGAAGTCTGAGTGACTTCTGGGGCGGATATATCCCCCTTTGAAGTAATCGTAGCCATGGTTGTCATCAAAGAAGCGATACGACGAACAAAGTTCATATATGCGTACTAAGAGTAGTATTCGCTTCGATTCCAAGTTGAACCGCCTCCAACACTATGTTCCAAGTGTATGAATACCGACTCCTCTTCGATAGCACTCAACGTCGTGATCTAATATCCCAATCCTCAATATAACGACTTATTCTTCATGAAACCGGAACAGGCACTACTGCCTTTCAAACCATAATCTCATAGATGAATAAGAGTAATTGAGCGAGATATCGGCCAAGATGACTCTCCGTCGGGAATATAACAGAATCAACCGGAATAGCGGGTACGGATTCGAAGTAGCGTGGGGGGTTGGCGGTGTATATGTGGGGATAGAGTTGATGATGACGCCGGCGATGAACAAGACGGGGAAGGCACTGAAGACAGTGTGTGAGTTTTGGCGGACCAGGTGGTAAAATAGGAAGTCGCCTAAAATGGACCGGCCGGTATGGAGCCCCCGATGGAATAGGCTGAGGGAAGTTGCAAAAAAAAAAAAAAGATGTATAACGGTAGTATTGTAGAGGCAGCACCAATGAAGATAAATGCATGTATATTGAAAGAGCGAAAAGAAGTCAAAGAGGGCGCTTTCTCCCAAAAATCTCTCGATACTAGACAAAAACTCGTGTGGAAAAAAAAGTGTCAAATTAACGCTTGTCGAAATAGCACCAAAAGGTGATTTCATTTGTAGCCCCCCGAACCAAGCACCGAGCGATAAAAAAGACTCAAAAGTGCCAAGATTTCCTTGCCATTATTAACGATACCTGCTTTCGTCCAGCGATTAATTGAATCGATCTCCCGTCGACTCTTCACGTTGTCGTCTACTCAGAACAGAAGGAGAAAAATCATCGCATATTCTTCCTAACTCACTAGCACCGTAACATCTGACCAATCAGAGTGCGCGGGGCACCGCGCCACACATCCATACTCAATGGTCTATGTATGCATGTAAGTGATCAAATGCTGTCTTGCCACGATACCTTCGCGAACAAGATCAGTCGTTAGAGTTTGTATGATTGATAGATTGTAACCATTCGTGTTCATCATGGCGTTTGGCAATCAAATTCGATTCGGTGTCTCTACCCGAAACAAACTTCGTCTGGTTTGCAGGAAATGCAACAATGAATTCACATCACGTGACGAACATATCCGTGGGCCTTTGTATACAACTAATGGTATCAAAACTTATTAATGGTCATAATATAAACGCTGCAGGAACAAAACTTCTTCAATCGACCATCATCGCATACGACTTATCAGATCCAAATATACCGCCTCTCGACTACTAAGCTTCACTCACTCCGTGTCTTATGAATCTGGTACATATGATCCAGTCTCAATCACCGCATCCATCATACGATTCCCGCTTATAATCGAAGTCGTGCATATGATAATGTCCCGTTTATCTAGAGAAGTCGATTTCTTGTCAGCTTCTATATTCACCGATACAATCACTTGTGAATGTTTAGACTTACCTCCTTCTTGCTTGGCAATAAACCGCAACGCCGCGATTTCTGCAAACGTGACACCACCAACAAAGACAACAAAGACAGTCTTTTTGCTCTTGTCGGCCGAGAGCAAAGCACGAGCTTTAGATGTCTTTTCATCACCCCGCTGAGTCTCTGAAAATGTGGGACCCCGAACATGTTTGACTGCATCCTCAAAACCGTTCCATCCACTGGAATCAGTTCCGATTGCCGTAGGCGGTGGAACTGTTCCTCCACCTGCCCGAGAGATCTTACTGAGGTACTGCTTTTGAAGCACACTCTGGACTAACCGAACAGAAAGAGGAGCATAACCGCTGTAAACGTAGGCGATATCATTGGGGTCGTCCTCCTTTACCTCATCTACAATGAGTCGAAGTTGGCGTCTGAGATAACTGTAGTTGGTCTTCTCGCCCGGAGCTCCGGCACTGGCAGTCAACGGGATGACAGCAGATAGTGGAGACGACTGTGAGAGAATCAACTGAAGTTTTTCCAAGCGAGCAAGCGTCAAGAGATGCTGGTAACCGTATCCCTGGAGAATGAGACGTCTGAAAAGGTCAAACTCTTTTGCCTTAATACCACCAGACACACATGAGTAGATACATAACAACCTCAAGACCTCATGAATAGGTGTATCTCTCGCAATCAATTCTTCAATGGAGTCCAGTTGTGATGATGGATCAGCCCCGGCAGCCAAATTCTGCTGAACCTCCAAAATCCCCTTGAAGAGGTCTGTCCGTGTATGCTTGATGATTTCCTCAGCAAGTCCACTGTGTATTCTCAAACTTGCCTGCTCGGCTTGAAAGGCCGGTAAATTGCCCACAAACTCCTTCAACTCAGCAATAGTCTGAGTGCTTTGCTTCAGTTCGTAATCCTTTTGGAATTTCTGTAACCGACGAGCCACCTCGTTCAGTTTACTACCAACAATCGCAAAGTTGGTATCTCGTAGTTGAGAGTAAAGTTTGTCTGCAGAGTCTAGCTGGATAGCCCGCTTACGAGTCTGAGCTGGGGTTCCAGACACTGCTGGAGCTTGGGCACCAACCACAGTCGTATCAACCTTGGCCATATTGTTGTTGATTGTGAATACTTCGTCAAGCAGACCCTCATAGGTCAATTGTGTCAGAAGTGGTGTGACGTAGTCTACTTCGCGATCGATGATAATGACACTTTCCACCTTCGTACTGGGGACTAGTCGGGGTCTTGTCTTGTCAGTCGGGTCCTCGTCGGCCAATGCCTCTTGTCGCATTCTTGTCAAAATATCTGCAACTTTTTTTGCATTATGTCCCTTTCCAATGATGCGCGGGAAAAGGCCATGTGTCTGTTGGATTTCCATCAATGCCCGTGATATCAAGAACAGTGGGGTGACATCTTTAGCAAGGTATAGATCTTTGAACGACTCATCCAGCTCCAATGATAGGACATCTTGTTCGAGAGGGAAGAATGACAATGGCAGCTCATGTATCGTCACGTCTCCCATGACTCCGGCTTCTTCAAGCAGTCTGTCGGATACAAGCGTTCGCCGGGGAACCCAGCATATGTGAAAGTCATGGCCGGTCAGGCTTTCGCGGCGAAGTCTATTGATTTGGTCTACATACGTTAACGTGTCAGCACACTACTATGGTATCCACTACGTGGGTATTTTCGGTGTAGATACTATGCAAATGAGCTGGGCGTTGATTTACAACGAGAATAGTTCATCTTCGGTGGATTCAACCTACTCTACGGAGCAATGGCAACCTCCGCAGAGCCAATTTTCACCGGTACCATAAGCCACAAACCACTTGGTGTTGTCGGCTTTGAATTCTAGCGCAAATAGCGGGCTCCAAAATATCGGAATATAGCGAACACGCCAACTGCGGCTTGTTCAACATTACAATAGGAAATGGCGCGAACTACAGACCTGCTATTTTAGTGGCTTGTCGTCCACTCTCTCCATGAGCAATGAATATCACATTTCGCTGACTGGTATCGGCATGGTCATTCTCAATGACGAAGAATTTGTCGACGCCGTATTCTTGAAGTGTCGTGACCTTGACAATGGTGCCTATTGGGCCCACTAAGCCTTTTTCGATAATGAGGTTCTTCTTCCCTTGAACCTGATGGCGCGAACAGAAATTTACATTAGCAATCGACTCTGATATTCAAACATAATGCGCCAAAGACCTCTCTGAATCAAAACCACCACTGTGTGGAATTGCTCATCAGCTTAGCTCCCCGGCGCCGTCGCCGTCGCAATACAAGGAAAGCTTACCCCTTCCAGGAGATTCAGCAATGACTTGCGATTCTTCTCACGGATAAGATCCGTACTGAACTCCTGTTGAGGAGGCATTGCAAGCTATAAAACGTCACGAATTCGGATAGAACTTTCGGGTAATAAATCCAGCTTCTTGTTATGTTTCTCGATTTGGGTTTGGAGTTTATGCGCCAAACGAGCTTCCATCACTGTAGAGCTCACTTAGCTGTAGATCAGCGGGGATCAGTGCGTTATCGGTTTAGCCAGCGATTACCCGGCGCATGCAAGAGCCGCCTATACAACGTCATAACCAAGTTATGTACACGCATACTGTACATGCTTATATTGCGTTGTAAACGTGAAAATGGAATCATGAAAGGCATTTGTACTTAGTAGTGCTTGGCTTCACAAAAACAGATATATATATTTTGATCGCTAAAAAGTCCATCAATATACACCCTTAAACCGAATCGTCGTGAAAGAGGAACTCTATGTCACGAATTTTGTAGTTCGCTGCCATTTGAGAAAACCTCTCATCACCTTCGGGTTTTTCATTAATCGTATTTCCAGTGAGCATACTTTGGAGGCTCATACAAACACTCTCTACATTCTGCACAGGACTCCACCCAGTGGTGTACAACAAGTCGAGGCAGATGATTCCATTCGAGTAGATGTGTGGATGAATAGGGATGTTGCGATCGGGAGCCCTCACAAAGGTGACCTCTGGTGGTTCTACAGCGGCAACAAATTGGTTAATCGACGGTCTACCATAGTGTGGCTGTGTGCGAGGTAAAAAGACATACCGATTGGATACTGATCTCCAAAAACAATCTTGAGTCTGAACTTTTGTCCTTCGTAAATAGGGTGTTCGCCGATAACCTCAATGTCAACAAGCCATTCTTCCAGGCTGTCTGTCGACACCATAGTTATGCCAGGCGGCGGTCCTGATGTCGTGATCTTTATGTTTCAACTACCTGTCAGCTAAAGGTCATGGGCCGCACGGATGGGTACTTTATATAGGATCTAATACGTACCTTGGACAGCTCCTTGGCAATCCGCTTATGAGGAAAAGGCATCATTTTGTTCGTTGACTATGCCTTTCCAAGTTGGAGACGGGATTCAGTATCAACAAAAATGAAGGCACTACTGCGCTAAAGGATGTAGATGGAGTCGAAATAGGTGATAGTTGATGAACAATAGGAACGGCGTGTTTCTGTACGAACAAGAAATTGGACGAATGATCACAACAGGAATCAGATGAAAACAAGAATGAGGTTCTGGAAGGCAATTGTCATCGAGAGGGGTTATTGTTATAAGGGTCGCTTTTTGACTAGGAAATAGCTTTAGCAGGTGGGTTGATGTCGTGAAAGGTAGCTATCAACCAGACGTATCGATTGGGTCACCACAGACGCCGGTGGAGATTACATGCGCGGCACAAAATGCAGGACGGTAGAACGGCAGATACTTCTGCTCGATGAAAAGTCTTCGCATTCACTGGATTTGAGGATGGATGCGGATATACTCACAGGTCGGAATGATCTGGATATTCTATCGCATTCAACGCAAGGCCATGTTTTTATAGAGATTATGTGGATCATGCATGCATGGGAATGCAAGATCAAATCATGTGGGGGTATAGTATGTATACAAAACAAGCTTGAGCTCTATGAGTAGCTTCTTCAAGTCCGTTGTTTCCCACAGAGCTTTCTTAGATTGTAAAGTGCGCTGAAGAAAATGGGTACATACTTGGTTTTTATGTCAAGGCTACATCATTGGTTGCAACGAAAATATGACGCCTGTTTCTTTACACTGCTATTACAACAGGTGCATGTGTCCGTGTTCATAAACACTCAAAAATGTTTATATGTTTGAACAAGGACAGTTTTGACGTACACTCAACCACATGATCATCCCATCTTCTTTGTTAGGGTTTCAGTGATTATATGTACACCGATCCTCAATACTAAGCCGCCTAGGATCAACCTAGATTATAAGCAATTGAAAATCGGTTACCGTGAAAAGCATACTATGGAATCCGACCACAAACCAATCACACCTACCGGTTACAGGGTGACCCGCACTCCATGAAGATAATACGACTTGCACATATGTATCTAGATACGTGTGTATGCACCTGTACCTAGGTAGAATACAGGAGACCAGACGAATGGGAGGATCAGTATGCTTAGTGTTAATCCAGATGATCAAAGTCCCACAAGAACACAAACGTTATGTGCGTGTGTGCATGTAGTTAGTGGCGGACAGAGATCCATTGCCGTCATGTCCGTGATTTTCAATGGCAAACGTGGGTATATGGAGGTGTCTTGAACACAACCATGAGGTACGCAAGGCTGGTCTATGCTCTAATTGAATCAGTTAAATTCACAGTCGTGAAACACGAGATTGCCCTCAACGTCTGGCATAGCTATTCAAAGCCTAAAACATCACCGTATGCCTCAGTCTGGTCGCACATCGTGATCATCATACTTGGCGAGAAGTGACAGTCTTGGTGCCTGTGGATTCCCGATCGGGAAATTCCTAGCTGAACCTATGTGTCATCCCGTAGTTGCCGTGCCGAATATTGTACATGGATGAGTTGACAAGTCTGAGTTTCTCTACACGGCAATGGAACATCCATATTGTGTTCCTGAAACTCTGGTTAGGTTCGCCTCCATCGTCCTTTAATCCATCATACCTATAAACGAATTCTTCATCATACGACCTATTGCTGACGTCATTTCACGGCTCTGGTTACTTTCATCCAAGTTTGGCCTCATTCTCGACCTAAATTCTTCAACCTAAAGACATCGAGTAAGTCTACCGGCTGTCGTGCCACACCAAGTCATAGGTCCCCGTTCCGTCTGCTTGCTCTAGTCTTGGTAAAGTGTTGATATTTACCATATCATGAAAACACTTCTCTGTGGTAGATGTGATTGTTCACTAGAGCCACACATAGTGCAGTTGTCTGTCCAATAACCCACGTTTATCTGGCGCGAACCTGAATTTTGTTATTAGCCTGTTAACAAAAGCCCTTATTATAGTCCTTATACGTATACGCTATTCCTACAATAGATTCATCCCACCTTGCACTCAGTCAAATCCATTGAGAAACCTGCCGCAACAGCCGACTCAGCCGTTGCCCTCAGCGGCCTCAGATTCACAGTCTAGATCGTTGTTGTACTGAGTTATCATATATTGTCTGACAGACGGCATATGAGAATCTTGCCTTTGCTGGCCGTTGGTTGTTCTAAGCTTACCCAGGGCGTATTGGAATTTTCTGTGGCCTGCCACTATTTTTGAAGGCTGCCCCCAAGATATCTTTCTGCGCCTCGCCCCACTACCTCGAGCCAACCCATCAAACGACCTGTCGAATGCGACTCAGCCCCGCGCCAACACGCCCGAAATCCTAGGAAGAGCCATTTTATCCACGATTGGTCAAGTAAAACAATCAAGAACCCCTCCACTGCCTCAAAAGGTTATTGGAGTGATCATCAGTTCAAACAAGTGGGCTGTAACAAGCATTGTTCCTACTGCCACGGAGTCCCTCCCTGACCTGGTCTCTGCGTCTCGAGGTTTCCGATATAGCCAAACAATTGTATGATTCGGTTCAGAGTTGTCATTAGCGTTCTATTTCAGAGACGCTTGAATTGGCCCTTGCTCCGTAGTTTAAGACTATAACTGGCACCAAGTCGCGGCTCCTTTGCGCTTATCCAGGTAACCAACTAGTTTTACTACCTAAAATTGGGATTTCCTTCAGTCCACCACGAAGTCTTTTCAGTTTATTCCCAAGCTGTTGATTCAGTTTTGACAGCGATTTTTGGACTCGCTTGCTTATTACGACCCCTCACCTCCAACACTAAAAGCATAGTACATACTCGACCTTCGAAAAGTCCCCGGGCAGCAAATACACTTTTTGGGTGTCTATATAACACCCCTTGACGTCCGCACCCCAAGCCCACTACTTCTTGAGCTTTGATAGTTCACTCCTTCCCCGCAACTGTTCTGTTTCTATCATTATATCCACTTACCCAGCTTGCTTTATTTTGGGTTTTCTTCTTCCTTTCTTTTTTCTTACTCATTCAATCTCCAATTATATACCGTCATCATGAGTTGTAAGTCTGATTCTAACGCTTCGAAGCGCTGTAACTATATTGTATCAGTCACGCGGGGCAGGTTGCCCAGTGTCGCCTGGCGGAGGTGTGGCTTTTCGGCAAACCCCACCTGAATCGCCAGACCTTTGATTCTGCAATGCGCCACTTCATGACGATGGTTTACTAACGCATGATATATTGATGGTATAGCATGGCTTAACAAACTCTCGGGTCAACCCGAAAGCTACGAAAAAAAGTAATAACCAACTCCGCCCCTCTCCTTTACCTCATTCACCGCGAGTCGCATTTTCAGTTTCGACGTGCGCCTCAATTGTATCTTCGGAAACATTTATATGTTCGCCAAAAGTAGCTTGGCGACTTACATATACCTGGACTTTCAATTCGAGTTTTCGATACTACTACCGAACTCCAACGTCTATGTCTTCACTTGCACTTAGGCATCTGCACATATACATGCCCCTCGCACAATAGCCCAACGCGCATACTAACAAATGACTTCCGACGTTAGGTCCAAATACAAGTTCGGCAAAACCCTTGGTGCCGGCACTTACGGTATCGTCCGTGAGGCCGAATGCACCGATAGCGACAAAAAGGTCGCTGTCAAGATCATTATGAAGAAGAGTGTAAAGGGAAATGAGAGAATGGTACACGATGAGCTAAGCCTCCTCAAATCGCTCAACCACCCTCACATTGTCCAGTTTGTCGACTGGTTCGAGTCAAGAGTAAGCTTTATCTCAGCCTGGCAGATAAGAGCCCGTGTATCTAATTGCCCAATCCAATGCCTTTAGGACAAGTACTACATCGTTACCCAGCTTGCTACCGGCGGCGAGTTGTTTGACCGTATTTGCGAGCAAGGCAAATTCACCGAGAAGGATGCTGCCAACACTATCAGACAGGTGTTGGAGGCCGTTCACTTTTTGCACGAGAAGAATGTTGTTCACAGAGGTTAGTTTCCATCATCGCGTAGAACTGTCGGTATATAATTGCTAACTTGCCTTGTACGTGTCCCCATAGATTTGAAGCCAGAGAACTTGCTTTACCTTACTCGCGATGCTGACTCCGAGCTCGTCTTGGCAGATTTCGGTATTGCCAAGACGCTTGATCGCCAAGATGAGGTGTTGACCACCATGGCGGGTTCCTTTGGTTACGCTGCTCCTGAAGTCATGCTTAAGCGCGGCCACGGAAAGGCCGTTGACATGTGGTCCATGGGAGTTATTACTTACACACTCCTCTGCGGCTACTCTCCCTTCCGCTCCGAGAATCTCCAGGATCTGATTGACGAATGCACGACAGGTCAGGTTGTGTTCCACGAACGTTACTGGAGAGATGTTAGCGATGCCGCCAAAGACTTCATCACATCGCTTCTCGCCCCTGTTCCCGAAAACCGCAAAACCAGCAAAGAGGCACTTGAGCACCCATGGCTCACTACCAATAGCGCCAGTGACCACGACTTGATTCCTGAGATCAAGAATCACTTGACCAAGGCCAAGCTCCGTCGCGGTATCGAGATGGTCAAGCTGGCCAACCGTATTCAGGCTCTTAAGTTCTATGAAGAGGATCCTGAAGACTCAGATCTCCCTTCGGATGAGGCATTTGCTAGAGAGAATAGCGCACCCACTACAGAGAAGAAATCCCTTAAGTCTATGAAGGGTGCTATCTTCCGCGAGGTTGTTCTTGCTAAAGTGCGCGAAATGAAGCAACAACAGGCCGATGACAAGGCTCAGGAGACTGTGGCTAACACTCCTTGAATTGCTCTACGCGCTCTTTGAGTGAATCCAGTTTTGGGGACGAAATTTATGGGATCATTGGTATAGGGAACATTGACCACCGTCATATTTGGTTTCATGTGGAAGAAGACTTTACGGGCTCACAGGAGGCTTGTTCGAAACAAATTCAAACAACCGCTAGTCTTGGTTTTGAAGATTGTTTGTTTGGTGGGGTGAATTTTTTTCTCTTTGATATCTCGCTATAGTTTTATGATTTAGAACATCTATCTTTAAGAGTATTTCTTAACCATTATCACATATGTACAACGCATCTAGTGCTTATGAGTACCATATCAAGACTTAGGGTTAAATGTTATTTCTATGCACACATATTGACAACGTCGACATCAACAAACGTGCGGTGTCCATGTTGAGTTAAAGTATACAATACCGATCTGGCATGCAGATGGTAACTGTTGTGACATCAACGTGCATCTCAACTAGCTTAGGATCTTTGACTTATACGTACTTTCACTTTGCACGGATTTGCCTGGGCGGGACCGGGGTTAGATGTCAAGCCGATTTGTTGATCCTTTGGTGACCCCAACAAGTTGTACATGCGTAGCCGCCAACAATTGTAGGCGGTGCAGTATATAAGGATTGTGGGCACCACATCATTACAGCCTGAGGTCAATTATACACATGTAAATTATCTAGGCTCTACTAATCTGTAGACAATTTTGTTTTCATCTTGATATTCAAGTAACTAAAGATTGTTCATATTTGTCAACTATCTGCTTGACTCGAGGGCTCTTGCGTTCAAATTCCTGCATGCTTTGTCTGTATCCAGGACAAAACTTTGACTTTCTGCATATATTGCATCTCAAACATCGAGCTCCTTGTTTTCTCATAGTTGCGCTTGAAATATCCTACTTCTTTCTTTTCCATCACATCAACCATGTTTCTCTTTGGAAAGCAAAAGAATACCGTTTCTACCACCAGCGTAAAGCTTCCTGTGGCGGATATTCACGATGTCGACTCCCTTGAGTACCCCGCTGGTCGGACGTTGCGTCATATGACTCGGGCAAGTCATTCAAACTATGCGCCACTTCACGGAAATGAACTTGAGCACTATAATGAGCTGGCTTTGTTGCTGGTAGCCCAGTTCATTCAGGGACAGGACGCAGATGGGTTGGTCAAGATTTATGAGGAGGGCTGTGGGAACTTGGGGGACTGGCCTGAGCCGCCTTTTGAGGTCATCTCACTTGATTGGAGATCTTGGTATGGTCGGAAGGAGTTGATAAGAAGTTGGGTGGCTCTAGTTGAGGATGATATCGTGAATCGTTGCGGTACGAGTACCTGGTTACAGGTCGTATCAGAGTACCTCATCGAGGGTGGCGACAAGGCGTTGATCCACGGGTTAATCGGTCGAGGTACGTACAAAATCACTGTAAAAGGGTGACTGGTCAGATTCTGACAATCTTCTAGGTGGATACCCTCTCATTTATCTCGGAAACGCTATGCAGGTTCAAAGCAAAGAGATGGCGGCAGATGCCATTGCTATCGGGGCCTCAGAGTACAGTCCCCTCGCAAAGTACATCACGGAACCAAAGTACACCTTTCCGGGAAGTCATCCAAGTACCAAGATTGCGGACATTCTCAAGCAAGTTCGGGACGATAGTCGTATGGACAAATGTTCCTCGGGCCAAAGTTATGACGAGACCTTTGGAGAGCTTTTCAAGGCTGACGAAGCGACATTACTCGAACACTGGAACAGCTTAGTTTTGGCAGATATTCAGGCTCAGTTTATCGAAGGATATGAGATTGTGATGCGTATGTTCACAACCTCTAGACAGTCCGGTACATGGTACCGGCCTTTTGCTATGGCATTGGCAGCTACGCACTCCGTGAACGTCTTGTTCCGTTTCTTGCCAGAGTCAGAGCACGTCGCTTTGTTTAGACAATGGTGGTTACTCATTCTTTCGGTCTACGTCGCTAACGGGCGGCCGACGATTGTGACGATTGCAAGTAGCGCTTATGAGAAGACTTGGGATGACGTGCCTGAACTGGCGAGACAGTCTCCGGGTGCACACGATGCACTATTTATGCTTTGTAAGTTGAACTCAAATGCCTTTTCTCGAATACATGAGGACTAACACTACAATTTATAGCTGTCAAAGCACTGCAGCAGTTGCGTCACCTGACGGGTGATCCAACGGGAGAGATCCTGAACGTGGTGTTACATTTCATTTTGGGTTCGGACTTCAAGGGATGGTAAACATAAACGGGTTTTCTATGAATAATGTCAAAACACTGTATCATTGTCTTTCTTTTCACAAATCATCCACCGGTTTATTGAAGTTATGTGAAAGTTAGGGTCTATGTGTGGGTTGATGCTATCGATTAACGGCGTCATTGACAGGGAAGTTGCAACGACATGCCTTTGAGTTTCGTGAATTCATGAATTCGCGACTGCCGCTTTGAAAGTTGAATTGACTCAGAAATAACCGATAGTTTAAGAACCCCGACCGCACATTCAAAAATGAATTTACCCATAATTTTCCATCCATAATTGACTTGATTTCAGCGAAACAACCCACTTCATCATTTGTAGTCAACAACCAATCGACCGTATGCCGTACGGTTTTGCGACACAACCGCAACGCATTCGCCTATACCGATGAATACCTCCGAATTCATACGACATGGCAGCCATTGCGAATAGGCGGAAGCGGATTCTAGAATCGGATAGTGATGATGATGAGGTTTCGTTCTCGGAGGCTGTGGATACCCGGTTAGTTGGTGTATCGGCGCATTCAAAGAAACACAAGATTGAGGAAGACTCTCCTAAGATTACCAGGGTTTCTCGTGTGGTGAGTTTAGCCTATATCATGGTGAAGTTGTTGAGAGACAATATGTTGACTGATGAGTTAAATGTTATAGACACGGCCTGTGCCATTATCAGAATCCTCGAGTCCCGAAGCTGCCGAACCGGCCGCAAAGAAGACTAAAACAGAGGATGCCAAGACTCAAGGCAACATAAGATCACCATTTCCAGCACAAGCGAAACTTCCACAGAAGCCAAAACCTCCACTGAAAGCGCAAGATGTTCCCACAACTACACTTGCAGAAAGACCCCGAAAACCAACCTCTACTGAACCAGTAGTAGAATCCATATCAGACATCGATGACATGCTAGGAGACCTTTCCGACCTCGACGATATAGATTTTGACGACGAGTTTGAAAAGGCGAATAGTTTAGTTGGACAAAGAGCAACTGCTAGGGGAAACAACGGGGTAAACTCTGTACAAGCCCCGTTTGTCTCCAGTACGGCGCCTGAAGCAAAGAAGAGATTACAAAAATTCAATGCGAATTCTTCAACACAACCAACTTCACAAGCCATTGCCAGTGCCTTTGCCCACCCTGTCAAACGGACGGTTGTACGACGCAAGGAAGATCCAGATGATGATTTTAAGCCTTGGGCTGAACGGTTTGCGCCTCAGAGTTTAGACGAACTAGCTGTACACAAACGGAAAGTTGGGGACGTACAACGATGGTTCACGGATTGTCTGATGGGACGCACCAGACAGAGATTACTCATTTTGAAGGGTCATGCAGGTACCGGCAAAACGACTACGGTGCGGCTTTTGGCCAAAGAGATGGGCTTCAGGATATTGGAATGGAGGAATCCGGGGGCCGGATTGTTTGGAAGTGAACAGTCTGCGACGGCACAGTTTGAGATGTTTCTTGGTGTCGGTGGGACGTTTGGTAGTTTGGAGACGGATGCACCGGAGGATGTTGAGATGGCAGTTAACCCGGTTTTTAATCCGGAAGATGACTCGAAGCGGGTTATTCTTATTGAGGAGTTTCCAAATACCTTTCAGAGATCATCTACCGCGTTGATGTCATTCCGAAATACGGTATTGGGATATCTCGATGCTAATACGCCGTCTTTGGGGGCGTGGTCTGAAGGTCGAGTAAAAGAGCCCATTGTGCCAATAGTAATGGTCATTTCTGAGACTCTTTTAACAACAACTTCTGCGTCAGCTGACAGTTTCACCGCCCATAGATTACTAGGGCCGGATATTCTCAAACACATGGGTACTGCTGTCATCGAGTTCAACGCCATTGCGCCGTCAATATTGACCAAGGCGTTAGAGCAGGTCGTCGTCAAAGAGGCCCGGAAATCTGGCCGAAGACGAACTCCTGGTCCTCAGGTACTCAAGAAGCTGGGTGAAATTGGTGATATTCGAAATGCTATTTCCTCACTAGAATTCATGTGTCTCAAGGGTGATCTAGATGGCCAATTTGGTGCCGCCGTGAACTTGGGCAAGTCAAAACGGTCAAAGAAGGATGTCTCCTTGACTAAATCTGAGTTGGAGACTCTAGAGCAAGTATCTCAACGTGAAGCTACACTTGGTATTTTCCATGCTGTAGGGAAGGTCGTTTATAACAAGCGGGATGACACCCGGTTAAAGGATAACCCGGCGGAGGATTTGCCAGACTTTTTGTCTCGGCATTCAAGGCCAAAACGATCCCAGGTTGACGTGGAAACGCTAATTGATGAAATCGGTACGGATACAGCTACATTTGTGTCTGCTCTACATGAAAATTACCCATTATCTTGCGAAACGCCATTAGTAGTTGAGGATGCCCCAACTGCCGTGGACCATCTCAATGGATGCTTGGAGTCATTATCTGATTCCGACATGCTATGTCCATCATGGGATGTTTTCTTTGGTGGTAAAGGTGGAAATAGCGCAGGTTTGAACCGAGACTCGGGGAGCTATGTTCTCAGACAAGACGAAATGTCTTTTCAAGTTGCGGTGCGTGGTATTCTTCATTCACTACCGGTACCTGTAAAACGGCAGCAGCATCCTGGTCGGGGAGGTGGTGATGCTTTCAAAATGTTTTACCCGACAAGTATCAAACTGTGGAAGACAAAAGAAGAGATCGAGGGGCTGTTAACGTTATGGTCCGGTAAGCTGCTGTACGGAGACTCTATGGCATCTCTACAGACATCAGCCGGGTCCAGTATGTTCAGCTCTAGGAATGGACCGGGAATGTCATCTACGAGATCGCATATGCCACAACAACCAATGCCAATCTCTCCACTACCCACTCTTGGTCATACGTCTCGCTGGCCTCTTCTTCTGGATCGTTTACCTGCACTCGCGACTATAATACGCGGTCAAAACCCAAGACATCCGTACCTCCCCGATCTTGAACGTATTGTAACTTTCCGTGGTATCGGTATACGGTCAGACGATGATGCCACCGGAGAAGGAGACGACGCAAAGGAGGGAGAGGCGGGGAGTGAACAATGGGCAACAGATAGACCGACAGAAGAAAAGACTAGAAAGGTGCGGGTAGGAATCCAGGAGACAAAGGGTGATTCCATCCTAGACTCGGTTTCACGGGGTGTCGGTGGTCTACGGTTTGGCGACGGAGATGACCTGGATGTAGAAATTGAAGACGACGTGGAGGATTGAGATATCCCAAGAGCAAACCAGACAGGCTGTACAGGTTGTATTCTAGTAAATATACCGGAACTCGGCATTCTATTTGTTGTCATGAATAAGACAACGATTCAACAGTAGTATACACACTTCAACTTTGACATCTCTCGCCAAGGCTACCACATTCTTGGCTTTATCTCTATCTACAAAGAACTCCATACATCCCCAATGCATTTACATGTCACAGATTACCGCTCGCCAGCCAATCTTCTGGCCTGAACCTCACCAAGGGCACGAGAACCACTGATAACGGCAGCAGTGCCAACGATGAGCATCAACGGGAGAATCTGGAAAAGGTTCCAAGCGGTGTAGTACATGAAGAAGACACCCTCCATAGCAACAATCGAGCCGAGGAAAACGGGGTGGGCGACTGGGGCAGCGGCAAGGGCCTTGGGAAGATGAGCAAGGTTGGCACCCTGGGCAATCCACTATTTACGGGCACGGGTTAACATATATACTGATATCTCGAACTTGGAAGGTTACTTACGGCAACAAAGACAGCGGGGATAGCGGCGAGAACAGCGAGAGCAAAGGTGAGCGAGACCACAACAGGTGGGCTCTGGGCGTCGGCGCGGAAAATGTGGTTGATCTCGGGCTTCTTGCCGTAGCGCTCGGGGGCTTCAGTGACGGTCTTGCCGGCGGAGAAGGGCTTCAAGCTAAAGACGGAAGAACGGATAGGTTCATCGGCACCGAAGGAACCGATAACGACGGAGGCAGTCAGACGCTCGGCCTTGAGAAGAGGAGTGGGAATGTCACGGTAAGTCTATGTAGTAAGCTCATGGTTAGCGGTGAAGTTCTCGGGACAATTGGTAGTCTACGTAATGCCAACGGGTCTACGTACGAACTTAGCAACGGCCTTCCCCGAGTCACGGGTAGTGAAACCAAAGGGAGCTTCCAGGCCGGTATCCGGGTCGCGCAGAAGGAGCATAGCCTGATGAGGAACAGCCTGTTCCCCGTCCAGCTGGGGAGTCAACGAGACAATAATAGAGTCGGTGACGCGCACATCGAGCGGGAGGGTCGAGGGCTTCTGCGAGGTGAAGGACTGGGTCTTAACTTCGCCCTTCTTAGGCTTGACCTTGATAGAGCCGTCGCGGAAGTCCCAAGTGGCGGCAGACACGGCCGACGCGGCGAGAAGGAGGGTGGAGAGGGAGATGAGCTTCATTTTTGGCGGCGAGGTGTATTCGTAGAACGGCGGGCCGGAGACGGATGTCGGGTGGGTTATGGTAGTGAGGAAAAGAGCCAGCAATTTCTCGGGAGTGTCGATATGTTGGGACGTTTCGTATAATTCACGAACCCGGTGATCAAAAAGACAAGACAAGCAAATACAAGAAAGAAACAATAAGTAACAGCCACTAATTGCGCAAGATCAAGAAAATCCGAAAAAAGTTCAACAATCTCTCACAATCTTTTTTCCTTTGGAGCCGAAACAAGAGTTCGTGGTGGTCGTCTGTGGACAGCTAAGCTGCTTCATCCTACTTGGGTAATGACGCTTTGCGCCATGCGTGCTTTCCATAAAATCAGTTAATTGACGTCGTAAGCTGTTTGAGCAGTGGTGGGGCCATGTTGCTTGTTTCGGAAGTGTGGCGTTGACATTGCGCAGCATGATTACTGTGGCTGGGTGTGGCGTTGAACTATATCATGATATTGAAGACTTGTTGGACTATGTAATTTTATATGTATATACAGATTTATGAGTAGTCGGCCATGGTCACGTTTTCATGTCCCTAGTATGAACAATATTTAGTATAGGTTCGCTCATAACTCGTCCTTCCCGCCCTCGCTACCTACCGTTTCCCGCTCAGTTGCTGTGCTTGTTTCACCTACTCCCATGTAGTCCTCCAGTTCCATCCACTCCATGGCAAAAGCAGTCGTTATCATAGCCCAGTCATGGCATGTTGGAATATCCAAATTCTCTCCGTTATCCGCCATGGTATGCCATACCTGGGGAAAGGGACTCGGGATAACATGCAACACCGGCACTCCCCGGGTCAAAAATGGCAGGTGATCATCAGAGATACCACTCCCTCCGCGGAACTTATCATGTGATTTCTCAAGGTCTGGTAAGAACGAACGGCCGTTCAATGGTTTGGATTGAAGAAGGCCACCATCGCGTAATCTCTTCTCGATCCGAGCCATGTTTTGGTATGCCCAGTGAGTAGTAGGGAAGTAACTGGGCACACGAGGACTGGAAGAACCGAGAAGATCGAGAAGCACAAAGAGTGAGATGGCATTGATAGGGGTCCGATACTGGGACATGGCGGGGTAGACGGAAGCTTCCCAGTCTTCTGCCAAAGCTCTTCATTTAGAGAAAGTAGGGGTTTTCAGTGGTTAGTTGAATCGTCTTACACAAGGTGACTTACAGTTACACCGAAACTTACCTGGATCCATATAATGAGTCCGTATCAGTCCACTCATGCCAAGCCTCTTCTCCGTCCAATAACAATATCTGAACTCCTCTATCCTCTTCCATGCCAACTTCCCCATTGGTCTCCATGTCCTTCCACTTGGCTGAAAGAGCCGCATCGATGCTTCTTGCCACATGCATCAACATGGCACACGGAGCCGCACTATCTGTAGCCCCAATGAACCCTTCAGGTTGCACCTTACTATCGTAGTGCGCGACCAGTGTCAACCTCTCCACATTGCCCCCCTCGGCCCACGGAGGATCCCGTGTAAAGATCAAGTTTGTAAATGGCACTTGTCTATCACCCGTCACTGGAGTTGTGCTTGTAAAGTTATGCACATCTGCCCTCCAATCTGGCAACCTAGTTGCAAAGAAAGCCATGAAATGGCTCTGTGCCGCCATCTGCCCCGGTGTTCCCGGAACCCGGGGAATCAACAATGGCGCCAGGAGACCCGCAGAGTTGTCGATATCAAAGTCCGATCCTACAGTTGGAAGTGCTGTGAGCGCGGCATCGCTCAATGCAGTGTATCCGCGAACTCCGGGCATAGAAATGGTAGTGGCGGTAGCCAAAAGCAGCAGCGGGCGTATGAAAAATATCGGAGGGGCGATAAAGGGCCCTCGACGCAGAAACGAGAGCATGCTGAAGTCACTGAATATAACTTGGTAATTGGGGGTGGATGAGAACTACTTAACACCCCGTGGCGACGCAGATTCACTATGTGGTGAGTACCGACGCCTTGCATGAGATCCGGGGAGTTTATTGGGTTGCCCTGTTTACTCGGTTAGGGGTTAAAAGGGTCCTGTGGGGGGGGGACAAACAAGGGTTATGGGTAACTTGGGAGTTTGGACGAACCTTGGAAGTCGAGATACTGCTTTCGACCTTTCTTCAATGTAAGTTGTTAATCTACAAATATCTAGTAGTTTGATATCATGCGCATCTGGATATTTCACTGCAGGAACTCTCTTTATGTGGCCATATGGTGAAACTAACGGATACTTAACCCTAATGTACGTAGGTAACAAACTGGAACTTAGGTGGGTGGAGTAACTTCTCACTGCTGTCCGTGTACAAAATGACTGGAGTATCTGCTACGATGCAATCCAAGCATGATGAGCTTCTCTCAACACATAGGTAATCACATCCATTCTAACGTTAAAGTTGCATTCTCAGATCGTAATAGTCAACAGAGAGAGACATCATTTTATGTTGTTACTCTTCCTGCATCATTTGTAGTCTCTTTTTGCCCGATTTGGTCACTGCTCGACATGCTAGTTTTGGCCCTTAACCTGTTTGGGTCGTGCTTGTCTCGCCCAGGCACGTGAATTCACCACCTCTGATAATAAATTGGGTGCAACTTTCAGATTGGATGTTGTACACCTGCAGCCTCACCTTTACAAGATTGTTGATGATTGTCGCTTGACTAACATCGGTCTCTTCTTTCATCTTCTTTAATCTATTATCGCTAGTTCCAAACATTCATTTTTATTATTATAAATTATCTTGTTCTTACTCTTACTAGGCCTGATTCATGTCTCTCCTATCCAGCAACCCATGTTCGTGATTTTGACTGCCTCTCCTTTGCCTACGACTTGTCTATCGTAACTTAAGGTCTTTGACCTACATATCTGTCTGCGACTTTAGGCTCGGGATTTAGAGTCTCTTGGATTCGTATCATTGATGATTTGATTGTCATCTTGAGCTATATCCTTTTAGAGCTCTCGTGATTTCTCTTAACACTCCTTTGTTGTTGTTTTAGAATTCCTGTCGGTTCTTCTCCTAATCATACATCGTCAGTGAGGCTTCCCGACAAAGACGCAAATATTCCTGGTGTTCGTTTTCCGGACAACAATCTACGTACATCAATAATTTCCCGTCTTTCAATAGACTAAACGCTTTTTTCCAATTCGAACCATTCATTCACATAATTCAATACTCATAATCATGGACTTCATGGATTCGCGTTTTCCGGAGCTCTCGTCTTCGCCAACGCGAGACCGTTGCGAGGAAATGAGGAACCCAAACTACGGCACAGTGTATGCCTCTCTGTAAGTGATCCTTCGACTGAATCGCGTGAATCTGCAACCATACTAATATGATGTCATAGCTTTATTCTTGTTGGTCTCCTTGTATCATACCTACCGCAACATTGGCGCATCTACTCGCGTAGAACAACAGAGGGTATATCACCGCTGTTTATCCTTTTGGGTGTTGTTGGAGCAACAACTGGCTTCGCCAACATGCTGACCACTGGTCCCTCCAGACAAGACATGCAGTGCTGTCAGAATGTCGAGGCTGGTCAGTGTGCTCTTGGTCTGTTGGGAATCATGCAGCTCGGCGTACAATGGGCATGCTTTGTCATCATGTAAGTAGGAATGGACCCACAACACCCCGGTTCGCTCAAAGTATCGACTTGCTAACTTTTGATCATAGTTTGGTACTCTTTATTGCTTTTTACCAAGAAACTCCTCTCACCGCAGCTACACATAACGCCATCCGCCGTATTGTTCCACACGGGGAGGAAGCTACCCCAAGACCTAGATCATGGAATATGGCTGTGGTGGTTGGCTTCGTTTGCCTGATCCATGCGTGCATTGTGGCGATTGTTTCTCTGGTGCTTCTTAAGTCTCGCCCTGAGTATCTCGATAACTGGGCCAATGCTCTTGGTATCATGGCTGCCAGTCTTGCAGCCATCCAATACCTACCTCAGATTGTCACTTCTTGGTACCTCAAGAGTCTTGGTTCCCTCAGTATCCCCATGATGCTCATGCAGACTCCAGGTGGCGTTGTCTTTGCTGTTTCTTTGTATTCCCGCCTAGGAATCGAAGGCTGGTCGACCTGGGGAATCTACGTTCTTTCTGCATCGATGCAAGGGACCCTATTGTTGATGGGTATCTACTTTGAGATGACCCAGTCAAGAAGCGAGTCCACCGAGAGTGGCCAGAGTAAGACTCACCGCTCTCGCCATCGTCAAGATGGACGAGGTACACATGCCAACGATGACACGACCCCGTTGTTAAACGATGACGCAGTTGGTTACGGTGCGAACGCTGGGAGTGAAAGCCGGTCAAAGGTAGATAGTGCCTCCAAGAAGGATAATATCAAGGGAAAGGGAAAGGCCGTCGTCTCCAAGGGTAAGGGACGGGCCCGTGTTAAAGAGCCAGAAATCGTTTCAGACAGCGAAGGATCACCTGATGATTCTCAAGGACAGTCGTCTTCCAGTCAGCCCAAGAGGAACGGCAAGAAATCAGGGAGTAGTAAAGGGAAGAAGCATGCTAGGTCCGGCAAGACACAGAAGTCGACTGCTTCGAAGCAGAAGCATGGTGGAGTGAGCACCGAGGCATAGGACTGTCTCTTAGGAGATTGTGATCATGGGCAGTGCGGACCGTTTCTTTTATTTTGTGGCATTACATTGGCTGCCACATACATAGTCATTGTTTTGGTTTTATTATTTGTTTTACACTTCACGCTTGACTTTGAAGTATTTTATTCATCAGTTTATAGATATTTGAACCATTAAATCATTACAAGTGTTGAGGGGGCGTGAGCGTGAATAATAGGGACCTATAATAATCTATGGCCGCGAGCTGTTGAAGGTAGCCATCTCAAGTAGATCCTCAATATGTGGTTGCCAATTCGGGTCTTCATTTACGGTACGTTCGCGGATAGCCTCGGTCCAAACGAGCCAGGCGAATTCCAGCAACTCGTCCTCTGTAAATGTGATATCGCAATCACTAACTTCATCTGCGTGTTCCAGAGGCGCAGCCCATAATCTCGAAGCTGGCACTGTAAAGGGACCACCGCGCACTTCAAAATGGTCTTTCTCCAATACTGCGAGTGACGACGGTATATTCTTCCCTTTGCTTGCGGTTTCAGCTTGCGCGTTATACCCCGCTGGACTAGAAGTATCTGGAACAACATTGAAAAATGAAGCCCATTTGAATGCCACAGTAGATACATGAATCCGTTTAAACTGAGCCTTCCCGTTGACAAGCTTTGGACCCCACAGTTCAAATAGCATACTGCACGATCTTGGAATAGGCTTGACGAGGGTTGCTCCACGGAGGTTCTTGTCACTGTTGAGATACCACCAGCGGGCCTTCATGTTAAGCATGAGCATGGATTGCATCCAGGAGCCGTCGATGATGAATGTTGGAAGGGCGAGGGCTCTCCTGGCGTTCTCAACGTTTTGTTCACGTCGTTGTTTTAGTTCTTCCGGAGGGATGGTGCGCCTGGCTTCAACGGATTCGTTGATATTAGATACGTTGGACCGTGTACCCTTGGCGTTTTGTATGGGGGCGGCTACAGGCGGAGGTGCAGCTGGTGCTGGGGTTGGAGTTGGGGTGGCGTCAACTGTGAGTTTTGATAGGGCTGTTTCTGTGTCTGTTATGGTGCCGGACATTTCGGTATCGGCACCCGGCGTTTCTTCTCCGGGCTCCTTTTTTGTTTGGGTGGTGTCGACATCTTCAGTGATGGGAACTGCGGAGGAACTGTCGGCGGGTGTAGCTTCGATTGCAAGCCTGGCTGGCTCGGGTTTAACTTGTGGATTGGGAAGTTCCGGCTCGGTTTCTTCCACAATTCGTGCGCCGAGAGTTAATGCGCGGCCACGTGTAACGTATATGGTATCATAAGGTGGTGCGTCATACTCTGTTGACTTTTCATCCACCTCGTGACGACCATCATGGCGTTTTGGTGCTCTGATAGCCATGGCAACCTGTGAAATGTCGTCTCCTGTTTTGCCCAGATAAAGCTGATCTTTGGTGACTTGGAGAGTGAAGTCATCTGGTACTCCTTTCAGTGCTTCGAGTTTTTTGCAGAATAGTTCTCTGAAGCGGCCGTTGATTATGCCATTGACCTTTGGTGGCACTTCGATGACGAGTGTCTCTGTTT
Organism: Huntiella savannae; assembly: GCA_001483325.1. Taxonomy (NCBI): domain Eukaryota; kingdom Fungi; phylum Ascomycota; class Sordariomycetes; order Microascales; family Ceratocystidaceae; genus Huntiella; species Huntiella savannae. The sequence goes on along the minus strand of LCZG01000028.1, from coordinate 228,228 downwards.
GGGAGCTGTATTCATGGAAGATCCAGTCGTGGCAGAGAAGGCGCAGACGCTTGATGAGGTTGACGGAATGACTTCGTTCGACAAACTGAGCGTGGATAATGACGGGGTGACTTGAAGCAGGTGCTACTAAGTTGAGGAACTGCGTCATCTCTCCGCTGAACTGCATAATAAAGGTATGCGGAACTAGAGGATCGCTTGGAAGGTTATCCAAGGAATCATCATCATCGGCAGCATTTGAGCCTAGATTTTCGGACCGCTGCGACCCCGGTGGATATTGTTGTTTTGTGAATGGACCCTTTGGACATGGTATATTTGAAGAACCTATGCGGGCTTGTTCTCCATAATTGGGAAGGTTGTAATGTGACAATGCGCGAGTCTGCTCGGCTAAACTCTCGATTTTGGACTGCCGGATAGGTGGCGACCGGACGCCGGTGGTTTTTGTTGACATGTGTTTAGGAGAAGCACGGGCGGTCGGTGCGGAATTGGTGGGTTCTCGAGGGACTCCCGGACGGCGGGAAGATAGTCCACGATCAGACGCGAGCACAGACGGAGGAACGGTGGCACTTGCTGTAGCGGAGTCAGGACTCTTTGTCGCACAAGAAGTGGCACGGGAAGATGAAGGTTTATCTATGTGTGTAATGCTGTAATGAGCAATGAATGAAAAAAAAAATTGAGTGAGATCTGGGGTTCCTGAATTGTGAAGGAAGCGATAGGTCAGGGTGCACAAAGAAGTCTTTGTTTTTTAGAACTGTTGCTACTAGATTGGTCTAGCGGGACGTCAAATTTTGGTAGTCTCCTAACAGCCAACAGCCTACAGCCAACAACAGCCTACAACAGCTTAACACCGGACAATAGCTCGCGTATGTTATATGTTGTAGTTGCTGAACGTCAAGAAAACCCCCTGGTTTGTTGTTACCGACAGCTTGTGACAGGGGTTAAAGAAGAAGACTGGAAAAGGGAACAACGGAGGGAAAAGAGGGGCAACTGTAGTATTGGGAACGTTGATAATGACGAAAGTGAAGATGAGAAGTGATATTGAGTGGAAGCGAGACCAGAAAAGGAAGATGGAGAGAAGGAGGCTGGTTGACAAAAAAGCAATGTACGCTAGGTGGGTTTCGTGGGACACGATGATTCGATACTAGGATAGGAGGATTGATGGGCAAGCGCCAATTGGCAATTGAGAAGATATGACATCAGGCGGAACTAAAAAGGGGTGTGACGGAGGAATAGGGTGTTGACTGTATCGGAAGACGGTCCTGGATTCACTTGTTATGGAGGAAAAGTCGGTCCAATGTGGTGGGGTGGAGATCGGGAATTCCGGTGTGTTGTGCAAACATCCCGGTCTTCCCGTGACCTTTTTGGTTTGCTCGGTTTAGGTTGGAATGAAGGAGGATAGAGGAAAGAGAATATGGTTACTCACATTTCAATGAGCTTTCTGTATCTGAAAACTCGGCCGATGGTGTTGTGTCGTGCATTCGACCCTTTCCCTTTTCATCGCTAATGTTTCGACTAGTCTTTTCGTTCATCTCACAGTCTCCGTCTTGCCCCGCATTATCGATGGTATCCTCGGCTTCTTCGGTCACGCGTCTCTTTTTGCGCCGACAGGCAGTAGGGTCGACGAAGGCGGCATCGGAAAATTCATTGTGTTGAGGGAGCCCGCGAATTACCGTCTCGGCGCTTCCACTATGATATTCTGTAACTGTGCGTTTGTTGGACATGGGAAGAAAGGGCAGATTTGTCGAATGTAAGGCTATAAGATTGATACTTGATGCCCGTGATTGGTAGCGTAGGGATACGCGTGAATGACGATGAGGCAATACTCAAGGCGTAGTGCTTATAGACAAGAAGACTGGCTGATGTAGAGAAAATGAAGTCTAAAATTGAAAGGTATATTGAAAAATCAAACAAAAATGTAGAAAATTGTGTAGATGCAAATGAAAACACTTTGACAACCTAACCGTAAATTATGTTCAATGAAAGGTTCACTGGCCTTTTCAAGATTGGCGTTTTGACAGGTTGGATTAGGCTAGTTAATAAGGCTCTATAGGTCAAGTCACTGAGAACAAGGGTTGCTGGGTACGTGTACGGGAGGACTACTGAACCGGGACAATGAGGCAAGTTGATTTTTTGCTTCAGGATCAAATTATTAGGAGCAATATTGATAGAAATACGCAACTGAGGAATTCATCATAATTTGACCTATGACTTGAGGCTTATATCGATAACATGGGCATAATTCGTCCTTGAACTAGGTTTATGGGGTTAAGTATTGACTATTGATATTAAAGTGGTGTAACCAATCATCTATGAGTAGACGGGATCACACATATGGATTCGAGCCAAGTCTGATGGTAAATGACGACTTAATAGGCTCTATATAGAAATATATGTATACGTACAAGACACTCGGTAGTCGGATGATGACTTTTGTGACACCCTCTTAACATGTGCTCGATTCCGATGATGCAGTTTAGTGAACCCTATAAAACCCTATAGTCTGCTTAGTCATTTACACGAAAATATAAATGTGGGTCCAACTTGAACCTCTTCACAACTATGTACCGAGAAGTTATTGAGTGGTAGTTATCCTTTTGTCGATAATTCCGGTGTTTTGGAAACCATGACACTCTCGACTACTCTAGCCACAGCCCGGGCGATGGCTTCTGGGAGGGTCAACAGTCTTAGACTCTTTGCCCGTGATGCCCAAAGAATACAGAGTTTGTTTGGAAATCGGAGATGGAACCACGGAGCTGCACCAATGTCACCAGACCAAAATATTCGAAAGATTCGGAATATTGGTATCATTGCCCATGTAGATGCAGTAAGTTGTGGCTTGGTTTGAAATGTCGTTAGCATTTGATTCCACTGACACTGAAATTTAGGGGAAAACTACCACCACTGAGCGCATACTGCTTTGCAGTGGTCTCACTAGAAGGCTAGGAAAAGTAGATGAAGGAAGCACGGTTACGGATTTCATGGATGTCGAGAGAGAAAAGGGTATCACTGTTCAATCTGCTGCGGTTACTTTTGCTTGGCCACCATCTCCGGACCCTGTAAAACTGGATGAATTAGCAACCAAGCCGTATGATGGACCTACACACGTTGTCAATCTCATCGATACACCTGGACATCAAGACTTTAGATTTGAGGTTGATCGGTGTCTTCCGGTTCTAGACGGTGCCATTTGTATTATCGACGGCGTTGAGGGTGTGGAAGCTCATACTGAGCGTGTGTGGAATTCCGCACAGCAGTACAATATTCCACGCATTGTCTTCGTCAACAAGTTGGATCGTGAGGGTGCTTCATTCAATAAGTCTGTCCGGGATATTGCAGCTCGGTTAGGCGCTATGCCACTTGTTGTGCAAATACCATGGTATATCAAGGAGAAACTAGTCGGTGTAGTGGACATCATCGAGCAAAAGGCGTATCGCTATACCGGCGGGTCAGACGGCGAGCGGACTACCATGTCAACAGTTCAACTACAAGATATTGGAAACCCCACCTTGGTTGAGGAGGTTAAGAAGGCAAGAGAGAACCTTGTCAATGTGCTTGCTGACAAGGACGAATCCGCCGTGGAAGCTCTCACCGCAGACATTGACACCATTGACCCTAAAGTCATACGGGCTTCCATTCGTACTATTGTCCTTCGTGGGCACGCCGATGTTGTCCCCATCTTTGCCGGTGCCAGTCTAAGACAGATTGGTGTTGAACCCCTCATGGATGCTGTCATTGACTACCTGCCCAGTCCCCTTGATCGCCCCGAAGTCCGGATCGCTCATAACGGCAAAATATTGCCCGTTTCAAAAGCTGTTGTGGGCGCAAGAATGTCACCCGTTATTTGCTCCGTAGCACACGTCTTCAAGGTCATGCACCATCCAAAGCATGGAATTCTCTCCTTTGTTCGTGTGCACTATGGTATTATCAAGGGTCGTTGCCCGCAATTTAACACGCGCACGCAAAACCATCTTCGGCCCAAGATGATTGTACAGGTCTCGGCTGATCAGATTGAGCGTCTTGTTAACCTTGGCGCTGGTCAGATTGGTGCCATGAAAGATATCAACGAGACGGCCACTGGTGATACCCTGATCACTGTGATGTCGGGTGCTCCCCCTCATGGAGACCGTAAGTACATGAAGATTCAGGCTCCAGTTATCCCCCCAGCTGTAGCTTTCATTGCCATTGAACCTTTCGGTACATCGTCTGTCGATATGCTTCACAAAGCTCTTGATGCCATGACGCGTGAAGATCCATCTCTCCGTTATCGTCATGAAAGCAAGACAGACCAGTTTATCCTTCAGGGTATGGGTAAACTTCATCTGGAAATCTCAATCCGCCAACTCAAACAAAGATATCCCGCTATAAAGGCTTCATATGGTGAAGTATCAGTCGAGTACAAGGAAACACTCACTGATCCTATCATCCAAGACAGAGTCACCTTTGACAAGCCTCTTGCGGGCAAAATTGGAAGCGTCACTGTCTCGGTGAATATTCAACCTTTGGATCATTCTCCTGCTATCCCCTCAGATGCTATCATGCGCAATGGGAACTATTATGTCGCTGACTTCAGAACTATTCAAGCCACTGAGCAAACTATGGCCCGCGCCCAACTTGAACAGGTGACTAAGCTTATAGTGAACGGCGCTGTTGCCGCTATGGCCAGAGGACCTAAGAGGGGATTCCCACTCCATGGTTGCCTTGTCACTATCAATCTTGAAGATGGAGATTTCAAGTCGAATCCCCCAGGACACTTCGCTGCCGCATCTTGTCTTGGTGTTACCCAGGCGATCAACGCTGCTCACAAGCAAGGCATGTTGGCCATCATGGAGCCAGTCATGAAGGTTGATATCATTGCACCACAGTCAGCGGCCGGTCAAATCCAACATGACCTATCATCAGGTGCCGGTGGTACTGTCTTGAGCATTGCCGATGTCACCGACGATAGTAAAATGGGTAAGATCAACCCAGATAAAGTGTACGCTCCACCAGACTTGTACAATGCAGTGACGTCCATGAAGGGTTCAACAACTATGCGGAGAGTGCAGATCGTGGCAAATGTCCCGTATAAGGCCATGATGGACTATGACGAGGTGTTGCGTAGTCGGACGGGTGGTAGACATGGTCTCACTATGGACTTCGCCTTCTTAAGTACGGTTCCAAGTAACCGCGAAAGCGCAATTTAACCGCCATGTTGCGGGACTCTATATTGGTGTTTTAGTGTTTGTATGATATTGAATAGTAACGAGTATACCATAATTCAACCAGACTCTTGTGATACAATTGGTGTAACCCAACTAATCCATGCCACGGATGTTATTTTTCCTTGTGAGCACCCTGCTTGTCGTTTGTTTTCATGATGGATTTTGACTTTGACTGCGCCTCGTTCGTTCGTTCATCCGAGGTCATGGTCGGATTTAGATTGGGGAGGGACATGCATCCCTGTGGTGCAAGGAGAGGTTGGTATTCGGGTTCGTCTATTCATACGTGACGTCAGAAGTAGCCCTATTTCTTATGAGTTCTCAGAGATTTGTTTTCTTTTAGATATGCCTGTACATTTGCATGTTGACCTAGTCGCGTGTACCGAATAGACGAAGAAGTTTTCTCCTTTTTTTACTGGTTGGCAGGTTGAGGGTTGTCTTGGGAACTCGGATGGGCATTCCTTGTTTTGATATTGGGCATGCTATGTTGGGCCACCAGCCGGGCTTACTATGCAGTTGAGAGGCATATGTCCAGGGGCTGGGCACTGTTGTACATGCATATCACAGTTTACAGGTCATCACCAGCAACAATGTCTTTCAACTAAGGCTTGGCATTTCTTTGTAGTCGGGCGGCTTCCTCCGGCGTGTATTGCCGCCATGGACTAACATAATGCCGGCACACAATACTCCGTTTCTATTGCAAAAATCTCGTACAGGAGCTAGCTTCTTCTTTTCCATGCTTTGCAGGCCATCTGGCATCTCACAGACCTCTTTCAGAGTGCAATGACACCTTGCATGCCTGTTCAATCCAACTCAATCTGACGAATAGAAAAAGTGTAAGGGTCTCTGCGCAACGACGACGCTCTGATGCTTACGACATGGGCAGGCAAAAAGAACAGATGGGCGGGTGGTCTTATGCCATGGGTATCTTTCTAGCTGGGCCGTCTTTTGTCCCCGTCATGTTGGTGGTCTATGATGCCATTGTACTGTCACCCAAACCAAAGATGACCCGGGATTTCTTAGGCCGAGGGCCGGGAAACTCAACTCGGGGGATTTTATGTAATCGGCGGGTTTTGTCGCTTCGACCGGAGAAGGCTCTTCCGTTTTCCCTAGTAGCTGCATAAGTGCAAATCACTCTTCTTTCTTCAGTGCTTCCTTTGATTCCCCCCCATCCTTCCCATTAATCTGGACAAGCGGTCTATGTATGGACCCTCTGGACGGACCGCCTTAAAGGAAATGGTATCGTGACCTTGCCGCACAAAGGGGACTTTATTACACTGCATATAGGACTGCCGTGTTCCTGTTGTCTCTACCAATCAAACAATATGTCACTCTGGCCAGAGAAGAGCAAAGGTGCCTTGCGGCGTTCAGTGGAGGTTTTCGGGCCGTCAAGAGTGGATGTCTTGCTGACTGTGATGAGTTACAAGATATTTTTATAGGCTAAAGGATGGCCAGTAGGAATAGGGATCCGGAATAAGCGGCAATCATTGGCGACGGCCCAGCCCGACTATTTTAAAGTGTGGTGGCCGAATTAAGAAATCTTGCAGACATAGTCTATAAGATAGGTGGTTGGGAATAAACTAAATGTGGGTGATCATTACTCATTGGAGAATTTCAATAGCTTTAGTTTTGAGGTTGTTGGGCTGGATATTTGAGCTCGGAATAGCTGATATTGGTGCAGATACTCTCCCTTGTCTATCGGAAATTATCCGAGAATATACATGAGTCTGTTTCTGATTCTGATCACAGACAGCACTAGACTTTTCCTCTACATCAAGATGGTGTAAATGGTAGGGTTACTCGGGTTACAGTGGGATCAAGAAGCCTAAAATTTAACTTCCACTCCGACCCGAATAGGAAATGTGCCCTGAAATATGGAATTCAGTTCTTTCGATCCAGGGGGAATTATGGCAATAGGCTGATTTCCAACAAAAGGAAGGAATCACATCATTGCGAGTAGCTCACCGCACTTGTGCTTTTTGTTGTGATATAAAGTAAAAGAACAGCTCTACCGAAATTGAAGTTGGAGAGAGGCTTTTGGAGGTATAAAAAAGTAATTTCATGATGAGAGAACACGAGGCCCAAGATTTGAAAAGTGGAGACGATAGAATCTTGTTATGTCCGTAAGAAGCTTATTTTGCTTGATTTGAGGTAGTTGCGGTAATTGTTTTTGTGACAGCAATTATCTCAACTGACAGATATGAAGGGTATGACGCGGTTGTGTAGCCATTGATCGGATGGAATGGGAAGGTCCGATATGGGTTTTGGGGGTTAGGGCGAGATTGATATGGTGCATGGCGGGGAAATCTGGCAGTTGCGGAGATTTGACGATGACGGACGAGGAAATTGTGTTTCACAAATCAAGGTTTGGTGAAAAATAATAAGAGTGCCAGATATCCCTGGGTTTGTTGAACTTTATTGGTTTGACGGTCCCTGCTCATGCTTGGGGGTTGAATTTATTGTGTGCTAGACCACGAGGGCGTTCGTTGTTTGTTTGTCTGTCTGTCAGTTTGTTCTGTTGTTGAGTATACAGAAATGTATTTAGATTGATACATACTTGGCAAAGAAGGGTGAGTCCACCAATATGGGTTCTATTCGCCTTCTCTGGCCCTTCTGAAGGACCAGCTGGATGCGGAGGAATCTCGCCCAGCCATTTTCTCATCCAGCAGCAAGGAGAAATCAGTTTTTTAGATCCTTCTTCTCGTTTAGAAAATGGGATTGGTGGAGTCACTTTGTTCCTCAGGAACAGCCGACCGACGACACACATATCTGACCGTGGTCATCCACACACCATTTAACCTCAAACGACGCTGGGACTCGTCTGTCGTTCCGGAGACAAACCCGTCACTCGTTTTGCTCGCATCAACCCATCTTTACTACAACTGATGCATTGGAACTATAATCATTCTTCGCCATAGATAAAAAAAAGAACCAAACTTGGGAGATCCGTGCCCTGGTTTACTATGCCAGGTCTTCTTCCTCCCCCCAGGTCAGCCGGAGAAGACAACCAGAACCGATTGTTGATCCGTGCGGGTCACGATTCAGTTCATCTTGTTACCTGTTCGAAGCTTGAGTGAAAATCACAACTCAATCGTTCCAGCGGTGTAATCCGCCCGATGTTAGAGGCTTCTCTTATACAGCTTATTCCTATTCCTTTACTACATAGTCAGACAGTCTAGATCCCGGCTGTTGTTGTCTAGACCCCTGGGGCCCCTGGAATGCACTTTCCACTATGCATCAACTTGGAGGGTGAGAAGGGATCAAAATGTACTGCCTGCTGAACTTGTTCTTCTCGGCCTTGTCTCCGTCGTTCTGACTTGGTCCATGAACCCCTGGCCAGGCGGTCGGTTCTTTGACAGTGGGGGGCAAGGGGGTAGTCACTGATCAAATCGGCGAATTAATCGATGAGAGAACGGTGCATAGGGTCCTTGACACTTGAGGTGGATATGCATTGGTTTATATTGCTCCGCATACCCTCGTTCCACCGTCAAGTGTCGTCGACTCTTGGTCTCTCCCTTTTCCGTCTTTTGGTCTTTACAGTCCAGTTTCAAGGTCTGACCGCCTCCAGCATTTCGACAAGTCCGGCATCAGAAATCTCACGATAGCTATACAGCTTCGTCCAGTGTCACACTTGATTCTGTCCTACAGTCTTTCTTTTTTCATAAACCAATTCATTCACCATCTCGTTAATCACAATCATCTAAAGACACTCACTCTTTCTGTGTCCTTTTGCATCTTACATAATGTATCCTACTACCTCAGTCACTTCGTTGGCTCTCCTCCTGGCGGCCAACCAGGTGTCTGCTGGCGTTCCTTCCCGGAGACCAGCTAACGGCTTCATCGCTTACGAGAACACCAAGAACGCTACCATTGCTAAGCGTGCAACTTGCTCGCTTCCATCTGGAGCTGGTCTTTACCATGTTCCCGGTGCTTCCAACTCCGGCTTTGCCATGAGTCCCGACCAGCCATGCACTGCCGGTTCTTACTGCCCTATTGCTTGCCCTTCCGGCCAGGTTATGGCTCAGTGGAAGCCTGATACTTCTTACACTTACCCAGAGAGCATGGTGAGTTCACTTGTCTTCTTTTGATGCTAATATATCATGCTAACTCTCTCATCAGGACGGTGGTCTTCTCTGTGGTGAGGACGGTACTGTCTCTAAGCCTTTCCCTGATAAGGAGTACTGTGTTGATGGTACTGACTCAGTCTACGCTGTCAACAAGTGTGACTCCACTGTTTCTTTCTGCCAGACCGTTCTTCCCGGTAACGAGGCCATGCTTATTCCCACCATTGTTGGTAGCTCCGCTACCAAGCTTGCCGTCCCAGATACATCGTACTGGGCTAGCACTGCCGCTCACTACTACATCAACCCCCCTGGTGTCGGTACCGAGGGCTGCATCTGGGGTGATGACTCCCAGCCCGTTGGTAACTGGGCTCCCTACGTTGCCGGTGCCAACACTGATTCTAACGGCCAGACCTTCGTCAAGATTGGCTGGAACCCCATTTACCAGTTCGAGGGTAACGGTTTGGAGAAGAGCCTTCCCAACTGGGGTGTAGAGATCGAGTGCCCTGACGGCGGCTGCAACGGCTTGCCTTGTGCTATTGATCCTACTGCCGGTCTCGGTTCCGTCACCTCTAGTGATTCTAGCACTGGCGCCGGTGGCTCTGCTTTCTGCGTCGTCACTGTCTCTAAGGGCTCTACTGCCAATATTGTCGTGAAGAAGCTTGGTGGTAGCTCTAGCGGTAGCAGCAGCTCTTCTGCCGCTGCTTCGTCTTCTACTGCGGCCCCTACTACTTCTACTACATCTAGCGAGGCTCCTACTTCGACCAGCTCTTCTTCGACCTCGACCTCTTCGTCTTCGACTTCGACCTCCATCAGCTCAACTTCTTCCTCATCATCCTCTAGCTCTAGCTCTAGCTCCAGTTCCAGCTCTAGCTCCAGCTCCAGCCACTCCAGCCACAGCAGCTCGTCTGCCTCCACTACCAGCTCCGAAGATTCCACCACCACCGAGTCCTCCTCCTCCCGCACTACCGCCACTCGTCCTACCAACTTTGCCGGATACGGAGGTCTTTTCCTTGAGAACATCACCACTAGCGCTGTCGAAGCGACTGCCACTACCACGGGCTCTTCTGCCTCGTCTACTGCCTCGGCCACCAGTGTTGAGTCCAGCAGCAACGGCGTTTCCAACACCCCTAGCTCTGGTCCTATCGTGAGCTTGGTTGTTGCCTTCATGGCCGTCGCCTACCTTTTCTAAATGTGCCCCACGGCTTGGCAAATGACTGCCAGTTTTGACGATTGTTAATGTCTCTTCACTTCGACTTCTCCTGTTATTTGTTCCATATTTGCTTTTCTGGGATGACTTCCTAGGGGCCTTTTTTCTTACCTTCCTTACACTCTAACTTCTAATGAAGTCTTTCAAGTCCACTGTCGCCTACCAAACGCCCCCAATCGCTACTCGCCTTGTACTACCTTGACGGTCCAACCGGTCTTGGTCCCACTCTTTTTCTCAATAATACCCTCGCATTCCTTTTTTTCTTTCGCTAGACTTCACACTCCTTTGAGAGTATATTCAAGTCTTAGTGATGCATTCCTTCCTAGCTCCCCGGGCTTTACAAAGCTTTGATGTGTCACTCCTTTATATTCGACGTCGGCTTTGTTTTCGAACATCGATACACTCTTTTTGTCATGTTTTTTTATGGCGAGATGAGCATTGGGTGGTGATGGCGACTGATTGGACTTGAACAGTCAGTAATACTCTTGTCATTCTTTTATCTTCTTCACATTTACTGAAACGCTGGATCCTTGTTCGTTGGCGATCTTTACGAATAATGACGTCTACTTCTTTGCTGTTTTGGTTTGCTGTTTTACGTTTATACCTTTCTGTACGGTCGTAACCGGGTCCTTGGATCCATGGCCTGGTTGTTCTTACTATATATACCTCTTCATATTGGATGTTGATTTAGGGTTTGGGTGTGGGTGGCTGGCCTGTCATCATAACGATATATATGCTATTTAAAAATATTTGCTGCATCAATGAGAATAATAATCAACTTGAAACTGCATCTTCATTATAACCCGTGCTATGTACTGAAGTCTACCTCTTAACCCAGCCAGGTACATACGTCATGTCAAACTCTTCCTCGGAATCCTCCTTTAACGCCGTCGCAACAAGTGGCCATCCAACTACCAAGGGAGACTTCCCTTTGGCACCTAGAACGGCGAATTTCCGCTGCGAATGTGAAATATATCCATGCATAAAGTCCATGTCAATAAGTGACGACACAAGAAGCTCCATGCTCTCATACGTCACCGGCTGGTTCCCACCGATAACACCCTCATGTGGTAAGAGTGCCGGCGGGTTTGTATTGACTGGCGGTTCCAAGCGAGGAAGGAGATGCGTGTTGTTTAGTCTTTTGGTGTTTGCGGTGGCTATTTTACGGTTAGTACGAGGAATATAGTCAGGTAGAGAAGGAAACTTGCCTGCGATGGTATGAGGAGGGGCATTTTCAATTCGTGATTGAAGCCATTGGGCGGCACCCGTAAGGTGATCTAGGTCTAACAGCGCTGCCTTCTTTTGCCCCATGGTGTCGGATGGAGCTGGTGGGGTATATGTGATAATGAAGACACGCCGGGTCAACGATCTCCATAGTAAGGCTCTCGCATCATAAGCCAACGAGGCATGAACACCCTTGCTCTGGAGATACTCGCGATGTAAAGCAATGCAAGTCTGATACGACGGGATATCTCCCATCTTCAAAGCCCGGCATAAATTTCCGTATAGCGGGGCTAACTCGCGCATCTCGGGCCGGAGTAGCATGGCGCTTGAAGGGAATCGTCCCATTAGGAGGTTGCATGGTAATAAGTATGACAAGATAAGTGCCCGATGCGAAACACAAGACTGGTGGGTCTGTCTAAAGGCCTCTTCTAGCGCCAACGATGCTCTCATGTACGAGTTATTACTCAGCCAGAATCTCCCCAGATAATACAAAAACGTCACCCTCTGCGCCGCCGGATACAGATGCAACGGCGAGCTGTTCGTCTCGATATTTGTGAAAATCTGCTGAGCTAGCTGTTTCCTTCGACAAGCAAAAAGCAACCGGAGTGTCAAATTCGCAAATCTATAGACACCAATTTTCTTGCCTTGTGGCGGGGCATCCCGTGCACTGGACCGGTCTGTTAGACAGGTAGTGAAGATCTTTTGAAGAATCTCCGCGCAGATCTCAGTGATGGTCTTGCGCTCTTCGTCGGTGCCGCGTTGTTGCGCCTGGGCTAGGAGATCGGGACGCTTGTTGAGTTGGAGGGTGAGTCGGGACAGCGCTTCGCCGAGACTGAGACACGTGTCAAGGAGGATTGTGCCGTTGGCGGGATGGGTGAATGCCGTTCCGCAGGAGCTGATGAGGGGGGTTAGGAGGAGAACTATGCATTTCTTTGGATCGAACTTACTTGGTCAGAGTACAAAGCCTTTCATGTGTCGCGACAAGATCATTGAAGTCTGCCTCTCTCCAATATGCGATGTACTCCCGAATAAAGCCTACGAAACTCGGCCATGGCGCCATTTCCCCGTCAGGCACATCGTTATCTGGGAGACAGCGTTCTACGATCTTTTCTACGGCCTTGACGTCTTTAAACTGGGTTTTAAGCTCTTGGCCTAGTTTAAAGTACATATCCGAAGCTGTGGGCTCCACCTGGAGCCATTTTCCTAGAGACTTTCCATCATTATTGACAACGAAGCCTCGGATGCTGGTGAGGAATTCGATGATGAGACTCATGATATGTGAACGGCGATGATTGAAGGTGGGGCGGCCGTATTCATGGAATGACTAGTTATGAAATTGGGTTCATAAACTATGAGACTTTTAAAAAGGAAGACTTGATCTTTGGAATATCGAAATTCCTACAACAGCGTCTTCACAGACAGGTGAGGTGAGGTTATGTCCATGATCCCTATTGGCGCGCAAATCACAAGGCTGGGATCTTGTCCCACCTAGAAATAACCAGGCCAATCACAACACACGGTTCCTCAGCCTTGTATGTCCCTTTCTGCATCTGGTAAATATCAAACAGACAGTAACTTGGACATTTCGACAAAAGATAATCAGTACTGCATTGTCATAACAATGACGCAACCGCCAAAAATGGAGACACGGGGAATCGAACCCCGGACCTGATCCAAGCCGGAAGCAGGAGCTTCAACTATGCTAAGGATCCGTCATACCACTAGACCATGTCCCCTCTTGTTATTTGAAAGCTATTAATTGCAATCCAAGAATCGTAGCACCGAAATTTTGGGCCGGTCGAAAGGGCAAGTGTAACCGGACTGTGATATGCTTACTAATTCACGATATTTGCACATTGAAGCTGAGCAACCCGTCATTAACTACCCGTACGAGATGGGGCTTCCAAATCGCAGTATTACAAATCACCAAATCTCGAATAAACCGCCGTTTTTGTGCCTTCAGATCAGCACCTCGTTCTACGTTCCAAATTTCACCTTCTTGAACGCCCTTCTCAGCTTGGCCAAGGGTTAAGTGAAAGTCCCCGCAAAGCCGTCTAATAAGGTTAAAAGCCGCGGCTGCTGATTCATGAGCAAGACTACCAAGGGAACTGCTGACATCTTCTTTGCCTTCTTCATTTCCTCAATACTCTCAAGGACACAGTCCAAAGTTCTCTTCTTCCAAATATATTACTGGCCATATCCACCGTAATATTGTCCTCCCACAACCAAAACCGTCTAATATCCCCTACTTCAACCGGGGTTTACCCGCAACTCCAACAATTGGGTTTCTTCGAAAAATCTTGCTCAGTCAGCAACCACCGACAACCTATTCCCTTTTACCCTTCAACCCTCGCCAATCTTGCTGAGTAAGACGATTTACCGTGTATCTGCAAGAACGGCATCAACTTATACGACAAGAATCACGATCCTATTTTCTTTTCAGCACTTTTATGATGTCTACTTCAATGGGTACCGTTGAGGGGGTCGCTAATGGTGAGTTTTTGGTTCCTGTTTTGGCTCGAGGAGACTGGCGATGTGATTTTTCGCGAACCATGGCGAAATATTATGATGGAGGGGACCTGTCATTGGCGACCAGCACTGTTTACTACACTGGGATGCTATACCTTGGAGATGCGGTAGTGGACTGTGTGCCTAGGGCCACGGACACTGGCAGTTTGCAGTAGTGGGATGCAGTTTCGGTCGGCGACAACGGATGCAGTGCAAGTGATTGTGCAGATGGTTGAGTTTATTACTTTACCTCTGTTTGCTTTCGCTCTACAAGTGTATGAGCCGTCATTATTTTCATGTGATGCTTGCTGTCTCGTTCGTGTCTCGCTTTGTCATCTGATATGTCGATCCATCTACACTTCCGGCCTTGCGACCGCGGGGCCCGGAAGAATCTCACAAGATCCGTCGGAATTCTTCTTGGATAACCCCAGAGCGGCACCGGCGATAACGGCCCCGCGGTTATGAATCTGTCAAATCCCGTCGAGCCAGCCGGCGCTCACGACTTTACTGACATACCCATTCACAGAACGCGATCTCCGCGCCGATCTGGAGCTTCTCCAAAGCTTCTCTGACGCCCGGGAGACGCCGGCCCATCAGGCCGAAGACCTTGGCGAGATGGCTGCCGAGGCTTCGCGGGCCGTTGCTCTTGCTACCCAGGCCAACAATGAGGGTGCTTTGGTTGACTCGGCCAACTCGTACATGCATTCTCAGGAAGTTGCTACTACTGAAGCCCATAGTCATGCCTCTGGCACTCTTGCTGCTCCGGTGCCTGAGGCTTCGATGATGCCTGGCACGCTTTCTATGGCTCCAATTAGCCAGGGCCAGGTTGTGCCTATGCTTCAGCCTGCCGGTGCTCCTATGAGCGGTGGCATGCCTATCAACATGCAAAGTCACAGCCCGAATGCTGGATCTCGCCAGAATCGTCAGTTGTCGACTACAAAGCGTGCTGCTCAAAACAGAGCCGCCCAGGTACGTTATCCCATTTATACCTCCATTATTTCCCTGTAGCTAGTGTATGGGTGTGAAGAAAGAGATGATCACCAAATATTCAATGGTAGTCATCAGCGTTGTAAGGTTTATTGTATTCATCTAAGCGTGGCCATTGGCTCCATTGCTGACCTAAACATCACGACTATTGATGAATAAGCAAAAACCAGCAAAAAAAAAAAGCCACACCCAACACCTGCATCCTCCGGCTTACGTAACCTCACATTGATGAACATCACTAACCCTCACCAACAACACACAGCGTGCGTTCCGTCAACGCAAGGAGAACCACATCAAGAACCTTGAGGTAGAAAACGCCGAATACGCCCGCCAAGCCGAACACTACAAGGCCGTCGAGACCGAAAACGCCACTCTCCGCCAATACTGTCTCCTCCTGCAAACCCGTCTCATCAACCTGCAATGCGAAGTTCCTCCGCCCCCCGTCGGTCTCCGCGGGCTTGTCCCCTCCGGCGCATTCCCGCTGCTTTCCCCGTCCTCGTCTAATGCTCAGGCTGGTGATGTCATTGCTGTTGCGGCGGCTGCCGAAAGTGCCCAGCAGGCTGCACAGGCTGCCGAGGGATTGGCGGTTATTAAGGAGGAGCAGCAGAAGAGACGGCAGCAGGAGGGGGAGGCGGCGGCTGCGGCGGCGGCGACTGAGGAGGTTACCGATCCCATGATGACTTAGTGAGCATGTGTGTGGTATGGGGAACATGAGGTAACCTGTGGGCATTGGTGACGGTGGCGGAGTTGGGGATTTATGTGACGACGTTCTGGGTTCTTTGTTTTGCTTTCATTTTTCTTTCATTATCATTATTGGCGTTACGGATGGGTGGTTGGCTTGGTTTGTCTTCTGCTTGTTGTCTTCATGACTAGCTAGCATAGCAAGGAGAAAGTTCTGTTTGGTAGTTGTAAGTTGATATGTATCTTGTTTCTCCTAACATAACATCATGAACCATATATGTGTTGTGTGTTGTCTGTATCCATTATGCCATACATTGATCAAAACAAATCTACCTCTTTCGATCTACATATTAAGTTCGTGACCTACTACAACGCAACATACGCGTTACCCAAGTTATGCTCCTTGATATAATCCGCACCCTTCTCCTCATACTCGGCCCTCGTAACCCGTGCTCCTTTCCACTCGTCACTACCAACCCACTCCGCAGCTCCTTTCCATCCATCAAGACAAGGATCAGCTGCTCTCCGGACCTTCAACGGCGCCCCTGCTTCCAACAACGCACGCAAGCCGTCTTCCAATCTCTGAGAAAACCCTCTATAGGCAGAGTTACCACCCGTGCAGAACACATCGCGGAGCATCTGGTCACGCTTGGAACCCGAGAAGCGCTGCGTGAGGATGTCACCCGCGATCTGCACAAGACCTGACTGGTCAACCCCGGCAATAGAAGGGGTGAAGAGGACTTCGGGCACCCGGATACGTTCGACGTTGAGATGAATCTGGTTGGCCTCGGCGGCTGAGGATGGGTCAAAGGGGCGAGGTCCACGCTCGAAGGCATGTAAGAGGCTCTTGCTCCAGTCGTGCTTGGCCGCGTGTGTATCTTCGTAGGTGAAGTCATCGTCGTACCGGAGAAGTTCCTGCTCCAGACCCTCTAGTTTACCCATCAAGTCCTCTTCTTCCTCGTCCGACTGGTCGGCGATATCACGGTAAACACCCCAATCATCATCATTAGCACCAAAGTCATCGTCATCACCACCACGCCGTCTCTTCTTGTTGGGCGTGTCCGAGGCTAAGTTGGCGATGCTCTTCATGCGAATTTGTGAAGCCAGACTCTTGCGGTTACCCATGTCGGCCTTGAGTCTTTCCTTTTCCTTCATTTTGGTCAGAGTTTCGTTGAGGGCTTTGCGCCGGTCAGCCACCCAGTCTTCCTTTTGGTTTTCACGACGTTCATCGTCCAACCGCTGCTCCTCGGCGATGCGCGCTTTTTCGGCCTCCTTTTCGGCCTTTGCTCTTTGCCGAGCTTCCCAGTTCGCTTTGGCGAGTTTCTGGAGACGCTTGGCCTTGATATCGGCCTCTTCGAGGTCCTCATCGGGGATGTCGATGAGGTCGAATACAGGAGGGGCAGTTTCTTCCTCGTCACCACCAACATCTTTAGTACGGGCCTTACGGATGGCTTTGTCGAGATCCCGGATGATCTTTTCCAGCTCATTCTCATCTTGCAATTCGTTGTCATCTAGGAGACGTTTAGTGTCCTTCTTGTTGGCCTCCTGAAGCTGGGCTTGTATGGCCTTGAAGTGATCCAATTGACGCTCTTTTTGCATGAGCTTCTCAAGACGCATCTTGGCAGCCTGTTCCTGGAGACGACGTCCAGATTCCTTTTTGCGCTCGGTGATACGAGCCAACTCTTCTGCGCTCTTTTCGATAATGATTTCTTCGGTGAATGGGTATTGAATTACCACATCTCGATCCTCCAAGCCCGTCCACTCTAGGTAGTTTGCCAGTTCTCTATCATAGTCGGTAGACACATAGCCGAAATCTTTGAGCATGTATTCCGCTTGTGATGCTGTCAACTTCCCGTTGAAGTTCGGGTACTTGAGTTTGATGAGCTTAAGAAGATATTCTGACGCCTGATAACTACCCCAGTTTAATCTCGTAGACTGTGAAAGAATAGCCTTGTTGTTGACAACTGGAATTACATGTGAAGAAGTGTATCCTGAAGAAACGACAAGACCAGAAGATCCCTTGTTGTAACGGAAAGAGAAGAGTGAGTCAATACCGTATGTTACAGATGGCACACCATAACACTCAAACAGCAATTCCGACATAGTCTTACGACTATACGCCAAGTTAGCCACAGCCTCCGTCATGACAATTGGTACGTCGATGTTGCCGTCTACATCATTCATTCCCAGCTTGAGAAACACATAGTCAAGAACATGCTCCATAGCATCCCATGAGCTAACAACGCCAGTTCCCAGCTCGAAAGCATTCTTGATATGTGAACGTGACGAGTTATCAACGTAACAGTCGTTACCAGCAAAGGCAAAGGTCTTGGCGGCCTTGCGATCACGGTATTTACAAAAAATTGGCGGAATAGAGAATCGTGGCTGGGAATCAAAGGACCATCCGGCGCGAACATTTGCAGAGCCTGTAGCACAAAGCCGAGTTAGTAGTTGCTACCGCAAAAATCAGTACCAGTAGTTCCACCAAAAGCTCACCATTGTCAATCACAATTGCTGCCCCGCCTTTAGCAGCCAGGGCCCGGGCGTGTCCGTCTGTCGTTACGGGGACTGCCTTCTCGAATCTAGCTTCGCGAACGGGGTGGATCTTGGCCGGGGGATAGGTGCGCTGGGGCGGCAGCTTGCGCGGGTCAAGGTCAATATCCATGGCGCCGGGATTGACGGCCGAGGGAGCTATTGTGTGTTTTTGAAGGTGTATTTGTCGTGATCGCGGTGATGGTCGTTTTTGTCGTTAAATGCGGATTCGGTTCAACGGGTATCGCGATAGTTATTAATGCCACAAGGCTTTCGTTTGGTCGTCTTTGGCTTCGTCTTCAGCCTTGTCTCCCTCTAAATTTCACGGTAGGCGCAAAGGAACGTGGATTTGGTCGCACGGGTGGGTTGGATGCCAGCTTGGGTTTGTTCGTCAGTTGTATGACCAGAAAAAGAGGGAAGCAAGGACCCGGTTCCCTGTAAGATGCTTAGTGGGAAATTCAAAAAGCTGTGCGGTGACTCCCTGGTATCAATTGACCTGGTAGTAACAGCTGGTGATGCTCAATCGACGCTCTAACAGATGTTGAATCTTTTACGATAGCTGACTTCACATTCGTTCGAAACACGCGACTGCACATGAAATATATATTCAGAAAACACTTGAATTTACAATAACAAATGGCCCAATAGTCTAGTTGGTTAGGACGTCGGATTCTGATTCCGTAAGCCCAGGTTCGAATCCTGGTTGGGCCTTGCGATATCCTTTTTGGTTGTTTATGTTCTTAACATACCACTCACTATTGGAATTGATTAACTAACTATATCCCATGAACTACCTTATGATGGCGGTTGCAAAGTTCCCGTTTCTATATTTTTACGTTGTTAGATAGATCAAAATTCTTGGCCCAGTCAGCCCATATATAAAACTTACCTTCGAGGTGGAACAAGGCGTTGGACTGATAATTCTTGAACATCTGCGCAGTCAACACAATATTTTCATTGTGGTTGTTGATTTCCTGGAACGTTGTCAACATAGAACTTAGAAATGATTTCTCAGATACTTACGTTGAGAGCTTTGTTCATAAGAACGACGGCCTCATTCAGTTTCTCCTGTTCCATATCATTAATCCTCTAGTTCATGTGAGGTGGTTAGAGCAGCACAAAAACCCCGCCAACTTACAACATTTGTTATGATACGGCCTACTAAGATGTTCTGTTGGTGCTCGTGCGGACTCTCCTTTTAGGTTGTCAGTATAGGGACTTTGATTTTTCACTATATTCCATACCATTGTAGTCGAACAATTTTGCCCTTTTTATTGTGTCTTTCATGAGTATAAACTACATCCATCACTTGCAATGAACGCGATGCGACCTTCTGTATATAGGCGGTGAAGCCTGGCAGAATTTAGCTCCTAGTCGACATTCACATTGGCGACACAACCAATTCGACATCCACGCCAATTGCGCCATCTATAATAACAACGTCTCTTTACCATCTACACTTATTATCATCATCCCCTCATAATACTTCCCAATGGCTGCACCAACCGAAGCCCAGCTCGCCCACATCGAACTCCTCGAGTCTCTCGACACCCACGGGATCCACAAGAACTTCCGCAACCCACACTGGAAGCCCACCGCCAAGCGCAACAAAACCCTCAAAGCCATGCTCGGCGATATCCAAAAGAAAGAGGCTGCCGCCCTTGCGGCCTCCCAAGAAGCCTCTGCTGCCGCTTCAGACAATGAACACGATGGACTTTCAACATCTGGCGAGTCCACGCCGAATCGCGGGCCGGGAGGCGGAGAGCCGGATTTAGCGGCGGCGAGCTCTGGGTTGGCGAAGATGGTTTTGGCGAGAAATGCGGCGGCGGCTGGGGCGGCGGCGAGTGGCTCTTCTGTAGTGGCGTCTTACACTAATATTGAGTCGGCACCATCTTGGGTACACTCGAAGAAGTACTGTGATGTTACGGGACTCCCGGCGCCATATATTGATCCGAAGACGCGCATGAGATATCACAACAAGGAGGTTTTTGCATTGATTAGGGCGCTTCCTCAGGGTGTGGGTGAGATGTATCTGGAAGCTCGCAATGCGCATACTGTTCTGAAATAGACGGTGTTTTGTTCATGATACGAGTTATGCTTCACTGAGACTCATGGTTATGGAAGAGGTTCTTCTATTTTTGGAGAGGGCTGGATTTGGAGTTTGGAGTTTCTTGATTTGATTGTTCAATTGTTCAATACACTCTTTGGATACAACAGTGACACATCTACCAACACATAAATTACATCTTCAAAGAACATGTTCGTCCAACAAAGTCAAGCCTCCGATACGCACCATCTACCTTTCAATAGATAGTGTATCATCAGGACGCTCCGGCTTAATCGTGATCGATTTCCGTGTCCGCCTTTATCCAATCACTAGTTTATAAACCAGAGACCAGAGCGACAGATACCGCCAAGCTATGAGAAAAAGCATAAGCAGTTACCGCAGTGTCTTTTCTCTCAGAACATAAAGACAAGAGATTTGGGACCTGCGGCCGTCGAGGCAAGTTGTGGGGTTTGTGGGTTCGCGCTAGAAGGTGGGAGGGTTAGTGTAAGTGAATTAATTGGGTTAAGCTTCTATAAAGTTGATAGTGAGTTCAATATTGACTATTTCTTGATGACTTGAGGGTCTTTGAAGAGCATTTTTGATGGTTAAAGAACGCTGGTGATGAAGAGAACAAAAAAAGAAAAAGGAACTCAATTTTCTGGACACCCATATATAAGAGTGGTACGATAACCGCCCATTCTGCGTGCTTAGATAATCACACCCCACCCCAATGTTACGCGGCATCTCTAGGGTCGACGAGTGTCTGTTATCTACCATTACATTCTCACGTGGATGTTTGTCTACTACAGGAAGAACGGCACGTGAAGACACCAATTGGTCCAATATCTACCTCAAAAACTCCCTTCGTAATTCCCAATATCGGCCTAACCACCATCCATAAAACAACCCATTCATCACCAAATCCCAGCCCCACCAGTTAATCAACCCTAGACAACCCTCAACGCGCCAGCTCTGAAAATAACAACATCGTTGATCTGCCGGGACAACCAGATTTATACCTAGCTATATACATACATACACATAACATACCTATCATAGATAAACCGATCATCATGTCTATGTGGCTTTCTGATCAGCAGAGTAATTCATTCCCGGTCTATACCGTAAACGTACCACCCACAAGGACATATCATGACTAACCAAGAACCTCAGAAATCGGCGTCGCCTTCTGCTCCGGCGGTACGTCAACCCCGGCTCCCATGACTGAAATGCCGGTATGAACTAACTCCCTCCTCTAGGCGCCTTCTTTATCGTCGCTGGAATCATGCTCTTTTTCGACCGTTCCATGTAAGTCCCACCCACCCGCTTCAACCTGCCTCCCACACTAACCCCATCACTAGGCTCGCCATGGGCAATGTAAGCCTTCTTCCTCACTATTCCATGACCAAAAACCTGATCCTCCTACCCTCTAGATCCTCTCCATCATTGGTCTCACCATGATCATCGGACCCCAAAAAACTCTCACCTTCTTCGCCCAAAAGTCAAAAATCAAAGGCTCCGCTGCCTTCTTCGGTGGAATCCTTCTCATCCTGATGCGCTGGCCACTTATCGGTTTCTGTGTTGAGTTGTACGGTGTCTTGGTTCTGTTTGGCGAATGGTTCAGTACGATTGCTGGAGTCTTGCGTAATATTCCCGTGGTCGGTCCGTACATAGGTATTGTTATTGACAAGATTGGTGTTACGGCTTCGAATCGGGAGTTGCCGGTGTAGACGAGTTAATCCTGTACGCACGGTATGCTCGTCAGTTGTGGGAAGAGTGGCTCGTTACTCCGGCGGCAATGACAAGTGGCACTGATCTGCTCTGCCACTATGCTGTACGACTTTAATCAAAGTGGTCTTATAGAGACCAGTGTTCTACTCATAATCAATCCATCCATAATACACGAGACACTTGCACTACTTAGAGACATAGCCATACACGTATACACTTGACAATATCCCAAAATGGAACAACACAAAACGCCCTGTACGAGGCTCCGCTCTCGCGGTCGTCAATTTAAAGTGGAAATCCTGATATCGTCAAGCAAAAATCATTTCGCAAACACCACGTCCAAGGCTACACTCCGAGTGGGCCCTAGCACGTAACAAATATCCATCACTGACGCAAGCTTTCTCTTCCTCTCTCTCAGTCCTCTACAGCAACTTAGTAACCAGACTTGATGAGGTAATCAGCAAGGGTCTCAACAGTGTTGGCAGTGTTGCCAACCTGCTGGTCCTTGTTGTGGTGACCGACGACGTAAGCCTGGGTGGTCTTGGCGCAGCAGACACCCTCTTGACCCTATATCGGTACAAAGCCCGTGTTAGCTCAGGTTCGCTCAAATTCAACAGGTTTGCATGAAACTTACCTTGCGGCCGTAGAGAGATCTGTCGTCGACTCTGGTGACGACGAAACGCTCACCGTTGAGGTGGAAACCATCGGCGTAGACGGGGTTGGACGAATCAGGACCGGCAGCAATGGCGGCAATAACAGCCTTCATCTCAGCAGGGGAGATCTATGTATGATATCAATGTCAGAATCAGATACAGAGAGTTGATGGCGCTTAGTGGAATGACGTACGGTGAAGCCAGCAGAGGCGGCCCAGACAGAGTCACCAGCGGCGCTGAAGATGGCACCCTTATCCACGTTGTTAGAACCAACGAGGCTATATTTGTTAAATATGTATTAGTGATCGTAACTTCATGGTGATGTCGACTTTTTATCGATTGCGCGTGGTTGCTTGGATATCGGATGACTATCTGATCGAGGGGTAGAAAGAAAGGGTAGTGTGACATACGAAGAGTCGACGTAAGCTAATAGTAAATCCCGAATTAGTTGATATGTTCAAAAGATAGCTTGCGTAGCAATTGCAATGTTGCCGATGGGAACCGAATGACCATTTTGAGTTTCGCGGAGCAATGGCTTCCGCCGTTTTGATTTCTGGGGAGAACGCGGCTCGCTGAGACTCCACGACCCCGCTCTTCAGACACCGCCATCGTGACATCATCCCCAACTCCCCGTAAAATGCCCAGTCAAATTTTCTATCGAATTTGAGCTCTTGCTTGGATTGGTCCCAATCGATTTCATCTTCGGATAACAGTGTCGGTCCACTCGGCGCGGCTCCGAACAGCTCTAGCCATAACGTGCAATTCCATCGGCCAGCTGCAAAGCTAGCTCTTTAAACAACTCACCTTGCCAAGACATTGTGTGTAGAAATGTGTTATTTGCGGGAAATGCGACGGGGTATATTGGCAACAAGAATAGATGTAAATAAAGATTAAGGCTTCAAACAAGAAATGGAAAGGAAAAACAGAAATCCTAAATAGTTTCGACGAGAAGAAGAGGTTGTGCTTGCGTCGGTAAGTGTGGATAGTGGATAACTGGAGCTAGGATACCAGGATACTGGCTGCAAGCTTGGAAGGCGGGAAAACAAGGCAGATTCGAAGATCCAGGAGAGCGACAGTAGTAAAGATTCAACGCTGCACAATCAGTTTATGAGGGGTCAAGAAGGGGCCTCAAGTGGCCTCAAGTGGCCTGTACCTCCTTACCAATCAAGTCGCGTTGGATGTAAAGGGTTTCTACGTATTTTGCCTTCTATTTTGGGTGTATAGGACTATGACAGTCAGCCTGGTCATGCGATTGTCCACGGGATTCCACATGGTCAGCGAAGCAAAAGCAGTTATCGTCAACGGGTTGGACTCGCTAAACAAGGCCATGGCAATGCCAGCAAACCGGCTGCGCAACTATGGGGGAATATTAGGATAAGGGGAATCGAATGTGTATTATATGTATGCCCATGTACGAATATCATGGATGAACGGTACGCATTGCAATGCACATATTAATAACGAGTTTCAAGCTGCACCATGCTCTACGCTGATTCAATAGGTATCAGTCTGGTACAACGCAAGCATCGAAGTCAACACCAAGTCTATGACAAACTTTGTTTGCCAGTCGACTATCTGAACAAACAAAACTCGCCAGAGCTTGACAGTATCTAAACAAGCTTGTTCTCTGCGTACATACATACGTAACAAAGGTGGTTGGCAGCAAAGTCAACTTGCGATCGCCCGTGAGGTTGGTAGCTGCATTGGCGCGGAGTGGGCCGGCCAGGGCTTCTTTCTCCTGAGCAGGAGAAGCGCATGGAATGACGAAACCTGGTCAGCTTAAACTAGCCGTATCTGTATTTCAAACCCGACTGGTCAATGACATAATCAACTGTGAGTCTATGGCCAATCATCAATGGCATGCATGTTGTTACTGCCGAGTGTGCTTCATCACCCGAAATATACAACACCAGCACCTCATGCGGGCTACGGAAGGAAGCGCGCATGAACACTAGCCAGCAGGTGCAACTTTGGCAGACATCAATTCCGTCATATGTTCTCTGTCAACCGATAAACAATTGCAAGTGGGATTTGTTCTACTGCTGGCGGGGTAATGACAATGGAAGCTCAAGTGCATGGGTAGTTTTGTAGGTTGCAATTTAACCGGTTATTCATCTCGGTGAAACTTTCGGTGAAAATCGTAGATCTTGGGGGTTCTTAACCCTACCATTTGCGACTTGACAATTTAAGTTTCAGACTGAATACAAAAGATATTTCCAGACTTCCATTGCATAATGGATTTTCACTTCAAACAAAAGGTGACATCATATAGATGAAACCTCGGCTACAAACTATCCATGAATTTGTCATGACAGTGGAGAACTGAACTTCATCTTCGCATTATGTGTTCTCTAGTCACAAACAAGGCGAATATCTCCGCGAGGTTTGAGATATCTCTCACGAACTTGCATGAATTGAACCCCACTAGGAGCCAGAAGTTCCTACATCATAAAAAAAACAGGATGATAAATCATCGTCCCCGCGTTTAGTCATTTCTCCGAACCATAACCAACTCTAAGCTAACAACACAAGCCATTCTCTATCTCTTTGAAACAGGCACACCCGCACCGTAATTCTCACCCTGTCATCATCCGAGCCCTTCTGAGTCCGGGAAGAGAAAAAAAAGGTCCTCACTGGCGAACCATTCTTTAATAGTCCGCATTAGTGCAACTCCGCCGAAGTCTATATGTAGAGAGAAGAATATGCGGCACATGCAAATTCAGCGGATGGTGTAGATCTACATACCTTGTTAACTCACGGATGGACATGTGGATAGAGCCTCGGATACAGCTGTTTCGATGCTACATTGTGAAACGCATAAGACCGCCCCGGGCTGAAAGGAAGCTGGGCAGGATTCTGGGACTGTTTGTCCGGACAATTGTATAAGCGGTGTGCATAGAAAACCGGAGAGTTTGTCCCGTCTTCGGGATGTTTGTTAGTTAGTAAGTGAGTGAGTTTTGAGACGAATAACATCCCCACAATCACATGTTAAGTTCAGCTTGACACTGAAGATTTAGTGATGTTCGCGTTTTGACACATAGGATCAAAAAGTAAGTGGGTTGCCATATCATGTCTCGACTACAAAGCATAGAGACGGGATTGGCAAAAAGATAAGCCGACAACGACAGGATTCGAACCTGTGAGGCCGAAGCCATATGATTTCTAGTCATACCCTTTAACCACTCAGGCACGTTGCCAGATTCGTGTTAGTTGTTGCGCTATCATGGGCTAAGTATGCTGACACAGCGCAAAAAAAAAGACAAAAAATCGGTCTGGATTGTCCTGTAGGGGGGCCGTGGGGGACCACAAAGGTGCATTGGACGATGGAAAGGTCTGAGATGTTGTATGATGTATTCTTTCGGCCTTCTTGATGTGTACCGACGACAAAAAGGGGTATATACATATCTACATTGATTGTCCTGTCTGCATACATACGACTAGGACCCCATTCTTGCATGATGCGTTAGACTTGGTTTCTTAGCAACAATTGTCCGGAGTAAGACTTTGTTCGTTGGGGCAAACTTAGGTTTAGTGTGAGCGAAAAAAGTTAAAGGGTTTTCATTTTAGCTGCTCGCACGTTCACACGTTCATACATTGAAAGGCGGTCGGTTAGTGAACAGACGCAACTAGAAAGTCTGTGTCCTCAGTGAGTTGTTTTAGTTTTGAGAAAGCTTATCGGTGGGTTCGTTGATAGGATACTTGGTCAAAACGGCATTCATATTTGCGAGAAATGTCACCGAGACACTGTATTACATATCTGTATCACGTACGCGATACGGAGAAAAAACAGGATGTGGATGTTGGTATCCGCGTACGGCTGACCTCGATGTGCCAACTTGTGTGACGAAAAACGGCGTGAAGAAATTGCGGTTTTGTTGGGTCTGGACTCTGACGATGTTTGTCTACTGACAGGCTGAAATCGGAAAGTGATTTACAGAGACAAGTTCACGGACTGGGCCATGAACTACTAGAGCCGTTTAGATGATGGCCACGGTAGGAAAATGTGCCACTGTCGGTAAGTGATTTGCATGTCGGGGGTCGTCGTCTAGGTATGCATTCAAGTCAAATGTACAATGTACAAAGTGATGGGTAGCAAACATGTCGGTCTGCATTCATTGCATGAATGAGGCGTTGGTTTAATCTAGACTTGAATGAGGCATGTACAGGCGGCGCTTCTCTCATTGTTTACCTCGAAAACATCATTTGGATTTTCAACAATGACCTTCTGAGGCCTCAATGTCAACCAATGACAAAGAATAAGCTCTTTCGCAAGATATTGAGCTAGACCCAATCGGGAAAAGTACAGGAACCAAATGGATTTACTGGCTCATGACAGGAAATAGAAGGGTGAATGACCTGTCCCACCATCGTATTTAGCAAATCAGCACAAAGTTCAACATATAGACTACGGGAATGTGGAGTTCGGCTGGCTAACAGAGCGGTAGGTGGGGGCTTGGGGGCCACTACCTTCGGAAGCTTAGACGTGGAAACATCTATCCGGACGCCAGTCTTTCAGGAGAATTCATGGCCAGGAACGGCGACAATTTTGAATTTTGATGGAACCACTTATACCCCTTGGCGTAAGGACTTGACTACGTATTCAGAACATATCACGAGAGTGATGGTTGTGTACGACAGAGTATAGTACTCTGAGACATGGCTTTATACCACGGGAGTAATGTTTGGGCCAACACATTTCTATAGATGGATGATTTTCACACAATTTACTGTTTCAGGGTGTTCTGGTTCACTGGGAATATGACAAGATGCGGCAGTGGCGTTTGCGGGGAGTCATAGTTAAAGTTAGAGGGGGCAACACTTCTAGAACTTGCAGATCAGTGGCGTGAGAAGGGAGCAAAAGTAAACATGGTGACACACTAGTGTTTGCGCGGATCTGAACAAATCAACTTGTGTTGAACACGCTATTCTTGAAGTCAAATACTTTGAACTGTAATGATCATATGAGATGGAGTGAATCGAGAGTTTGTGTGTGTGTGTGTGTGTGTCTATATAGACAGACACCCGTTCTTTTAAAGGAGAAGATATGAAAATGCGAATTTATACGAACCCTTGCCACAGTTTAATCTAACTGACAAAGTTGACAGCCAACCCACACAAACAACAAGTTGTTTGAAATGTTGTATCTAATTTGAGTGCTATGATGTCTTGATAGGCCACCAGACAAATACAGTTTGCCCACATTGTTTTCCCCGAGTTTATTATTCCAAACGAAGAGCTTTACTGGAAACTGAGCTGATTGCATATTTTTGAGAATGAGCCACTCGGGTTTCGTCCAGACAGAGGCCCTCTTTACGTACCCTGGCGGCGTCATCCTTCGACCTTGCACGACACGTAGAGCTTACAGGCAGGCATGACATTTACAGACAGGGCTCTACGGTACATAGTTTCCATTGGTTTGGTGTTTACTCCCGACTGATTACCTTTAGTTGTTGAAGAAAAATAACTAGTTTGCCATAATTTAACCATCTTTTGTTGGGGGTTTGTTTAAGTGTAACTCGGGGGCAGTATTACTCTGTATAATGACCCCATAAGATTACACCAATAATGAAGCAAGTTACACATCAAATGTAGTATCAAATGTACTGTCAAATACTTCCTTAATTGTCTAAAATATGGAAGGATGTGTCCTGCATCGGCAGGAGTTGGCTGCCCTTGCATCATCTGCAACTACTACTACCTTTACAGAAAACTTACATATGTACGCAAGTCTGACTATTTCAGGATCTCAATGCGTATACAACCCACGATTAGAAACGCAAGTGCCGTCATGCAGCAGTAATAGCAAGCTGAGAGAATAAGTCCGCAAAGCACGCAAAGCACGCAGGAGGCGGGACTCCAACAAAAGAAAAAGGTTGAGTGGACCAGAGCTCTGACTGACAAGGTCGAATCGATCGGGCTATTGATTGGCAGGACGGCTAACGGAGAATAATCATAATCCAGGGAAGGAGGGTGGCAAGCATGGTGGGAAAGAGGGGATTGAGGGAAGAAGCCGTGGTTCTTGTCCGGGGTTTGCATTTGGGGCTTTTCTTTTTCTGTGTTTGTACATATGTAAGTGACTGAAGCTAGTCGTGTGCACTTTCTTGAACAGTCCACTTCAGTTCCTTCTTAAGTAGACGCCTCCCCACGTTGGTTCTTTTCGAACAAACATATCTACGATATTGTTCCTAGAAGGGTTCTGGAATACTAGTTGTTCGCCTTTTTTGCTTTAGACTTTTCACTTCTTATTCTTTCAACACTTTTATTCTTGCTCTTCTTTTTTTCGCCACAAACAAATTCCATCTTAAACCATCGCACGATATTGTCTCGATTTGATCTTACCGCTTCGCTTATACTTGAACCAACTATTTTCTCTCCTTATACTATCAACCATTTCATGACTGTCGACGGTACCGACCGCACTACTCCCGCAACTATACTCTTCTCGCTAGACCAAGAATACGGCCGTCCTTTTTGCACACTCTAAAAATCCTACCTACCACTCAATACTGGTACGAGTCCTACCGTCAAACCTGAAGTTTCTGTGCACACTCAAGCGAGATATACCTTATCCAGAGCTATCCATGGAGACGCCAACCTGCATTTGATCATCACATATCACATCAACTTGTGATCTCTCTCATATACGTATTCGGATTTCAAACAATCATCGCTATTCGCCCCGCATATACTACTCGCCATCATGTTGGGCAAGATCGCCCGCTCAAAGTCGTTGCGGAATCTGCGCATCGGCCCAAAACCTCGCCGACCAGCGGATGAGATGATTGACCAGGTCCTCCCCGCCACGGCCACTGAAAGTCAAGACATGGCTGTCAACTCATCGAATCATAGCAAGTATGCCGTCCATGTTAGTGGCAGTGTCGAAACCCACGGTACCCACGGCCCTACTTGGGTCAAGGATAACAGTGATGCTCCCACGTCCGAGGACATAACGCCGGCTACGTCCACCACCGCTACAGCTCTGACCCCAAGCACTGGTATTTTCAGCAGCAACCGCATTGCTCCAACAACGTTACCTTCAGTGACAGACAATGTGACGATATCCCAGGCACGCATTAGCACCGAAACAGAAACATTTCCGCACGGCCCTTCGCTGTCCGCTCCCACCACATCACGTCCGTCTGCTGTGACACCGGTACCTGCGCTGCAGGATTCGCATGATACATATACACTTGAGCACACTCAAAAGTCTCAGACCCGTTTCTCAAAAGACAACTTTCCCATCAGTCATGACAATGAGAATACTGATACATCCGTCGCTATTTCTGCCCCAGTAGTCGATCAGGTTTATTCTCACGAATCAAGCAGTGCGGAAGAAGAGAAACACCGACAGCATGATCACCCACACGGAGCCCCCCTGGACGGCAGTTCTTCTCCCAAATCTGCCCGTATTACCAGAAACAGACACTATACTATCATTTCTGGATTACCTCAGGGACCTGGGCGCGGGCCCCTTGCAACAGGTTTAACGGTAGCAGCGGGTGAGAGATCAGAAAACGAGACCGAGCGGAGCCAAAGTGGTGAAACAGGTCTTTTGAGCAGGCTTGATATTAATACCGAGCATGCCGCCCAATCGCCCGTGCCTATTGTCTCCCGCTCTGTTCCTCATTCTCATAATTCTTCTAATAAGAGCAGACATACTCGTCTTGACTCGCTCACTATCAAGACTGCTCCGTCTCTTGTTCCTGTTGATCTTCACGTCGACTCGTTGTCACCGCCTAAGCAAACCACCGGAGCTACCCTTTCGCCGTCCTATCAGCCGAACGGTATTGGTTTGCGTAGAGCTACTTCCACTAAACACTACGACGCCGACCGCCGTAAACGTCCCGACCTGGTGTCCCCGCTTCGGCTTTCCCCCCCTGAAGTCTATGCTGAAGAGAGCCCGGCTGCTTCGCCAGTCAGCACTGTCACTTCATTAACCGCACCTGCGCCAGCCGCAGATATTGTCCTTCCCACTCCGGAACCGGTTCCGCAACCACCTCCCGTCACTACTCGTACCCGCGGATCAAAATCTGTCGTCAAGTCGAGGCGTGCTTCCATCTCCGCCGCAGCTGGTTCTCTGTTGAGATCATTTTCCATTCGTGACGGCAAACGTCCACCACTTTTAGTCCCACCTACTTCTATCGCTCCCGACGACCGCCCAAGCACAAGTTCTGGGGCCCCATCATCATCACCTTATTTTTCTCCTTCTTCTGCTACTCCTTTTGCGCCGTCTACTCTGACGCTTGTCGGTGGCCCGATATTTGGTACTACTACTACCATATCAACCGCAGACATCAACGTCCCCAACGCCAACCCCGAATTTCCGCCTCCCAACAGAACCCCTTCTGATCCCATAATGTACAATACGGTCTCTGGTTCACAAACGTCTCTTCTGAGACCAAAGCCCGACTACAATAAGAGAATGTCTCGGGACGACCTTTATATCAACACTCGTACCAGCCACGCTACATTTAAGTCATACCACGTGCCTATTCGTGGAAGGGTGCCGTCGCCCAAAGAAGAATCACCCGCCGTCATGTTGGTACGCACCCAGACACCCGATTCGTTCCTCGAGACACCAGAGCTTCCTATCGGGATGGCCATTGGTAGCCCAAGCTTCCCCCCCAATGGAACTCAGATGTCTCTCAACCTTCCGTCTGTTGCCAAGGTTGTGTCTGCACATGTCCCCACCGCTGCCGCAGAGCCTGCACCTATTCAAATTCCCGCCAGACCTGTCCGTGACTTTGGTAATTCCAATGTCGGAAGTGTTACCACGACTGCTACCGCCACTGCTGCTTCACCAGAACGTCCCGATAAGTCCAAGAAGTGGCGGTTATTCGGAAGCCGTTCACGCTCACGCAAACCTCTTGACCGGGCACCTGAAGGCAATCAAGCATACCGCCCTGTGCGCAAGTTTTCTGTTGACGACTACTCTCAGAATGGGCGTGGCAGTGAAGACGAGAGACGGCCTAGAGCGCCTACTCGTGTCAATACTGAGCCCAATGCGACCAAGGAGGAAGTTGCCATTTTCCAAGCTCGTCATGGTCCGCGCCGTGGTCCCGACTCAGGTATCTCGGGTCCTCTTGGCTTAACACCCGCTGGTGTTTCGACCGACCAAAGTGCTGGGAATTTGCTGGGGGTTAGTTTGCCAGATTCGAAGTTGGAAAGATACAGCGTTATGTTCAACGGTATTTTGCAGCGTGAGGGCATGAACAGTTCCACTAGCCTTCACTCTCAGGTCCAAAGCAGGCAACCAGAGCAGCTAGTCTCTGCGCAGTCCACACAACAACAACAAGCGTCTCTCCTTGCCCGCAGACAAGCCCATCTCGACCGCCTCGATGAAATCAACAAAGCCATTGAGGAAGAGCATGCTGAGAAGATGCGCAAGATGGGCCGGAGCCGTAGTGCTACATCACCTGTGGTTTCGATGCACCCAACTGTTGCTGCTTCTTCTCCCCCCGCCACCAATTCTGCCGTGCCTTCTAAGTCTCCTGCGTTTTCACTATTTCCTTCGACACCTTCTCTTCCTAGACAGCCGATGCCAATATCAGGTATTGCACTTGCCAACGGCTCCCCGCGCAGCGTAGAGAACTCGCCTAGACTGATAATCAGACCTCCGCCAATAGAGGTCACTCAGCCCATTATCACCGTTAACGAGCCGGAGCAACCCCGTATTCAGAAGACAGAGGTTGTAGTGCAGCCACAGGCGACACGGGTGCGCTCTAACACTAGCCCAGCCTCGCCGTCTGCCGGCCACTTCCGGTTCATTGACCCCAACAAGCCGATTCCCAAGAACATGCCCCGTCTTATGTACCGCGATCAGATGCGCGCTCAAGAAGCTGCAAAGGCTGCTCAACAGTCATCAGCACTGCAGGTTGAGAGTGGCCTTACTCGCCAAGCTTCATCCGCGTCTAACGTTTCTCTCATGATGGATAACACCACTGGCTTCCCTGAGCCACCATCTCGGACTCGCCAGAACTCTCGGGATCAAGGTACTTTGCCTCTTCGTTCGCAAGACTCTCAGTCGTCTCTCGACCAACAATCTCGTGCCCCTTCGCGCGTGCGGTCTCAGTCACCTCCTGAGATGTACAACCGGTATGAGGAGGATAGCATGGTTCTCCCCCGTGCTCAGATTGAGACCAATGCTCGCTCTGATTCACCGGCGGGCACTGTACGTGGTCGCCCTTCAGTGCCACGAGCCATGGCGGGTGGTTCCACTCCCATCGGCCCGAATAAGTCTGTGCTAGTTCTCGACTCGGACGACGAGGAGGAGACTGAACGTCCTGCCCTTCCGACTGTTAGACCCCGGGAACGTAAAGTCTCAGCTCCTGCTACTTCTGGTTCCTCGGACCCCGCTGAACAGGCTCTTCGCAACGCTGTTGAGGTTTCCATCGCCCGCCAGATCAGTGTCTCTCAGCAGCAGCGTCATCTGTTGCAAAAGTCCGGTCTTATCCAGCCCTCTCCTACCAATCGCATGCCGCAGTTCAACGTGGGCCATAACCGGGATAAGAGCGCGCAGGCCGTTGTCGACATGATTTAAGTAGTACTTGTCTTTTCTTTCCTTTTTCTTTTTTTCCTTTGTCACGATTTACGCCTTTAGTCTTGATGACTTTTTTATTTTCTCTTCTTGGAGGTGCGATGCACTCACCCCGCACCTAGTTGTGTTTTTTGTTATTTGCTTTATGGGCCTTCTTTTTTGGGGCATAGGATATCCGAGATGACGTCACTGTCGTAAAGTGCGCCAAGTCTCACTTGTTTTTGGACGGAGTTTACTGGTATCAGGTCTAATGAAAGCATGGATTGCATTTTTTTTTCCTTTGTAAATAGTTCCTTTCGTGACTTGTTGAAAATTCATGGCAAAAGCCATTCCAATATATTGAGTTTCAGACATGAAATCGTAACATTGTGAAAACAATCTCTCCCTCTAACAAACATCAACGCCACTGACTAAGTATACTTACTGCGCAGCAGGAAGAGGCTCAATGTTCCAAATACCCTCGGCATACTCGTTAATGCAACGATCACTCGAGAAGAAGCCCATACGAGCAACACTCAAGATACTCTTCTTAGTCCAGCCCTCGGTATCAGAATACGCCTCATCGACCAACTTATGAGTATCCAGGTACGACTCAAAGTCATCAGAAACCAGGTAATAATCACCATGTTCCTTAACAGCGGAAATCAAAGCAGCAAAGTCTCCCTTATCACCGAACAACCCCTCCTCAATGACGTTAAACACCTTACCCAATTCACCACCGACACCCGGCTTCCCGTTCTGCGTGGTACCATAGCGATGGGCATGACGAAGATCCTCGACATCCTCGGCAAGAGTACCGAAAAGGAAGATGTTGTCTTCGGTGATTTCACGGGTGATTTCAATGTTGGCACCATCGCAGGTTCCAATGATCAAGCCGCCGTTGAGGACGAACTTCATGTTGGAGGTTCCTGAGGCTTCGGTGCCTGCGGTACTGATGTGCTCGCTGAGATCCGAGGCGGGGATGATTAGCTCGGCTTTACTAACGTTGTAGTCGGGGATGAAGACAACTTTTAGGTAGGCTGAGGTCTTGGGGTCGTTGTTGACTACAGAGGCCACGTTGTTGATTAGGTGGATGATTTGCTTGGCCATCCAGTAGCCCGGGGCGGCCTTGCCACCGAAGATACTGACCCGCTTGACCTGCTTTTTGAGCTCCGCTTCAGGGAGGTCGCGGAGGACTAGGTAGCGGTGGATGACGCCGAAGATGTTTAGTTGTTGACGCTTGTATTCGTGGATACGCTTGACTTGTACGTCGAATAGTGCGGAGGGGTCGACGTCGATGTTCTGGGTGGATTTGATGAAGCGGGCGAGTTGGGTCTTGTTGGCGTGCTTGATGGCGGCCCATTCGGCGCGGAAGGAGGCGTCCTCGGCGAATGGCTCGATGAGCGATAGTTGGGTGAGATCCTGGAGGTAGTCGGGCCCGTTGGTGGTGCCTTTGGCGGTGGCGGTCTTGGAGGCGATTAGCTCGGCGAGACGGGGGTTAGCCTGGTTGAGCCAGCGACGGGGGGTGATTCCGTTGGTGACGTTGGCAAAGCGATCTTCCCCGTAGATGGCGACGAAGTCCCGGAAAATAGTGGTCTTGATGAGATCGGAGTGGAGCTCGGCTACACCGTTCACCTTGTGCGAACCAACGATGGCGAGGAAGGCCATGCGCACCATCTTGGGGGATCCCTCTTCGATGATGGACACGCGGCGGAGCAGGTCGTTGTCGCCGGGGAAGGTGCGCTCGACGTGCTGGAGGAAGAATAGGTTGATGTCGTAGATGATTTGGAGGTGGCGGGGGAGAAGGTGTTGGATGAGAGTCACGGGCCACTTCTCGAGGGCTTCGGGGAGGACGGTGTGGTTGGTGTAACCGAACTGTGGGTGATATCAAGGTTAGAAATACAGAAGAAAGAAATCTATGGAAAAAGGGAAAGAAAAAGAAACTTACGGTGGCGGTGACGATGGACCAGGCTTCATCCCAAGAGAGACCCTCGAGATCGATAAGGATGCGCTGCAGTTCAACGACGGCAAGAGTAGGATGGGTATCGTTAAGCTGGATGGCAACCTGATCGCTGAACTCAGACCACTTACGACCCGTCTTCTTGAAGCGGCGAACAATGTCACTAAGCGAGGCAGCAACCCAGAAGTACTGCTGCTTGAGACGAAGTTCCTTACCACGATCCAGGTTATCATTGGGGTAGAGAACGGCACTGATGGTCTGGGCACGCTGTTGGTCGGCTACACTGCTTTCATAGTCACCACTGTTGAACTTTTGGAAGTCGAATTCGCCCGAGGCAGCTTCTGAGGACCAGAGACGAAGGTTGTTGGTGGTGGAGGTGGCGTAGCCGGGGATAGGCACGTCGTAGGCTACGGCGCGGACGGAGTCGCCGGGGTGCCAGGTTGAAAGGGTGGCGCCGGTTGCGGTGGTGGTTTTGGTGACGTGGCCGTAGAAGGAGATCTTGGAGGATGTTAGAAGTGTGGAAGGGGGAGTTATGGGGAGATACTTGCGTCGACTGTCACGTCGTGACGGGGGAATTCCCAGGGGTTGAAGTCGAGCCAGTAGTCGGGCACTTCAACTTGGTATCCATCAATGATCTCCTGCTTGAAGATACCATAACGGTAACGAAGACCGTATCCCCAGGCAGGATAGTTGAGAGTAGCGAGGGAGTCAAGGAAGCAGGCGGCCAGACGACCGAGACCACCGTTTCCGAGAGCGGCATCATGCTCCTGGCCAATGATATCCTCGATGCGGAAACCAAGATCTTTGAGACCATCTATAGGAGGTGTTAGTTATATTTACGGTGGAAAGAAGCTGATTGGACGTACCCTTAGCGGTAGACTTCTTGCCAACATTGAGCATAGCGTTATCAAGGGTACGGCCCATAAGGAACTCCAAACTGAGGTAGTAAACTCTCTTCTGGTCCTTGAAAGTCTGGTTCTGCTGGGTCTTGTTCCACGCAGCAATCAGTTTGTCGCGGAAAGCCAACGAAGTGGCATAGTAGGCAGCCAACTCATTGCAGTTATACAAGCTCCGGGCCAAAGTAGTCTCGACATGACGAACAACCTCTCTCTCAAAATCCTCCTTATTCTGGAAACTTTCAAACTGGAACTTGGCCCAGTTAGCGCGTAGAGGCTCAGGAATCGAAGCTACAATGATTTGATATATCCGTGTTAGTGGCTATTCATAGTCGATGGATTAAGGGTTATTGGCGGACTAACCCTCGAGGTTTCCTAGATCGGCGGCACCAAAGCCGGTGTGAGTACGGCGATGTTTCGGACGGGAAATGCCGGCAGGGCCAACTCCACCGGTGATATCGACGATTGGAGCGGAGGTTGAGGGGCGGCGTTGGCGAGTTGGAAGGCCGGGAGATTTGGATCTAGTGGAGGAAGACATTGTTCTGGTGGATGGACGTGTGTTAGTGTGATGCGGGGTTGGCAGGATTTCTGGGGATTTTTGCGGGGGAATGGGGGGGTACTTGCGGGTTTAATTGGTTGTGGAGGTTGTTAGGAAGTTTGAATTGACGATGATGAAAAGAAAGTTGGAAAGAAACAAAAGAAGGAGAATGTCGTTGTTTCTATAGTGGGAAAACAAAATGGGAAACAAAACTTGACAAGTCGACGTTCTTACCCCGCCAATATATAGGCGGAGAAAAGAACCACCTTTTGCATGCGACGGTCTCCTTCTCCTTTACCAATAGTTATTTGGGTGCATAGTTTCCCTCATCCTCCACGCAACATGACCATCCCGTCCGTTCGTTCCAGACCCCAATTCACCCAATCCAGTACCATATTCGGACAAAATCCCTCGCTGGAGTGCTGTTCGCAGTCATGGCGTGATTGTTTTACCGAGCAGACAAAGACGTCAGCTGAGGGATTGGAAGTAATGTATGTATGTATGTACACAAGTCAAGCAAGGCAAAAGCGGGAGGAAAAAAAGGGAATAGAGTACAGGGAGACGTGAAGAAAAGAATGAAAAAGAAGAAAGGAACGGACTTGAGGACCGAGAAGCGAGAAGTTGTGGTTGGGCCGTGATGCACGCGTCGGGTGATTGTGGATGATGGATGAGCACCTAGAAGATGGGGCGATGTCACACAGAATGGGGAAATTGACAAGCGGAAATAGGGCCTGAAGAGGGGTGTTGTTGATTGGACAGTATGGTGACGTCAGTGGCGTTTATGGTGTGAGGCCAAGGTTATGGTGGGTAGAGATTTTGGAGAACATTTTTCATAAGTTAGTATGGGGGTTTCGGGGTACACAAGCCGGAGAAAGGATTATATGAAAAAGAGTGTTATTTATACAAATAAATAGAAACAGATATCCTCCAGATAACAAGAAAGAGTACGGAAATCGAAGGAGAAGAAGAAAAAGAATCAAGATGTTGAAACAAACAACGACAACCGACTGGTATAATTCCCAAAAAAACAAACAAAGCAAACGCAAGAAAACTCCAAACACCGCGCAGAGAGAAAACTAGTGAGATTCATGGTAGACTGTAAAGTCGAAGAATCACAAAAGAGAACCCATCAAAAGCAAGTCGTTAAACATGACGCACAACCCAAGTAAAGATGCCCAAGAGAAAAACAAAAACAAAAAAGCCCATACAAAAAGCCTACAGTACACCGGTATCAATCAAGGCATTTTCCAAAATTGTCTCCTTGACAGCAGCAAAGACTAGTCTGATATTAGAAGTATCAGTCGCTTGCGTCAAATGTGGGAAGAGCTTCAAGTGGCCGACATTCCGCTGATTGAAGCGCCATAACAGGTACTTTGCAGCCTTATTGACGTCAGCGCCACCCGAGTAATCTGGGAAGAAATTGACGAGTGGTGATTTTGGAAGTTTCTGTTTAAAGATGTCGACTTTGTTGAGGAATAGGATGATGGAGGTACGAGTGAACCATTGGGAGTTGACGATACAGTCGAATAGGACGAGAGATTCCAACATGCGGTTTTGGGTGCCTTCTTCGAGAAGAACTTGGTCGTATTCACTTAGGGCGACGCAGAAGATGATGGACGTGACGTTTTCGAAGCAGTGGATCCACTTTTTCCGTTCGCTGCGTTGGCCGCCTACGTCGAACATGTGGATGGATAATTGGTCCATTGTGAAGCGCGTTTCGTAGATACCCGTAGTTTTGGTACGCGCGCGAAGCACGTCCATTTCTGACGGGACGTATCCGGAGGCACATATGCGTTGAACATGGTCGAAGAAACTGGAGAAAGAAAAAAAGCGAGGTCAGTAAGTGACATTGTTCACACGGAAGTGATATGTTCAAAGATAAGACGTACTATGAGGCGGAATCCATTAGGTAGAACTCGGTTTGACGACTTTCGAGAAGGAAACGGGCGGGATCGTTCCAGATGGCGGTTACTGCTGGAGCGACCTTTGGGTCGATTTCGGCGTCACGGTCGGTACTTGGGGTGTATTCGGCGATGAAGTCGCAGAACTGGCGGGTATCTTCATTCATGGGTTCAATGTCGAGTTGTTCAAAGGCACCGACGAGGGCTTTTGTGCATTCGAGGAGATTTTTGAAGATTGTGGGACGGTAGTTGAGAAGTTCCTCGTGGGAGTATCCATTTAAATGGATGATTTTCATTTGTTTTACGATGGTTGACTTGCCGGATTCTCCGGAGCCTGGGGATTTGGTGATGATGTTAGTTTTTTTTTGTGGTGGTGACGATATGGTACCGAGATGGAGAAGAATTACGCACCCAGTAATAAAACCTTGCATTCTCTTCGTAAACGACGGTTATCCTCTTCGAGCATTTTATCAATAGCTTGACTCTGCTTCTTTAGCTGAGTTGCCTCGGCATCTTGGGAGCAACAGTTTCCCATGATGATTGAATGATTGAAGATGGTGTATAAGAAAGAAGAAAACGGATTGATTGGTGAGATTGTATCAATCAAAGTCTCAGATGACGTTTGTTTTGTTGTAAATATAGATTGTGTAAGATGAAATCAAAAGTCGGCACAGAGGTGGAACGTGGCGTCGTTGTGACTTGAGGCTTATAACTTCAAAGGTCGATTATCTGGTTGTTGTTTTGTGGCGAATTAAACTACAAAAAGATGGAATAGCGAGGAGATCTAGAATAAGACAATAGCGACAGAATCGATTCGTTATAATACTAATAAAAAAGAAACAAAAAAAAGGAAGAATGACAATGATAATGATGAAAAGGCAGGAATACTTTAAAAAATAAAAAATAAATGGTAATGGTAAGAATATAAGACCAAGACCAAAGAAATAAAAAAAAAACTACACACAAATCATATAATAAAGAAACTGCGGAAACTAGTGGAAGGGATTGAGCGGAGAGGAAGAGGAGAGAGAGAAAAAAAAGGTTCGTGTTGGTTTTATGAAGATTGAAAAGCTTAGAGCCATGACGAAAAGAGATATAAAAAGCGATGTGAAAAATGCTAGATTAAATGTGTATTTTTTTTAATTCGGACAGGTGACTAAAGACATGGGGGGCATTTTGTATATGCAATTTGACGGGTGGGTTTTAAACTAGTTCTTGGTAACGAGTTTGTTATAGATTCTTGGAGAACTTGTAGATTTGTAAGTAAAAGTAAAGACATCATATGTATATACCTTATATACAATGTAAGTTCATTTCTCTACTTCTGAGAATGGAAGGAACGGTTATCTTCATGA
The DNA here is from genome assembly GCA_001483325.1 of Huntiella savannae. Lineage (NCBI taxonomy): Eukaryota > Fungi > Ascomycota > Sordariomycetes > Microascales > Ceratocystidaceae > Huntiella > Huntiella savannae. The sequence goes on along the minus strand of LCZG01000028.1, from coordinate 188,233 downwards.
TGTACAAACTCTGTACCTCCTTCCACACATCAATTCATGATCCATTCATGATCCATGCCATATCAAATGTACAACTTGCATGAAAAGTCTATGTAAATGTACATCAACACATCTACAAATCCAAAATTCATGCATACATCTACTAATAACAGGGATAAAAAAAAAGACCCTTTCCCGTAAGTAGTATAAAAAAACACTGCCGTCAAAGTCAAACCAAACCAACCGAACAAGCACCGTCCGTCATCTTGAGGCCTGGTCTATCCTCTGGAAATAATAACTTACAGAGTAGAGTCTATGAAAATCCCTCCCATTTTGTAATGCAACGGTTCGTGCACTACGCTTGAGCCAGTTGATTGACTATTCTGTATACAATCATGTCTTGTAGTTGGTCTATTGTACGAGGAAAAGTATACATAGATTGAAGTGTTTTGATGTTTGCCTTTGTCTTTAAGCTCCTCTACATTTACCCTTTCCGTTTTCATTGTCATAGTCACCCAAGAATGTCCTTTTCGCCCATGTCTGCCGGCCGACCACTGGAATACATGCCCTGTCCGTCCTGCCATACCATACCATGTCATGCTTTGTCTTGCCCTGTTCTATTCTGCCCTACCATGTCTTATTCGTTCACATCTCATCAATCACCACATGATCAATCACTTACCATCCCATTGTCACCCGTCACTTTACTGAATAATCATCTCTACAACATGATATCACTTTCTTGCCTTCTTCTTCTTCTTCTTCTTATTCTTATGCCCAACCTCCTAAATCACTTTCTCGTTATCATTCACCCCACTTTGTCTCAAGTCCTTAACCCTCCACTTCCGTACTCCAGCCCTCAATTCTCAGGGCCCGTCGTCCAGCCCATTCCCTGCGCCCACCATTTCCAGGGCCCTTCCTAGATCAAGCATAAACCCTAACCAAACCCACCCCTTAAATAATTCAAATTCCCCCCCCCCACGTCTACTTCAAAACGACCTACAACCAGAACCAAGCTTCAACTATTGAAGTGGTCCTGATTTACTTTCCTAATTGGGTTGACTACGTAGTTCCATGTTAATTATATAAGCAATTCCAAAACAAGTCTAACCGGATTTCTCTATTAATCATTAGTTTCCAGAACCGTATTACATCGCATCATGAACTCACATGTCCGTCTACCCTCCCTACAAACCCATACCGTCGGGGCGTCGGTAGAAGCTTTTCAAAACTAGCTTGTTCTTGTAAATCCCCCTCCAATCAACGCTGATGGAATCCGCACAGACTGACAAACTAAGCTCCCAGCCTGCCGTCGTCTAGCGGGCCAGATATAAGCAGGGCAACACTTGTCAAACACGCCAGTCATCAATATAAAGGAATCGTTAAGATAATCAAAGAGGAGTTTACTTTACTTGCGTCCGTAATATACCCAACTAATGTGATATGTAAAACATACAGACCTCAATTCCTAAATACACACAGATACAATTACGCCCCAGCCAAAGACGGAACCTTTTCCTTTCGAAACTTCTTCAAGAAACCCCCAGAACTATTCTCAACCCTACTAGTTCTCCCCGAACTAGCCAAAGAAACCTGATCATCATCTCTCGTCTCCCCCACACCCCCACGATCCAAAACCGCCCTCTCATCAATAAAAGCTCTAGGAAAGAGCCCCCAACGTCCCTTCCCCGTCGACCCAGCCCAACACCAATGATCCCGAGACAAAAACGAAATATCAGTAATCGTCTCCCCCTTATCAAACCGTAGCCATTCTCCCCGATGCTCCTTCTTATACTTGGGGTTGAACTTCCACCGGGCCGTGCCGGAAATACCCGTTGCCACGTTGCGTCGGAGTACTTCGGCCGCAGGGGGGGCTAGCAGACGGACCGCATCAAATGGGAACGATGAATACGCACCGTCGTGGAACCCCATGCACCATTCTCCTTTATACTTTTCAAGAAACTCTACACCGACTATCCGCGCTCCTTCCGCCATTTCGAACGCCGGTGTATGGTCGTTTAAGAGACGCATGCCGTATAGTTTCTTGATGGTTTCTTTGCAGATTGCCGTAGGCATGTTCTCGATCTCGGCTGCGCGCTTGCGCGTCAATGATACAATTTGTTGCCCTTTGATGTGTAGGTCGTAGTTATTCTTTTGTTCCTCGGGCACCTTGGGTGTCTGGACAATTGTCAAATCCGGCAGTGGTGGCAAGGGTCTCGGATGTCGCGAGATATGGTGGAAAAGATCTTTCTGCGTGAAAAATACTGTTGCATCAGACTCCTCGACTGTATGGCCCATTTCAACACAAATAATACACGCATAAAACTGCTCATCCGTTCTCTTGGTCGCCAAATGGCTCTTTTGCAAGAACCGAATCCGGAATCCCATCCCAGCCAACGTGAAGTTGCCCTTGTCTACAACACCTAGTTAGCATGAAATTCCAAAGATTAACGGACGGACGGACCCTAAGCTTACCATCGCGGTTTAGGTCGTATTCAAGTTCCTTGTAGGAAAGTTCAAACATGCAGTGCGTGCACCGCCCGACCGTATGGGACCCGGAAAATGTCTGTTTGCGAATCGATGTGACCCCGATTTCACCATTGCGCACATCATACGCGCCTTGACAGAAGCCTTTCATGATGTTATAACTTGAGTCTGGACCGAGAAGTGCCGGCTTCAAGAGGGGACGACCGGCGAGATGTGCCGAAGAAGCTGATTCTGCTGGCGTAACTGGGATGAGTCCGTCGTCACTTATCAGCCCGGGTACTATTGGTTTGGCGTTGCTGTTGGTGCTTTTGTTACTGGCTGCTCCGGTAGTTGAGGACCCATCGATACTGGTATGTGTGGTCCCGGCACTTCCCGTGGAGAAGTCACTGTGGCGCCGGTCATACCCAAACGTCCCACCACTACCCGTTGACATACGTGGATCAAACTGCATCGAGGTGTACTCTTGGTTATGTGGGAGGCCTTCTGGGATAGTCATGGTTGGCGGTATTTTCATCCGTGGGGATTGTAAAGCTGGGGATGCCATGCCTAATATAGGTGATTCATCTCCAGGCTGTGAAGACATCACCGAACCGACAGTAGACTTAGCCCGTGATCTAAACGCCACTGATCCCCTCCGACTAGCCGAGTCACTCGGATGAAGTTCCCCCGTCCCCCAACCCCCACCTTCTTGACTTTCTCTTCCAAAAGTTGACCCTTCAAAGGTATGAGACCGGCTAGGCGGACTCGGGAATCCCCCCACGTACTCTCCCGAACCCACCCGCGGTCTCGTCTGATACACTCTTGGCTGATAACCTATTTCCCATGGATTGGCACTTGGCGGTCTAGGAGGCAACGGCCCAGTGGGAGCCGGTGACGCCGGGGGCGGCGAGATTATGGGCGTTGGCGGCGCAAGAACATGTATTGGTGATAATTCGGGGCTTCTTGAGATGAGTGTGCCGACCTGCGGTCTGCGGGGTTGAAGATTTAGGCTTTTGAAGGCTTCTTGGATCTTGGTTTGCGTGGTTATATCCGAGGGGGCAATACTGCTGGCTACGTCGCCACCGGAAGAACCAGAGTGGATTGATTCGGTCTGGATAGAAGGCGGCGCGAGGCGAAGACAAAGAAGGATATCGTGGGTTTTTGGGGCAACTTTACGAGAGGTGGCTTGGAGAGTCTTGTAAGGCTCCGGTTCGAATGTCTCGGGAGTGATGTAGTCGTCGAATTCCCAAAGAAGATCGGTTAGGGTTGTTCTATGAGTTGTGATTTCGACTTGAATCATGTTAGTTGTGAATATGCGGGTCTTTGCATGAGAGTGACTAACCATTATCTTTCAAGGCGTCGAGAAATATTGGACCGAATTCGTTGTAGAGTCGTTGACATTGTGGTTCAAGCTTGCGAAGAGCCCGATCACCTTCCTTTGAAAGACCCTGCGCAGCAAGGCGCATATCGGGGTTCTCATCGCCCGCGTTCAAGATAGCCTCGTTCCCTTTAGCGATGATATCGCGGAAAGGTAAAAGAACAAGTTCATTAACTTGATCCATTTTAGAAGATGTCGGTGCGGCGGTGATGTGCGGTGCTGTGCGGAACGGAAGTGGGCACTGACTTTGCTGGATGTAGACGGAAAGGGAAAGTAAAGTAAAGAAGTGATATGACCGACAATGAGAGAGATGTCCCTTTTTATGAAAATCGACAACCTCTGGCAAGGCGTTTAGTCAACTTTGGTCAAAGAGGTTCGTTGGATGGTGTAGGATGAATGGATTAAGTCGATTCGCTAGAGACGAGACGAGACGAGATGCTGGGGACGGAGCCGTGGGGTGGGGTGTATTCAAGGCGTAGAACAAGTGGTGACGACGTGCGTATGTACATAGAAGTGTATGATTCTTTCAGTTGGGTTGGAAACACGTCCATGTATAAAACCCTCGTACAACGACGAAATCCGTCGATTCTCCGTCTCACCGTCTTGCTACCTGCGTAATATATATACCCATCCGTCCAGCTACTTAAGCCGGGCGACCAAGCCAAGAGGTCCGCCTCATCTACTATCCCCCACTACCCATCTAACCGGCCCTACCCATTTTCCATGTTCTATGTATGTAATCTATGCATGTAGCAGTGTGCATACTCGACCTGATGAACGCCCCCCCAGCACCAATAGAGCCCTAACAAACTCCCCATATTCTCATGCAGGTCCCGTCAATATACACCCCTTCTACCCCAGACATATCCAATCGAATCCAACATCGTCAATCCAAACTGACCTATGAGATGTCTGTATCAACCCACGAGGTCGATTAACCCCTGACCCTAAGTGTGTTAGTGAGGTCCAATCAAAGAAAGCTGGCGATTAAGTTGTTGTGATTGTTACGTCGTGGGGGGAGATGATGTGAGGATTGTAGACTCTATTGGGTGCTTTTATGTTTCGTCAAAGAGGAATAGGATATGCAGAGAGTTATCCTTCAATCTCTCTCGGGTCCGGTAATGTACATATTCAGATAACTACTCTAAGACGACGACTTACACGTGGAACCCTCAATGACGGAACCCTAACACCGACAATAACCTCACGTCATGTCGCAAATTAATATTGGACCATGTCACGCCCGATTAACTAGAAAGTTTGACGGCAACCAGGTAGGAGCCGTAAGTTTGTTTTTGTACTAGGATGGAGCGGAACCAACGACATGTCTGGGTAGGTGCGCACGTGGGGGAATCGATATGGGGAATGTGTGTCCATATGTAGAGACACGCCCACCTGGTCCTGGATTTGGGGATATGACAAGTGCGTGGAGGACAAGTGTTTTCGATAGTTTGTATTTGGTAATTATGTGGGATGGTTACGTGAGAGACCGAGTCCGAGAGGTTGTAACCGAGACGACCATTTACGTACATACGTACATATATACCTAAACATCTACAACTCCGTCTTCTCAGTCTTCTCAGTCACTTCGCTGTTCTTCTCCTTGATGTCTTCTCCACGAATCAATGCTCTACCTCCCTCAATAACCCCTTCCTCTCCACCGAAACGGTTCCAGAAGAATGCCTCTTTCTTAGACACCACAATGGGCCCCGTAGGTTCCCCCGTAGTTAACTCTTGGTTCATACTAGCCAACATCTTCTTCTTCATCTCAAAGCGTTCCTTGCGTTCCATTTGGAGACCAGGACTATCGAGTTTAGTCAGCATGTACCGGGCCAGGAACTGGGTTAACAGGTAGAGATGTTCAGCGGCAAGGACAGCAATGAGGAAAGCCCAGGCCGTGAAGGGACTGGTGTTTTCAGCAATGGGGGTGAAGCCATCTTCGGACTTGGTGATGTTGGTGGTTCCGTAGATGGGGATGGCGCGCGGTTCGCTACGGAGAGCTCCTCCGCAGAGATAGACGATGCCGGCGGAGGTAATGGAGCCGAGCCACGAAAGGAACCCTAACGCGTTAATCCAAGGACCGATACTATCGGTTCTAAATGGAATAGGTCTTCTCGAGCCAATGGCAATCTTCAATGCATCAGATCTCAACTCAACCCAGTTATTCACCAAGAAGCAAAGACCAGCCAATGGCCAGGCAACAGAGAATAAAGCGAGATAACCATACTGGATGACCATCTCCCGGTAGTCTACATTGACATCATATACATCCAACTCGGATTCGGCAGAAACCCGCTTTATGATCTCAGCATCTTCACCGGTTTCAGAGGAAGTCACAAGGTCGGCTTTATCAGCCTTGAGCTTCTTCACCCGGTGGAGAACCTTTCTCTTTACATATGGGACGACAACTTCGGTTGCTAAACTGACGATTTGGGCGGTGATGGTGAAGAAGAACATCTGGTTTGCAATACGGTTGGGGTCAACGTGGAAGACCTCGGCCTTCGAAGTGTACTGGCCCATGGTAATAGTGTTGGCGGCCTGGTGCCAAAAAATGAGGAATGGAGCAATTACATGACCAAAGGGAGTGTAGACAAAGGAAGTGAAGAAGGCGGCCATGTACGATGAGAGGAAGTTCAGGACGAACTCTTTCTGGATGAGGGCGGCAGAATGGGCGTGTTCGGTTTGGTAGTTCTCCAAGGCAGTAAGTTTATGAGCCACGGCGGTGAGAATAGCACTGAACGTGGGCGTCAAGGCACTTAATAGAATGGTAGGAAGAAGACCAAGGTATGTCTTAAACGGCCCGTCGTAGACCTGGTTGATGAAGATTTCCAATGAATTACACATGGCAATAGCACCACCGAGGGCAAAAACACAGGCAAGAGCGAACGGCACCTGAAGAAATTGGAAGCCAAGACGCTTGAAGGGGGAGTATACCTTGACAGGTTCACCGGTGACAGCATCGGTGGTTTCAAAGTCATGTTTGAAAGCTGCACGGTCAACCTGGATACGCGAGACACCACGGGTTCCCCAGCGTACGGCAAGATCAATCTCCTTTTGTTTCCAGTACTCGATGAAGACAACAGACCAGATGGATAAACCCAGAGCATAAGCCCAGGAGAAACTTCCCAGAATAGCCCAGGCAAATACACCCAAGACGGCAGGGACAATCATGAAGACGAAGTACGTCTGGATAAACTCAAAGTAATACGCCACACCCTCGCCCAACTCATCCCGAATCTCATCCAGATCCTCCGCAGTAAGCAAGTACCGCGTACTGAATCTAGCCAACCACCTACGATTCAAAGCATGGTCATGCAACGGGAACAGCGCCTCGACAAACTTCCATTGTCCTTGTCCGGGGGTAATTCCGGCGCCACCCTCAGTCTTTGGTTTGACGAGGAGCCGGTGAACAAGACGGAGGCGTTCGGCGGGGGAAATCGGGTCGGTGTGGGTTGCGGAAGGGGCGGACGTGCGGATTCCGTGGAGCCAGTCGGATAGACGGGCGCGCGTGGATTCGCTGGTTAAGAGAGTAGGAGAGGCGCGGAGGAAAATGTAGAGAGAGGTTGGGTCGCTTGCGGGGCGACGGGCGGTGGCGTGGAGAGAGGCTTTGTAGAGGAGGTTTATGAGGGTTGCGTAGGAGGCTTCTGCTTCGAGTTTTTCTGGGGGACTGTTAGATGGGCTTCTTTTTTTTTTTTTACGGAGTGGGGGTTGATGGTTCTTACCCTGCGATTTCTCTGGGATGCGGTAGATGATTACATAGTCGATGCTGAAATCGATAGGTTAGAGTTAGGCACGTACGCATACATCTTCAACGCGACATACCCAAGGTTATCATCACCAACGGCAACGGGACTCCCCGTTTTCTCGATCTCGGCCATTTTGAATGTATGAAAATCCCAATCACGAAGCAAACAGAAGAAGAAAAAGAAAACCCGTCCCAACGACACCGATGAAATCAAACTTAAAAGGGAAAGATAGCTAACCAGCTGCTGAGCTCGAGTGGGGCACGCGCCACGATCCTTTTCAGCTGAGTTGGTTAGTTTATTGATGGCCAGTGGCGAGATGATTTTTGGATATCTGGATTATGTCGAGGAAGGAAGGAGATGGTTCTGATTGATTTCTAGAGGAAATGTCACTGTTTGACGTGGATATTTATGTCCCCTGATCTACGCCCAAACTTGCAAACGGCTCCCTCATTAAAGCTGAACCAGCCGTGTATCACGCACATAGGTACAGTGTATCAAAAACCTAATTCCCTTCCTTCCCTTCAAGTTGATCCCCGCCCCACCCATGACGTACTGTACCTACTTTCACATGCCGTGTACTCCGACAACCCTAGTATTCTATGCCGAACAAGCGATCGAGTTATTATAGGCCAACCCTATTGGTAGAAAAAAACCCTATAAAATATGTTTATACGTTTGGTGACACAAGGAATGAATAACAACAATGATCAACAATCAGGATCAGGTACAACGAAATGATTGACGCTGCGAACACGACATTAGTGCAACTTGGGCTACGAAGACGCAGTGCCTGGTCACCCGAAACCGCTCTGGATCATCTTCTTGCGTCGCCATTAACAAGATTGACGAGTTCCATTTATCACTTTTTGGTGTTCCTCCGGGGACCTATTTCCCAGCCAGCCATCCACTCAGCCCGGCGTATTAGGGTTGTTTGTATCTCGGATACTCATGGACAGAGAGTTTCTGTGCCGGAGGGGGATATCTTGGTTCATGCAGGGGATTTGGTGAGTTCGGGGAAGAGAGCGGATATTCAGAAACAGTTGGATTGGATTAAGGAGTGTCCTCATCGGTATAAGGTGGTGGTTTGTGGGAATCATGATAATTTCTTTGATACGGAGAAGAGGATCCCAGGAGATGATGAGGGTGTTTTGGATTTGGATGGGATTGTTTATTTACAGAGGGAGTCGGTTACTTTGACGTTTCCCAATGGGAGACGGTTGAATCTTTACGGAGCTCCGGATATCCCTGAGATTCCAGAGGGTCTTCATGCGTAAGTTGTTTGTAACGAGATACATTCATCTATACTAACATGACCCAATAGCTTCACTTATCCATCCTATGATCCTCCGTGGTCCTCCATGATCCCTCCTGAAACCGACATTCTAATCACCCATACTCCCCCATTTTCTCACCTCGACCTTAACCTCGGCTGTCGCTCCCTTCTATCTCGCCTCTGGCAGGTCCGACCCCGTCTGCACATCTTCGGTCACGTTCACTGGGGATCCGGGACAGCCCCGGTGTTTTTCGACCAGGCACAGAAAGACTATGAAGCCTTAATGGCGTTGCCTAGACGGGGCCTTTTACGAGACTTGGTTCCGGGGGATCATTGGTGGTTGATGGTAAAAGTGATTTGGGGAGGTATTAACGGGGTCTTGTGGAGATGGTTAATGGCGGGACCGAGAGGGAATACGGGGACTTTGTTGGTTAATGCGGCGCAGATGGTGGGGAATACGGGAGTCATGGGGAATCCTCCGTATGTCGTGGATTTGTAAACTACTACTTTGCCTCCGAGGTCTTCCGCTTGACGAGGGTAGTAGCTTTGGGGAGATCCCGCTTCACACCCATGGGAACCCCAGTAACATAAGCTACGCCTTCCACGGGAGGGATTCCGGTAGTTGTAATTCCAGGGTACACAGGCTGCGTCCAGGACCAGGTAGATGGGTGTGGGTTAAGATAAACGGTAGAGTTAGCCTCAAGGCTGGTGTGTGGGATATGTTTAAGAGACCCGGTAGTTGACGTTGCTGTTGTTTGGGGATTTTGACTCTCAGGTGTCCAGACCTGGATGGAGTTGATTTCCCAGTAGCTATGGGGGTCGTTAGTATCCTAATTGGTTATAGTTAATGTTAATACTTACTTTTCAGCGAATGATCCCGGGGAACTAAGTGCCCAGTCGAGGCATGTAGGTTTACTTGTAGCAGCTGAACACCCCTTATCCCATTCTTCATCGATAACACTCCCACAGAGCCCCATATCAAACCCTAAAATCATATCCTCATAATATCTCCCGCCACGACACCCCCACCCACCAAAAACAGCCAACGGTTCTCCCCAAGTATCCGGCGAAAGTTGTCCTTCATCAATATCACTAGGAATCTCATCACGATGCCACGCCCAAACCTTGACATGACCCGAGTCATTCCGAGCCTGATGGAGAGGCCACTGGAATACATAAAGACCACCGTTGGCAGTGTTCCACGGGGTACCGAGGGGAGATGTCCCGGTTTGGTAATGGCATTGCGTGGTACAATCGGGAGAAGTGAGGTTTGCTTGACTGGGAGTGTTGGAGGAGAGTACACAGGATGAGGCGCTACGGGTGTTAGTTATTTGTAAGGGAGGAGGAAAAGGGACTTACGTTGTTGAAGAGAGGGTTGATATTCCTGTGAGAGAGGTGGTTTCAAGGACGGTTAAGTCGGCTTGTTTCCCTCTGGCGTAGACTATTCAGTGTTAGTCTATTAGACACATCGCATATCAAGGAACTTACACTTCGGAACACCTCCACATACACCCGCAGGCACATGCTGCAAATCAACAATAACCACCTCCCCTGCCGCCCCAAAGCGCTCGTTACTTTCCACCTTCACCGTTCCTCTCTGGCCACCGACAGGATACGTCGTAGTAGAGTCCATCTTTAAAAGCAGACTCCCCGAATCCGTAACCTGCACTAAACTCTGATTCCTCGCCACACTCGTATTCAAATACGTAACGGCGCCATCAGAAGTCTCTGGAGTCACCAACGGGAGAAGAGAAAGTAGGGAAGACCCCGTGTAAAACTGTGTCAAAGTCAACGCCATTTCAAACCTTGCTAAAGAACAAAACAAAATGAACAGGAAAATACTAACAGAATCTTTTCAAACAACTCTGTCTACTTATACAAACTTTAGCATCTATATACATTCCACCCTCATCAACCCAGCAACCCAGCAACCCACGCCACCGCCTTCCGTGTCTCCCTCCCTCCCTCCCGTCCCTTCCTCATTCAAACAAGCGTGACACAAACATTTCTACACCATAATCCTTCTCAAGCCATCAGTACCGCCTAGAACCCGTCTTCCGGTAACAGCACATCTACCTTCTCCAGATTCCCATTTGCCTTTACGACCACCAGAGGCTTTCATGAATGACTCTTGACGGGCATGGTCACCGGAGAGCCATTGGTGGATACACTTGTAGCAGTAGACTATGCCGGTTTGGCAGGCTGTAGGTGTGACAATGGGGTTTTTACAAATTGGGCAAGCGGACGAGTCACCCTGGCTAGGCACCGTGAAAATCGGAAGTCCTGAACCCCGGGCTATCGGCGCATCTTCCGGGTCTGGCTTATCACCCTCCTCCTCGTCATCCTCCTTCTCTCCTTTCTCTTCCCTGCCCGCCTTCCCATTCAACGCCCTGAACCGTCTACCAAGTGTCGGTAAAACCGGCGGTGGCAAAACAACACCCTCTCCAACCCCGCGAGCCATCTGTCTCGCAAAATCAGAGGCATACCACCATTCAAGGAACTTCAACGCAAAGATACTAGCCGGCAACGCCAAACTAAGACCGCCAAGAGCCGTAGAGGCCACCTTCTTAGGGTTGAGCCAACGGGCAATAAATGACTTGTTTGCGTCGGCTGCGGCAGTTGCTAGGGCGGCTTTATTTGCGGACGCGGCTTTGGCGGATATAGCGGCGTAATCGGCTGCTGTTAAACGGCGGATACGGGTGCCGATGAGCCATAAGAATGGGTTGTGGTAGCGGGATTTATCAAAAAGGTAGGCGAGGTTGAATGCGACCATGGCGAAGTAATATGCCGCGTTTACACTGGGGTATATGTTGCGGAGGAACCATCGGTAGTAGTGGGTTATTCTCTGACGAAGTGTAGGATCCTCAGGCATACGCGTGTACGCCAACCCGAGAAGTGCTCGTGGCGCATTCACCTCATAGTCCTCATCAAGTCGTCTCTTGATATACGGCACACCCACACTAACCGCCACATTCAACCAGACATCCCGCCCTCTAAGTTTCAACGCCTCTCTCGCCGCTCCCGCCGCCCCACCCACAGCCCTCGGCAACTCCACCGCTGCTCCACGCTCCCGCTTAAGCCCATAAAAGTTCTCTGTAAAGGTGCCTCCGCGCGTCCGGAGATAGAAGCGCTCTACGACTACCATGGCGAGGGCATAGGCCTCGTCAAAGTTGTTTAGGAGACGGAGGAAGTAGCGGGGGTATCGTTGGCAGCAGAGAACGAGGAGGTAGCGGAGAGTTGGCGGGAGGAGGGCGGATAGTTGCGTTTCGGAGAGAAGCTCGAAGAGGGAGGGTTTGGAGGGGTCGAAGGTGCCTTCGAGGGATGTTATGAATTCCATTTTGGGCGCGTCGTGATGCTTTGGTGGATCGTGTATGTGAATTATTGGACGTGTCGGCGTGGAATCTTGGTTGGAAATGGAGAAACTGGATTAATTAAGTTTGTAGAAAAGAAAATCATTAAGGGAAAGAATGTAAGAAGAAAACAAAACTCTAAACAAAAGAATTAAACATGAATTAACCTCGTCAATCTCCAAATGCGCACTTCATGCATGCATCATTCATTCATTCACAATTCACATAATCCCTGCCGATAACCCTAAATACAAACTGACCCGAAACATGTGATAATCATTACAACATAAGCCATTTGGCCAAGTACTGTCTACTTTTAACTATTTGTATATATACATCCACCTACTGCATTGCCCCGGTATTAAGGTCAATACAGTTATTGAGCAGTTTAGAGCCATCTCTAAGTAAAGCCCACCTAGTCTCATCAAAGCTCTTGCGAAGAACCATGAGAAGTCCCGTAGTGTTGTTGAGTCCTTTCATTCCCTGGAGCTCGGATGGGGAACCGATACTTCCAAAGCGAATAAGGTAATCGCGCATCTGCGCGACCGCTTCTCCGTGGTTCTTAGGGATATCCTGTTCAGAACAACGTCCCTCAGAGGCATGTCCATAGCACCAAACAACCAACGATGCCAGGAAAACCACCCACGGCCGATTCAACAAGACGTCGTCTCGCGCGTTATACGGGTCATCAGGGTTGAAGCCCGGCCCACGTGGAAGACCCCGATCCGCAGGAATAAGCACCGTACACAGGAAATCAACCGCATACCACATAGCATCACGCGCACGCGCCGATTGAACCCATTTATCACGCATTCGTCTCTGGGCACTCCGGAGGTCCGACTCGGAGATTCCCCTACCGAGAAGTCTCTTTGAGCGCGCATAGATTTGACAATCGATGACGTCAACGTGTAACGCGATATGAGCAAGGTGGTGGAGAACTGTCCGACTTTGCACGTTGGTGGTTATTTCCTGGCGCCGGCTGGGATCGAGACTTCCGTACGGGTCGTCTCCGTGCGTTTTGGAAAAGTTGGCGTTCCAGGTGTCGAAGGCGGTTGTCAATGTCATTCGCCATTTGTCACGGCCGCCGAGGGTTGCTTGTACGCCGCTGCCGAGCATGTTGACTTGGAGATCACGTTGTTCCATGTGCCAGGATACGTTCAACATGCCGGCCATAAGGACCATTCTGCCAAAGGCATTGGTTTGGACTTCGCCGCCTTGAAGCGTCTTTCGGAGAGCTTCAAGGAAAGAAAGAGCCTTGAACCCGTTTGACGCGGCCACCGTTTCTAATCGGCCGACTTCAGAACCACTTGTAGCTCGCCATAAAGCTTCGTCGCAGGGTAATGGTAATCTCAACTCATGGGCAACCATGACACTCGAATGACCAAACATCTTACAATGAATCGAATCAATCAAGAATGCTGCAAATGCCGTTCTTCTTGTCGACTCATTGATAATCCAATGATTCCACCAGTCATCAGCCGTTCCTGGCCCTGGCGTACTAGACTGTCTTGATCGTCTCCCGGCCGCAAGTTCTGACGGAGAATCAGCGGAGACAGATTTCCACACTAGGGCGCGTCCACGACGCATCATGGCAATCGTGGTGGCGTGGTGTACTGAGGCGCGCTCGTGGAGTTCCTGGGTCGAATACATTTTCTCGTAGATTTCTAGGAGAAGCATAGCTTGGAAGGCCCATAGTTTGGCGGGGGCTTGGAAATGTTTATCCATGAACATTTCCCAACGAATATGCCAAGCCAAGAAATTAGACAGCTGCGCGCCAATGTTGGTGATTCTATCGCCGTGCGTCATTTTATCCAAGAAGGCTGCACCGATGGCCATCATTGATAACAGGAGTAAACAAGGCGTTTGATCCGGCGAGAAGGTAGGCTTATGTAGCACGGGAACTTGATCGCTGAAATGGAGCCAGTAGGAACCAATGAAGGCTTGCATCATGCGTTTACTGAACATATGGGTGGGTTGAGTTCGGTCTCCTGCAATAAGATCTTCACCCTTTCGATCTTCGGGGACTTCGCCGCGTTCGACAAAGCGTTGTTTTACAAAGTCAAAGATTTCTTGGCTTTTAGCGTCGGATATGGTGGCCTCGGGGAGGTTCCGTTCTAACAGGTTGTTTACCGCCATTACTTGGCTCTGCAGATTGGGAATGTAGCCAAAAGTATTTGCTGGTGGGCCCATGTACATTTGTGAGTAGTTTGAGTATCCGCCACTATTCAAGTTAGTATATGTAAGCTTTATAGCGCAGACTAGGAAACTTACTTTTGATAAGGCATGGCTTGGTTTACCGGGGACTGTTCACTGAACAGATAATTAATCAAGTCATTTGGCATACTCACATATGGCGACTTGTTCATGAGATTCTCACTGCCAAACATTGGATAAGTCTGCGTGGGATCCATAATCATCAATTCCGGTTGTCCGCATAATCCCCCGGTCAACTCGCCCTGTGTCCCGTTGAAGGCCATTAAATCTGAACTTGTCTCTCCGTTGTTAAAATTTGACGGCGGCAAGTTACACGGTGGAAACGACTGGTTGGGTAGTAACACTGGATGTTGCGGGGCACTTCTCGGGGCAGGCACGGGAAACGAAGAGGCGGTGGAAACTGGTGACATTACGTGAAAAGTGTTCATGTTCATTCCGTTTGTTGAAGGGCCGGATTGCGGGACCATACTGTTGGGAGAGTGAATAGTCGCTGGTTGTGGCATTCGTCGACCACCTATCATCATCATGTTTCCGTATGGACTGTCGACCGGGTGAAGAGGGGCACTTGCGGGGAAGGGCATAGGGTGAGATGCGCTAGTCATTCCGTGGGTAGGCATCATTGCTCGGCGCACAGGGTTTACAGGTGCAGTCGTCGGGTTTGTGAATAAGGCCGTTCGTTGAGAGTCACTTGAGATACTATCGGTAGGTGTAAATGCTGATGGAGCCGTCGTAGTAGGCGAAATGCTATCAGTCAAAGCGTGGCTAACATTCGGTGTTGGCGGCGGCATATTCTGACCGGACCCCATCATGCCAGTCCCCATGGACCCTGAAATCTGCGAACTTGGAGTACCCGGGTGCATCTGGTTCTGCATAGGTCGTGACGCAGAACCCGACAGTTGAGTTTGCATGGGATTTGTTGAAACGTGGTGCTGCATTTGCATTTGCATCGGCATGTGCATCTGCATTTGTGCTTGCGTTTGTGTTTGCAGCGGGGGTACTTGTCCCGGCTGCGATGGACCTGATGGTGTTTGACTCGTCGAGTGGATTGAATCTTTCCGGAACATGTGTGAGCCGCGTGCCGTATGGCGGTCTTTATGTCGGTTACATAGATCTAAACGGACAAATGTGCGCGTGCAATCTGGGTAGTCGCAGGCGTAGATCTGTTTGGGGTTGTGGTTAAGTTGATGTCGGTATCTACAACCATGTTAGTTTACCCATTGTTTCTTCCCATCTCAACCAAACTTACAAATGCTCAGCCCGAGAATAAGTCTTTCCACAGCCATCATGCGGACATAAAAACTTCTTGTCCAGCCCTTTCCTACTCCGCCTCCGTTTTCTTGTGGGACCTTCGGAGTGTCCTGGGGCTCCGTCATCGTCACCGGCCTCGGATCTACTCCGTCGTCTTCCACGCCCACCCTCATCATCGTGGCTGTCGTCTGGCGGGCTTCCGGGACGTTCATGTCGTGGCGAAATAGGTGATATGACAGAGGTCCCGTTGGGGAGAGACGAGTCTTGTGGGGGTTGCATGATTGTTGTCATGGCTGAAAGTTGACGAGTACGAGACTCGGGTGGTTGTTGCCCAATGGGTGGTTTTGTGTAGTATATTTCCGACTCTCTGGGTGTGTTTATGGTGTAAGGAATTGGGTTGGCGGGGTAGTAATAGAGTCGCAGTTGCGAGATAGCTTGGTGGTATCAAGTGGTAGTTTCTGATGGGCCGATCTAACCTGGGCTGACGGTATACAGCGGTCGCTGACAAAAAGGCGCCAATGGTCAAGGTTGCGCAAGAGGTTGAGCCGTGGTTCTCTTCCGTCTGGAATATTCTGTATCTCTTCACAGTCCGAACAAATGGTCTAGCAACCTTGTAAGCGCCTACGGCATGGCGGGTCTCGGCGAAGTTGTCGATCAACGGGCCGTATGTGTAGTATATATGTAATCTCGAGGCTATGTAAGAATAAAGCTATGACGAAGGACAACCAAAAAGGGAGAATGCCGAATGAAGTGGTACAAGGACGTAACCTTCCCCAAGCCGAAGTAAATTTAAGAAAAGGGCGGTGTCGATGAGCTTGTAGACAAATATGAATGGTGATGATCAAGATACTGAGGTTGGTCTTAGAGACATGAACTGGCGCAAGTAGTCAAGTAAGAAAGAGTCGAGCAAGGTAAGAAGCATTGGGCATCCGAAGGTCGCGCTTCTTTTTTTTTCTTCTTGGGTTCTCTTTTTTTTCTGTTTGAGACGGCGGCGGCAGTGTCTCTTGTTCTTGCGAGGAAGGGCTTGTGTGTGGACTGTCTGGTGGGACAACACGAGCCAGTCTGCGGTAATTATGTAGAAGTGCCTTTAATATGCGTAAGGCGACAAAAGAGGAAGGGAAGGGAATAAGTCGACGATATAATGTTGTAACCAAGGGAGGAAAAAGAAAGAAAAAAAAAGAAGGAAAGAAGAGAATATGTGAGGATACCGTCCGTATGTTACTTTGGAATCAGTGACAAGGTATAGATGAACGAAAAAATAACAATAAAAATTGCAAGCCTTTTAATGGTGTTAGTCCTCGAAACTTGACAAAACAAGCATCAAGTCAAGCCGTACAGATATATGACCATACATAGCAATGTGAGTCGAGAAACCCCCAAGAGCGGGAAACCTGGCGTTCAAGTACTACCACAGATGCGCTCAAGCTTTAGAAATCTAATCCCAGGTTGGGAAGAGTAGGAAACGGGAGTCCACGCTGCAGGGCAAGGGCCTGAACTGTCTGGTGCTGCTAGCTGGCTGCTGGCTGGCTGCTGGCTTGGCTTTTTTACGCACAATGAGCCTGGTCCTGGCGGGAGAGAAGGAGAAGACAGACTGAGAGGAGCAAACGAGACATAGGCATGGATATAATGGGATGGGATTGATGCAGCTTTGTTACAGGGTTCATGGGATTGATGCATGTTTAGCTTTTTTTGGTGAGAGTTTTGTTGATTGTTTGGTTGAAGAAGGTTAAGAAAGGCTTGAATGTCATGTCATGAGATCATATATATACCAGGGACATACTCAAGCATCAAAGTGGCAACAAGAAAACCGCCCCGTCTGTGTCCCGGCTCATGTACCCAAGTAACGGCCCGTGATACCATTAGGATCCGCCCACCCGTGATGTATGTAAACCAACCGGGTGGATCCGGTCCTCCAAGTCTTCTCCTCGGCATGCACAATAAAATGCTCAGTAAATAACCCTCTCCCAAACTTCTCCAACAATGCCATGAACCACGCTAAAGTAGTGAATCATCCATATCCACCCAAGACAAGTCTTTGTCTGTCAAAACACTACGTCTACTCTTATAGTGTACCCACCAACAATAGCAAAAATGAGACACGGGAAACAAGAAAACTAGGGATGGATTAAACATGCACTGAACGTGATCCACTATAGACATATTCCTAGGCTAGCTCACACCTGGGGAAGCGGAACAAGTGGGACGCCACCCACAGGGAAGCGAGCCGGAGGCCATGTCTAAGGAAGCGTCTAGAGTGTGGGTCCCACAAGTTCACTCGACGAAGAATCCATGATTTCTCTTGGAGCTGGATATGTATGAATTAATGCCCATGGCGGATGGATTGACGGATCGCGATGGATCGAGAAGAGAGGAACCCGACGGTGTGGCTCTGTAGTTTATCATGTTGTACATTGAACATATGAACATATCTATAGGTTATGCGCATAAATAGTGTAAGATTATTTGTAAACTAACAAACTACGATGAACAATGGCCTCGCACTAGAAGCTAGAGCGATTTGCGGGCCTCAGCTTTTTCCGCCGCTTACAAACTATGAACAAGCTACCTGAAAAAAAAATTAGATAAAAATAAGAAAAAAAGGATCCAGCTTTACTGTAACTTGGGCCTTACTACGGACATGTGTATGTGTGTACACACTGTACATATGTACATATGCACACGTCTGAATGCACTCGTGCTCTGTCTGTTTGTCTTTGACGTCGCAGGGAATATGACGGTATCGTGGCCACGCTATAATATGCGCAACACTGGTCTGGGCTGCCCTTGTTGAGATAGACAGACAGTGTTTTTACTGGACGGAAAAGCGAGGCCTGGCGTGGTCCTGATGTATCACGGATGTCGCGAGAATCATAGTGCGGGGGAGATAACTCAAAATTGTACCACGGGTATACTTTGTATCATCCATCTAAACTCGTCTCATGACAGCTGTCTACCTTCCTATGGGAAAATCTAGCTAGGCTCTTTGTTCTAAAATAGCGGTCGAGGATTCGACATATCATAGACTACAAATGCTAGCGTATCCCATATCTAACACGTTTATTGTTGTCCCGAAAGGGAATAAAGCACGGTCCCAATCAAGGTGAGACACGATTTACTAGGAACTTCAACAAACTCCACCGACCCGTCTCCATCTGGAATCCGCGAGTCTATGAAGATAATCTGTGATGAAGACGGGTGAAGAGGAAGTTTCGCATGCGTGCATGTACAGTGTGCGTGCGTATAACACGTCAGGAATATCCGCCGAAACAGGACATCGTAACCACTGGCTCAACACATACTCTTGTATTTTCATGACCAGCCATCCATGACTTCAAATCGCCATTGCCAATATTTCACAATACTCACTACAGTTACTTGACCCGTGCCCACGGTTGATCCCCAGCCCGGCCATTTTCAGGTGTCGATACATCCATACACATCTATCGGCCGGCGGGGGCAAATAGAGGTCAAATCCAACCTAGTTCACAGCATGGACACATTAAAAACATTACAACAGTAATATACGTATTTGCCTGTCTATTTTACGTCGTTGCTTAATAACCATGAACAAGCACGAGGAAATCGACGTCGGGATGTCTCGGGCTGGAAATCGGTATAGCTGGATGTTGTAGCTAAGAACAGGGAGGCCACATGCAGACTAGGCAAAGGCTCAAACACACATTTGCCTTACTAGATAGCCGGGCGAGCGGGGCAACCACGGATTTTTCTCGAGATATGGGGAGTTCTGAGCTTGGTTGGAGATGACTTTTACTGGAGACTCTAGTTATGAAGGCCTCAGGGACGGATCAGATTCTAAAGGTCTTTAAGCGATGCTGTTGGCGTAGATGGACGGGCTGGATAGTTGGGGGCCCGATTGGGTGGGATTTTCGTGGTCGGTACTTGGGGCGAGCTTGGACTAGACTATTTAGAGATGAGTGGAGGCTACAGACGGGTGGGTGTGGTAGTGTTGCATTTTGTAGAATCGGTGTACGAAACTGTGGCGGATTTGGGGGGGTCAAACGTGGTTTAAGGGATCGAGGACGGACGGCGTGTTGTCATTCGTTTATTTTATGGGGACATCTTTTGGAGATAGATGTTGCTGTGAGATATTCTTGAGCTTCCGGATTTGGGGTTGTAACGTGCCATACAACTTCAATAATACAACCGGATATCGCTGAGCTGATTTCACACGAGGTCAAATCAATTACTGATGACTATAATGTGAAGCGTAGAAAATGTCTCATTTCTAAGTGTACTATCGGCCGAACCCGTAACCGAGGCCACACACAATGACGTGTGACTTTACCAACACAATTAGCTAACCAACATGTATGTATGTATGTACACACATAATCCGAAACGACCAAAACCCACCTAAATCCATCACAACGGTGACGACTACATTCAGCAATCCATTCACAAGTCATTGTCCAACCCACATGGAGCCTAATTACCCGGCGCTAAAAAACACAATTGTCACCATTGCACTAGTGTATCCTCTCATTTACGGGCATTTTTACCACTACCCGCCTTCCAGACGCACACTAGAAGCACCGCCTGATTTCAGATTGCGCGTGAGCCGGGGTTTATGCATGTGTGAATCGGGATGGAGACTATGGGCTGGTTTAGTTTTGTTGGTTACATTGACGCGTGGGGGTTGATTTTGTCCATACGATTGGGTTGTAGATTTGTTTATTTTGTGTGTATAGGATTGAGTCTTCATTTACAGGTGTATGTGTGTACACATGTGTATATGTGGTGGCCCCTGGATTCCATTTCACGGTTGTATTTGGACAAAATCACAGATTGATGGACAGAGTCGACTCGGGACATACAAGTGAGACATTCAACTAGTGGCTACAAACTCCGGTAAGTTACTACCAAAAGAAGTTTAAGACCTAATAAGACGGCAATCTATCCTTTTTGATACACTCACAAGAGTTCGGGAAACCCCCACGTTTATTACGGGCATCAACCACGAGCCTCATTGCTTGCATCAAGCAAATCGAGCTTGATATCCACCTGCCTTGTCAGAACCCCCACGAACTTCAACATGGGTTGTAATCTCAACATCCGACGTTTCTTTACCTTGGAACGTAAGATGCTTTTAAAATTTGGTTGAGTTCGATTGTTGGTGAACACACATATGTGCGTGTGTCCATACATATATCGAGTCCCAGTAAACTTGAAAGAATATCCAGGAGCTACTGAATTTCGGAGATATGTACATACCTACCGGTAATGCCGTGTCAGACCTACACTCGTTACATCGTTTGTTTAGTACCACGTTCACCAACAAAACTAACTCATGTCGGTCGAACGGCCTTTTTGGTTGTGGAACCTTTGTGCACACTAAACTTGGATATCCAACAAGTAGCAAACTTCTACCTGGTGATGATTTCCGACCCGAAAGTTGATTAACCCGCTGGACCACAGCGGCGACCTTGAAAGTTCAGTCTCCGATGCTGTGTATGCGTGTGCAATAGTTGCGGTGAGAATGAGGCTGTTAGGGGATATGCGGGTAGGCGCTGGAGGCTAATTTGGGGTCGGGGCGACGGAAAATTTAGGAATATCAAGATTGAAACGAATATGTGCACTTTGAGAAGCTTACCGCAGATACAAACAGTAGTGATCCGATGTGGAGATGACCGTTTAGATCTAACATCACCCTCGATCGATCCTTAGGAGTGACTCGTCAATTCTCGTCGACGACATCCATCATACATATGTATGTATGTATGTACATACATGCCTGTCACCGCGTCATCCCGACATCTGCACATGTCAACTTAAACCCCTTCCTCTTTCCTTCCATTTCTCCCTATCTTTGTAACCAAACGGGATACAAACTACGCAGGTCGGCCCGTCAAACTCCCTTCCACAAACCTTTCCGGCGACCAAACCCGTCACACAATCACAGTAACACAGATACTCCCTCCACATTAGCGATCCCAGAAATCCCAAACACCCCATGGAAAATCTGCCTTTTTAGGGGCCATCTTCGGGAGGAGGGCGTCCCAGTTCCATTTTTGGGGGTGTGTTCTTGTGTGTGCACATGTGCATATGTATGGAGATGTGCACAGAATGTACTTTACTAGTGATGGAGATGAAGGCGACGTTCTTTGCGCAACGAGCCGAGATCAGGTCGGTTAGTGTTTCTTGATATGTGCTGAGCCACCTTTTTACCATAACCTGCTAAACGGAACGACTTTCCACTTTGGAAATAACAAGGCGAACCACGAAGCAGACTATGAGGTGGGGCGTCTGCACTATCACCGACGGCGTATCTTGTACAGGCATACCCGCATGGTTCAGACAAAAGGTACAGACGGGCGAATCCAAAGAACGCTTCAGGTACGTGCCAATTTCCCATACAGTTGGTATTTTTCCTCAAGAGACACTGTCAGCTTGGTCTCGCTTGCACATCAGAGACCACTCGGATGGACGGGTGGTGGCAACAGGATGTCAACACCTCATCCAGTCACCGGTCGCTCAGACCTATCAGTCAGGGTAAATACCGCGAAGGAACATCCTGCCAATGTTCGGTCAACGTCAGGCGGGGTAATGGGTCTGAGTGGAACTTGCGGTTTGCGTAGGCAGCTACAGCAGTTTTCGCTTGATAACCGGCCGAATCAAACAGTTCCATTGTCTGTTAGGTGGTATTTCCACTTGGATATAGTCCACACTTCGGGGATATTTGACCCGAATTCGATATCCTACGTGATAGGAATTACGGTTATGGAACTCCCTAAACCGTCTCTACAACCTTACGCGGCCATCGTACGTCGATTACCGACACTTCGGTCCCGTCAACCAGTGAGGCGCGGGCCTTAATGCGAGGAATTCGAGATAGTGGCGTTATACGTCCGTAATGGGAGTCTCCCGGGCCATGATGCGACTCTCGTAGCATACATACCAAGCCAGGGCATTTAACCCATGAAGCTACAGCTTTCTGGGCTGTCAAAACTGCTGTCAAAACTGCTGTCAAGCCTCCATTCACATGTCAAGCCGTGGCCAACTATGGCACAGAGCCAAGTGACCTTGCCAATGAACAAGCCATGGGGGTTATCCTGGTCAGGCGGTCAAGTGAGGGGAAGAGGGGTAACCAATCGATGTAGCCTCACGCCATAACTTGTTATGTTGATTCAAAGAGATAACTCGATATGATCGGAGATTCTGTTAATAATGAGATCTCGGACCAATTATACACAAACCACTATCTTCACAATCGGAATCGTGAGATTGGGTCGACCGAAAGAGTTATAGTGGTCAATAACCCTAACATCAGCCATGATACAACCCTTTGACAACCGCCGTCCAACAAAAGCCCCGCCATCGTCAATGAAATGTTCCGTATTGTCAAACCTTCCACCTTTGGATTGTTACCAAATTCGTTCTATCCGACTTTGAAACAAAACCTTGAACTAGACATATATTTCTCTATTCATCGTCATTCTACGTCTCAATACTTGATTGATCCATTTATCAGCAGTTTCAAACATACTACCCCTTCGCTTCACTAACTTGTTCTTAGAGAGGGAAAATGGCTTGCAGATTTGTGGTACAGCATAAATCCTCCCTTGACTTAACTAAACCTGGACGCACTTTTCCCCATCGCCCGCTCTTTCACGGAGTCTCTCCATTCATTTTCCGCAATCATGACATGGCGACGAGCCAAAAAGACACAAAAAATGTCACCACTCTATACTCTATCAACTGGTCAATACGATGCCGACGATTTTTCCCATCAATGACGATGAAAACCCCATTAAAAACGATGACTTCTCCAAGCTAACCTTCAATTCAACGCTCTGCTGCCTCCCCGCAACCGGGCGAAAAAGGCTGGCCTGCTACACACGAGAACTGCGACCCTGCACCCTAAGCGAGACAGGCCCCTGCCCATGCAATCTACAGTGCTTAGATGTTATCAGCTTATCGGACCAATCAGATAACAGCTACGTGACGTCGTCGCTGTCCAAAGTCGGCCAATTGAAGGGACAGGGGTGTCGAATTTTGGTTGGCAGCGAAAAAGAAAGCGCACACCAGGTTGGCTAGCCAGCCAAGCCAGAAATGGGCCCTTTTTTGCGCGGGAAGGTGACGAAAGAAGCAGACTATAGAAAAATGGCGGTGGGTTGAATGCAGAACTGGCGCAACTTGTACAGCCGTTTCCAGCAAGTGAAGGGATAGAAAACGAAGAAAGAAAGAAGAAGTCTAGATCATTATTGCTAAATCAGCTACCTCGAACACACTATTTGTCTCCTGGCTTTACAAAAGTTGGAAAGCACCTTGTTCTTTTTACTGGCTTCTGTTTACGTTGAGTAGATCACTCTCGTTGTTTGTTCGCTTTAGCTCTTTCTATTCACGTAATCCCCGCCCCGACCTGTATCGACTAACTTTGCTTCTAGGGTCGCCGTATCACTCCTACCTCTTTACTGGTCATTAACCTGGTCAGTTTCAAGAGTCGATAACTTTACTTTCTTGGCTTCCTTTTTGTTTTTACTATCCGAACCACCTCCGAAGTTTTTTCTTTCTTCTATTGACTTGCATATTGATGTCATAAACACACGATATTCACAGCAGACTGAACTTGTTTAATACAATTTTGTCAATTCTCAATTATACAACCAGATCGTCTTCACAATGGCACCATCCAAGCCGCGCAACAATGACGACTCCAAACCGGAGTCCAATCACAAGGAGAAGGTCTCTAAGAAGAAATCCAAGGATACTCCCGTGATACTACCTCCAAGCAAAGCGGCGACTCCAGAGAAGTCAGGACCTGCGGTAAGTATAACCCACCGTTATTCTCCAATGCCATTGGCTTGTTACTTTCCTTCGGACTCAATTAGCTAATTGTTTCTCTGAAAGACCGACTGGGCATCATTCGACCGCGAATCTCTCGAAAACTACCGCCGCCACCACAATCTCGACACACCCGCGCCATACCTATACTCTTCATACTACTACTGGATTGCTGTCCCAGGCAGTATCGGCATGTACTCACCTACCATGGTGAATGCTCGGAGGCGCCGGACATCCCAGAAGTATACCACCGACCGTCAAACGAAAGAGCAGCTCGCTGTGGCAGTCCAGAAGCACTTTGACGTCAACCCAATAAACGAGAATGACGTTATCGTCGACTTCATCTCCAACTTGCGACAAGAGGGGACGCGCCCAGAGATACCCGTCATACCTATAGACCCAGTATTTACTACGAAATAGGTGACTGAAGCGGCGATGGCTTGATGAAGGCTGTCGCTGCTTTGGTCTACTGGTCACTACCTGGATAATGGGAGTCGACTGGTAAACAAGAGTTGCTTTTGCTTCTCTTGCTGAGCACCAACTCGAGGTTCACAGTTAATCGGTTGGAATGCTGCGGCATCATTGTTATTTTTTACTTCTCGGCTCGATTTTCGGACCACTATCTCTTGTCCATAAGAGACTACCTAGCTATTGTCATCTACTCCGTCCGGCCTCTCTACATCCACTACCTACGCTTTCGAAGCTTTGCATCACCAGCTATTCGCAGCAACACCGTCACTGCCTATGTTACTTCTGGTGTCAGAATATACAACAGACAGTCATTGCCATAATGACCACCGATAATATCGTCATTGGCCCTGGTGCTATGCAAAGTGAACAATGCAAGGAGAACGTCAAAGTGGAGTTTGCAGCTGCAAGTTCTCTTGCGCCTGCGCTTTGTTTGTGCGTTTCTAATCATAACTACTACAGATCAAGTTGGATGGCGATAGGCGGTGACATAGTGGTTCGATGCATCGATCTTGATGATTGTTTTCTTTCCTTACTATCGTCGGTCATGTTTGTTTTCTTTTTTCTTTGGTGCGCCTTTGAGCGAGGGTGAGCTAGGATTCTCCCTTCTTGTTTGTGCATTGGGTCTACTGTCATGGGATTTTGTTTTAATTAAAGGAATTTTCTCTTTGCAGCGGCTGCTTGTTAGTAGACCGACTGCTTCCTTTGGCGTTTTGGGGTGGAAAAAAACTCTCTAGCGGCTTGTTTTTCAACTTTATTTCAGATATAAAGAAATTCTTATTCCGTGCTCAAGTGTATGAAGACTCTTCCAAACGATGTACAGTGAGCTGAACATGTGACAACATGAAAAGTATGTAGAGTTGCCTGAACACAGATTCTGTGGATGGCCCGTAATTACCCTTGTCGAGCTGGGGCGCGGAATTTCTGTGCACAAAGCGCATTGGTTGTGGGAGATAAGCGGCAGTTGGAATTCAATAGGCATTGTTATTGGGTGTGTAGGTAATCTAAATAGGTTGCGATTTGACGATCCATTAGATGGCTCTTATGCGACAAGATTGACGAGTCAAATGGACGCAAATCTCGTACACAATACTCACGATGTTCTGCCGATTGCGACAATCACGATAAGAGACTAGGGTTTCTGGAAGGAGGGGCCGCCGTTAAGGGTTTAACGCATTTGGCGGCGAAGTAGAGTGGGACTGCACTGAATTTGGCAGCTGGCGAAACCACTTTAGAGAACTTTTTGAAAGCGTGGCAGGTGGTGCAGGGTATCGGGGGGTTGAGAGGATGGGAATACCGTCAATTATCAAGTTGCGTCGAAACTTTTGGAAACTGCGCGAAGTTGTAGGTAGAAAATTGTAGAGGCTTTGGTGGTGTCAAGTCTTCTGTTGTATTTGAATTTTGAAACTTCGGTTATTGTTGAAATTTTCGTGCCAAAGGTTACATTTTTGGATCATTTTCAATTCTTCTTTTTGCATTGGACTACCAATAGCTTCGAGGCGCAAGTCCGGTTCTTTCTAGACGGATTTCAAATACAAAGGGTTTCGGAGCACTTCCTATTGGCCCCTGCGTTTTTACTGGGCTCGCTGGGGTGTTGCTACAGACTTGACTTTTTTCGACGACTCAGCTGTTTGGATATCGACGATTAGCTTTGTGCGAATTATTAGGGTGATTAGAGTTGATTATGAGCTCGAGTGTTATGTCTAAAAGTGTCCCTCGTCGTCTGTTGACGGGGGCGCAGAGTGCGGTTGCTAAGAGAGTTGTTGGTCCCGGTCAGGTTAGAGGGTATCGGGCGGCTAAGCGGGTGACTGTCTCCGCCGGGGCGGCGATGCCGTCTGAGGTTCGGGTGAGTTTGTATGAGCGATTGTAGGAAGAAGCATAGTTACTAACGGATATGGCTTATAGAAATTCCACGCCACGACTAGAAACCTCGCACCTGCCGACCCATACGGAACCCTTGGAGTCAACAGGAGTGCCTCGGCCGGCGAAATCAAAAAGGCTTACTACGGGCTTGCGAAAAAGTACCACCCCGATACCAACAAGGACGCCGGCGCCAAGGACAAGTTTGCCGAGATCCAGGCTGCGTACGAGATTCTTTCGGATGCGGAGAAGCGGAAGCAGTTTGACCAGTTTGGTTCGGCAGCGTTCAACCAGGGTGGTGGTGGTCCTGGACCTGGACAGGACGGGAGTCCGTTTGGCCAGGGCTTTGGAGGGTTCGGTGGTGGATTTGGTGGGTTTGAGGATATCTTCAATGCATTTGCGAATGGGAGGGGCTTCGGTGGTGGTGGTAGCAGTGGACCGAGAACGGCGAGAAGTGGATTCCATGAGGTGTTTGTGGGAGAGAATATCGAGGAGGTGGTTAATATCTCGTTCCAAGAGGCTGCACAGGGTGTGAGCAAGAAGATTCCAATTACGCCTGCGACTACCTGCTCTTCTTGTGATGGCCGCGGTGTTCACAAGGGAACTAAGAAGTCTTCATGCCCAACTTGCCATGGCTCTGGCTCTATCCTTCGGACTATCCCTGGTGGTCTTCAAATTGGTGTCACTTGCCACTCGTGCCAGGGCTCCGGCGCAATGTACCCTCCTGGCTCAGAATGTAGCCCTTGCGAAGGTTTCGGTGTTGTTCGTACGCGCAAGACTATCACTGTGGATATCCCCGCTGGTGTGGACGACGGCATGCGTTTGAGAATCGACGGTGCTGGTGATGCGCCGGTGACGGGTCAGGTTATGGAGGATAATGTGCGGACGAAGAGGGGTGATTTGTACGTGCATGTGCATGTGCAGCCGGACCCACGGTTCAAGAGAGCTGGCTCGGATATCCTTTACACGGCAACGTTGCCAATGACTACGGCGGCGTTGGGTGGTGAGGTTAGGGTGCCGACTTTGGACGGCAGTGTTAACGTCAGAGTTGCGACGGGTACGAACACGGGAGATAAGGTTACACTTTCGGGCCATGGTATGCCGAGAGTTAACGGTAGAGGACGGGGCGATTTGAGAGTGGAGTATAAGGTGGGGTTGCCCAAGTATCTGAGCAACAACCAAAGAGTGTTGCTGGAGATGTTGGCGGAGGAGATGGGTGATAAGACAGCGAAGAGAGTTATGAATGTGGGTAGAGGGGATTCACAGTAAGTTTCAGAAGAGTTTGGCGTACTGGAGATGAATTACTAACGAAGTGGATAGGTCACCTGATGCTGCGGATATCTCGCACAAGAATGAGGGCTTCCTCAAGTCGATTTGGCATAGGCTGACGAACAACGCGGAGCACAACGCGGAGGTGAACGGCGAAGGAAGGGACGACAAGAACAAGAAGAACTAAGTCTCTTGGCTCTACTTGTCACCTTGTTTGATGGATGGAGACATTACGATGTCGTCTGTCGGGGCTGCTGGCGACAAAAGCGTCGACTGGAGTCCGTTGTAACATAATTTTATTAAACCATGACGATGCTAAGGTAGAGTCATCTTGTACCAACAGATATATATTCATAGCTACTTTTTGGAGTTTAACTTGTGTTTCTTGTATGTATGTTGTGAGTGTATCGGTGTGTACATGTAGGATGACCGGACAGCGAAACCGCTAATCTCGGCATCGGGTCGGCCCATGATAAGTCCATGACAAGTCGATGAGATGGATTTCCTTCTTCGCCTTCAGCTTATAATCCATCTGTATATATTTACGCCCGGCCCCCTCATCCTGAACATGTGTATACTCCCCCAACCCATACATGGTCGTCGTATTCAGTCGACTCTATTCGACCTCCTCCAAAGTAAACCCCTGGAAGCCCCTCTGGTTGGCTGTTACGTGCATGGCATGGACATTTTCCCCATCGGCAGGCGGTCATTCAATGTGGCCACCGGCGGCTAAACTTGCAGGGGCTATCAGGGGATTGGCGGGGCCGGCGAGGTTGGCAGATGGGCTTGTGAACTGGTTTTTTGAACTCGGCAGCTTGGCGCTTTGATGGTTTGAAGGAATTTTGTGTGATTGATTGGCTTGTGGACGCCCGATGGTGACAAGGTGTGATATTCCTTTGGACGAGAAAGACTTTGAGATTTTGACGACGGAGACTCGAGATAGGTTGGGTTGTCTTGTCACGATGTCTATGTCCTTGGATATCGGGTTTGTCGGGTTGAGACGGTGTTTAGAGAAATGTCTTACACGGTGACGCAGGTAACCTCCATGTTAATCTACACAGTTTAAGGCACTGTCTATGACTCGTGTCTTCTGCCCTGATGCTGGCAACTCTGCATGCACTTCTTCGGCCTTCCTCCCGTTTGATGATTTGCAGGTGCTGTGTGTAGCGCAAGAGACGAAGTAATATGCTTTATCGTGGTGGATTTATGGGATGTCAGGTGGTGGCAAATCACCGCGCTTATGGGTTTTATGGTGCAGATTTGGCTGTTGAATGGTAGGACGAAATGTTGGTTGGGCATATACAATGTGCGCCAAATCCGCAAGGGAATGTTTACGGTTCGGGCGGATTCAATCCAGCCTCTGGATCGACTAGGTGGTCATTTTCCTTTGTCTACGTGCATTCCTACCATAATCTCCAATCTATCACTGTCACTTCCCTAGGCTGCTATTTTATCGCCGTTGTTCGTACACACTTGCCCCACTGGATGGCCCTTCTTCGTCGCTTGATGTGTAGCCGCGATAAGATCCTTGATATACTGTTTCACTCTGAACGGCGCAACCCCCACCAATCCGTTTCTGGCCTCAATGTTGTCAGCCTCTTGACGCAGTACATATCTCCACTATATACTGAAGCGAACACGCCTGTAATAGTGTTTTGTCCCACACATCCCCGAGGTCTCATTGCTCCTCTTTCTTCACCTCTTTTCCCGTCTTCCCGTCCTGTGACGTTCAACTTGCACCCTGTATCGCTTACTGTACAGGCTCTAGGGTTTGTCTGCAGCTACCCACCCACCCACACTAACTTATCCTGATCCACGCTGCAACTGGCATTGCGGCTTGCCGAGTGTAGGACCACCTTCCGCCTGCCTGACACGCATCCCATTCAACTAGCCGTTTCTATAGCTCAATTCCCCGTGGCCTTTGCCCCCCCTTACATCGATCGGTCTCTGCTATTCCGTGCTGTACTTCATCATACTATTACTACATACATACTACATCGTCACTGCACTCGCAAAAACCAAAGTACACTGACAGGCACATGGAAGAAGCTTTCTCCGTTTATCTGTAATTCCGCCATTGTTCAACCTGCTCAATAAGCCTCCACTTAGCTGTCTCTCGACTCCCCGCTTTCATTCATCTAGTCAATTCTATCAATTAGCCCCCGAGCTGGTGGCCCGACCACCCCCACCGCGCAGTCCAAGAAGTCAAACTTGAATTTGGGCACAAGTTGCATTTCCTCGGCCGTCAAACTACGCTGCCGGCACCACAATTGAACTCACTTCGGCTTTTTCTCGACATAGCTTAATACCCCCCATCGCCGTTCGTCGCCACCGTATCCGTCGTTTCGGTCGACCCCCCACTTTATAGCCCAGGCAGCAGCCATCCCAGCAATCGGCCAACCGGCGCCCGCATACCACCGAACCGTCTGCCACCATGACACAGTCGCCAATGATCTCGGTGCCTTTGAAGGCTACCAACGAGATTGACTGGATCACGCCACTCAAGGAGTACATCAGAGATACATATAGCGATGATCCCGAACACTATGCCGAGGAGTGCGCAACGCTGAATCGTCTGCGCCAGGATATGAGAGGCGCCGGCAAGGATAGCACTACAGGTCGTGATATGCTCTATCGCTACTACGGACAGTTGGAGCTTCTTGACTTGAGATTTCCTGTAGATGAGCAGCACATCAAGATTTCGTTTACATGGTAGGTTGATTTTGGCTTCATCCGATCGAGATCTTGACTAACGCCTTGTGCTACCTCCCGCTTCAGGTTCGATGCATTCACGCACAAATCGACGTCGCAGTATTCTCTGGCCTTTGAAAAAGCTTCCATTATTTTCAACATGTCCGCTGTTTTGTCCTGTCATGCTGCCAACCAGAATCGCTCCGAGGAGGCCGGTTTGAAGATGTCATACCATTCGTTCCAGGCGGCTGCCGGCATGTTCACGTATATCAACGACAATTTCTTGCATGCGCCATCGATTGACTTGAGTAGAGAGACCGTTAAGACTTTGATCGCTATTATGCTGGCTCAAGCGACTGAGGTATTTCTGGAGCGCCAGATCCAGGACCAAAAGAAGAATAGTCTT
The DNA here is from genome assembly GCA_001483325.1 of Huntiella savannae. Taxonomy (NCBI): domain Eukaryota; kingdom Fungi; phylum Ascomycota; class Sordariomycetes; order Microascales; family Ceratocystidaceae; genus Huntiella; species Huntiella savannae. The sequence goes on along the minus strand of LCZG01000028.1, from coordinate 157,083 downwards.
TTGGCTAAGCTTTGTAGTCAAGCCGCGTACCTGTATGGCCAGGCGGTTGAGGGTGTGCAAGAAAACGTTACCAAGGCAGTTTTTGAGAAGGTCTGGTTGATGATGGTTACTGTAAGTTTATTCCCACACTCAAGTGTCCGATAATAGGATGTCTCTGGTTGCTGACGTCATGGGTTTCCCCACTGCAGATCAAAACAAACCACTTTGGTGCCATGGCACAATACTACCAGGCCATTATCGACGACGATGCTGGCAATCACGGTATTGCTATTGCGCGACTACAGGCCGCCGAGCGCATGTCAAGGGACGCCAACCGAATGGCCATGTCGTTCCCGAGTTCGACCCCATCAATCTCAAATCTCTCTTCAGACTGCGGCGCCATTTTACAGGATACGACTAAGAGACTACTCGTCACTGCCCAGGAACTGCTTCGTAAAAATATCAAGGAAAACGATTACATTTATAACCAGGATATTCCAGCAGAGGAGACCCTGAGTACCATCCCAAAGCTTCCCGCCGCCAAGCCAATTCCCGTTACGGAGCTCTACTCGGGTCAAGATATCAACAAGATTACCGGTCCTGATTTGTTCGGAAAGATTGTACCGTTGGCGGTAACAGAGTCTGCTAGTTTGTACGATGAGGAGAAGGCCAAGTTGGTGCGTGCGGAGCAAGAACGGGTGGATATCAACAACACGGAGCTAGCGGCTGCATTGGATTATCTTGGTCTTCCAGAGAGTTTGGTGGCGTTGAAGGGTGGGTTGGAACAGGAGGTGAAGCCCGACTCGGACTTTTCCATGTGGTGCGAGGATGTTGCTGGTCACGAGAACCCGACTAAGATCTTTGAGTACCTGCGGACGCAAAAGACGGCTGTTGTGACCACACTTCAGGCAAGCAAACAGCTTCTCGACCAGGAAGCCAGCAGTTGTGAAAAGATGCGGTCCAAGTACGAGTCGCAATGGACGCAACAACCCAGCGGAGCTTTAACCAAGACATTGCGTGATGAAATTGAACGCTACCGACAGCTGCTGGATGATGCTACGAAAACGGACAACACGCTTGCTACGAAGTTACGGCAATACGAGGGCGACTTTTCTGAGATGCGGGCTGCTTGGGAACGTAGTGATACCGATGGTCTTTTCTACAACGCGCTACACAAGGTCAAGGCCAACAATGCAAGCAGCCCAGCGGTGGAACAAAACCTGTTGGACGCCGATTTCGACGACAATTCGCTGAGTGTGGCGGAACAAATTGAGCAGGTGGAAGAGTGCATGAAGAGATTAAATATGCTAAAGCGCGAGCGTAATCAGACTTTGAAGGATTTGAAAGACAAGGTGAGTTGGGAGTTGTGTAAGGATTCAAGGCATAGACTACTAACTTCAATCCCACCATAGGCACACAAGGATGACATTTCACAACTACTCATCTTCAACAAGAAGAGCGTTTCAGGCATGGAGAATCAATTGTTCCAACATGAGCTCGAAAAGTTCCAGCCCTATCAAAACCGGTTGCTACAAGCGCAACACAAACAAGTTCAAATGCTCAAAGAGCTCAACCAGCTGGTTAATGTGCTGTTAATGGATAAGAGAGTCAAGGCGGAAAAGAGAAAGTGGGATGTTGTACAGAATCAACGCAACATGGTGGTCAACAAGTACAAGAAGGCGTATCAAGAATTTCTTGATCTGCAGGCTAGTTTGCAGCGGGCCAAGTCTTGGTACACCGAGGTAAAGAACACGGTGGAGTCGCATAGTAAGAATGTGACTGCGTTTGTGAATAATCGCAAGAACGAGGGAGCTCTGTTGTATGACCAAATCAGACAACAGAGTGAAGGTGGCGGCGGTGGCGGCGGTGGTTTGAACCTGGATAGTCTGCGGTCTCAACCAGATGCTACCACCAAGGCAGAACTTGAGCAAGAGCGCATGCGACACTTGATGAGTCGCATGTCTATGGATAACGGTGGAAATAGCCCACAAGAGTCGGCCGGTGGGGGCCGCCGTCCCTCAGCACTATTTGGATCGGGACAAGCTCCTCGGTATGACGGGTACTCACACAATATGCCCAGCTCGCCACCGCCTAATCAGATGCACCATTCATCTACGTACGGAAACCCTACTTTAGTTGGTCAACAGCCTGGTGTAAGTTCACCACAGTCCATGTCAGGCACTGCGGGTTTCAGCCACGCGATGGCTTATGACCCGGCTTATTACGGCCGTAACCCTGGTCCTACGTCGCCACCCGCTACGCAGACGACCTTTGGCCTTGGCCCAGCATCGCCGCCGCCACAACAAACCACGTTTGGTATTCGCGGACCGGCATCACCACCTCCAACGCAAACCAGTTTTGGTGGTGCGTATGGTGGATACCCACAGGTAACAGGTAGCGGACAGCAGCAGGCAATGCAGTCTCAGATGGGCCAGCAGCTTAACAGGCCGCCGTCGCAACAGAGAGGTTACTTGCCGCCGCCCCCGCCTGGACCGCCTCCAGTGGGGCCGCAGCAGACATATCACTACGGAGGACAAGACTATGCCGGGTCGGCTAACGGTGGACAAGGAGGTTCCGGATCCGGACAAGCTGCGGATCCATGGGCGGGATTGAGAGCATGGAAATGAGTGGTGTGAGTTATTTTGAATTGTAAATATGTGAGCGAATAGCGAGAGTGGTTGTTGTATTTTAATCCTGGGTTCCAAGTAGATTAGTTTTCAAGAAAAGTGACTTCTTAAGCACGGATCAAAGGATGATTTCTAGATATGTGAATGTGGGGTACTGTTATCTGCCGAGAGGGGACAAAGCGGTCCGGGCCGGTACGGAATTGATAGGTGCAGATTGGAGGTTATGAAATGTATCTATGTACAAAAGGGCATGACGTCTGTTTTTTTGTGGTCGGCAAATAAGCGGTATGTGATTGGGTGACGGAAGGATGGGGTCATGCTTGTTGGAGATATGATTGGAGGTTTATTGGAGATAAGCATTACGCAGTGTATATGTGTAGGTCAGGTTAAGCCATTACCTTGCTTATCAGACTATCGATGTGGGATGTACATACTGTATATAAGTCCGGTTGGACGGATTGGGGAATAGGTGAGACATTACAAGGGAATGCGGTCTGAGTATTTAATGATTGTTGTAGATGTTGCAGGTGTCAATTGGGTATATTTGTTTCTTTTTGTTGTTAATATTCATCAATAAAGAAATTCAAAATGTCTACGAAACTTGATGGTGCCGAAGTGGCTAAACATAACACGGCAGACAGCTGTTGGGTGATTGTACATGTAAGTCAAACCGCCAAGAATTTGGCTGAATCAAAACTAACTGGTATAGGGAAATGTCTATGATGTCACCGATTTTCTCCCGGGTAAGCTCTTGGTCGCCATGTATAACATGACTTACACGTTTGTCTAACACACACTTTCTATAGACCACCCCGGTGGCAAGAAAATCATTCTCAAATATGCCGGACGCGATGCCACTGAAGAGTTTGACCCCGTGCATCCCCGCGACACCCTAGAACGCTACCTACCAGCCGCTAAACATCTTGGGCCCGTTGATATGACTACCGTTGATACCACTAGTCTTCTTTCACCTGCCGAAGTGGCAGCGGAGAAGGAGAGACAAGATGAGATTGCTCGGATGCCACCATTAAGCCAGTGTTATAACTTGGTTGATTTTGAGGCGGTGGCGAGACGGGTTATGAAGAAGCCGGCTTGGGCTTATTACTCGTCGGGAGCTGATGATGAAATTACCATGAGAGAGAACCACGGGGCATTCCAGAGAATTTGGTTTCGGCCGAGGGTTATGGTGGATGTTGCTAAGGTTTCTTTGAAGACGAGCTTTTTGGGGTTTGAAACTGACATGCCGTTTTACGTCACGGCGACGGCGCTGGGGAAACTGGGACACCCTGAAGGCGAGGTGGTGTTGACGAAGGCGTCTGCGAAACATGGAGTCGTACAGATGATTCCTACATTGGCTTCGTGTTCTTTTGACGAGATTATGGATGCGGCTGATGGTCAACAAGTGCAGTGGTTGCAACTTTATGTCAACACCAATAAGTCTATCACGCAGAAAATCATCGCTCATGCGGAAGACCGTGGTTGTAAGGCGCTTTTCATCACGGTTGATGCGCCGCAACTCGGTAGACGTGAAAAGGACATGCGCAGTAAATTCACGGATCCGGGAGCAAAAGTACTGGCTGATGAAGGAATGGAGAGTGATACTAGTCAGGGCGCTGCTAGAGCGATCAGCTCATTTATTGATCCGGCACTGTCATGGAAGGATGTTCCGTGGTTTAGGGGAGTTACTAAGATGCCGATTGTCTTGAAGGGTGTACAGCGCGTGGAAGATGTTGTTAGAGCTTATGAGGAGGGTCTTCAAGGTGTGGTGTTGAGTAACCATGGTGGTAGACAGTTGGAGTTCTCAAGGTCGGCCATTGAGACTTTGGCGGAGGTTATGCCTGTTTTACACAGCAGAGGAATTGTTGGAGGTAAGGATAGACAAGGTCGGATGTTTGAGGTCTACATTGACGGTGGTATTCGTCGTGGTACCGATGTCATGAAGGCCTTATGTCTTGGAGCTCAAGGAGTTGGTATCGGACGACCCTTCTTGTACGCCATGTCTTCCTACGGTCTCCCTGGTGTCGATAAAGCCATGGCTCTTCTCCGTGACGAACTCGAAATGAACATGCGTCTTCTAGGCGCCACTAAAATCGACGAATTAACCCCCGATCTCGTCGATGTTCGCAGTTTAACAGGCCATTCTGCAGTTCCCGGTGACTATCTTTCCGACACTGCTTACGAACGAATGAAGTTACCACAACCATCTCCTCCCGCGCTTAAAGCCAAACTGTAGGGTTAGGGTCGAGCAAAGTAATTTTTCGCTTGTTTTCGCCTGGGAACCGGGAATCCGGGGCATTCCAGACAAGGCTTTGACAGGGATATAATGGGGGATATGATGATGTCATGATGGAGGAAGGTGGAGGTTTAGCTTTGAGAAAGAGGGGAAGGAGAAGGTTTGGAAAGAAACAAGAAGGGATGACGTGCGTGCGTGGTTTCTTTTATGTTTGGACTATGCTTGGTGGGTAAAGGCAATAAGGAAGGAACCAGGGAGGCAGGCTAATTTCTGCCTTTGAGAATATCGTTAGTCTGGAATTTCATGAATTTGAATTGAGTATTGCATTTCTACAAGTGGTAGTAGTGTCTGTACCAAAAGTAAACAATCAAGTCATCCCCAGATTCCCCAAACTCCTCCAGGTCATCCGTCATCTCGCCCAGCCAACTAAACCAGCCTCACAAATCCCCCATCTTAAAGGATTGCGGCGTGCATTCTTGCATCCGGCTTGCATGACGAAGAGGATTTTTCTCTTCTGTTTTCTTTTCTTTTCTTTCTGTTCTGCATATATCCATACATACATTCGTACATACATACATCCAACAGTCAACAGTCTTTATCTTGTGTTTATCACCAGCCGCGGTTCTTTGAGCTTATGATCAGATGCTCCTGCATATAGATATATCTGTTCTTATTTTGGTGTTGTCGGGCAATGCTGATTGATAGGCTTGATTCCTTGACTTATCGGACGTTGTATTGTTTTTCGTGACTTGGGTCGCTTTTTTTTGGTACGGATTCAGGATTTCTTCCTTGCATGCAGCTGCATTACAAACTTTGTCTCTTGATCTTTCATCGTCTTGTTATCTTTGCCAATCGCAACCAATTTCTTCAATGTCTCGCACGCCACGCGCCTCGCTTGAGGCCAAGATTGTCGTCCTCGGCGCCCAGGGCGTAGGCAAGACTTCTTTGCTTCAGAGATACTGTAAAGGAGTCTTTGACCCTGCACAAACGACATCTACAGTTGGCGCAAATTTCTTGACAAAGCGCATCCACGATTTGGATTCAGATACTGATGTGCGCTTGCAGCTATGGGATACAGGTAAGTTGTCTCTGAATTGTTTCACTCAATTTTAGTGTCCTTCCTTTAGTGTACTCTCTAACACTATTACCTTCAGCGGGCCAGGAACGCTTTAGATCCATAACAAGATTATACTACCGTGGAGCTCACGCTTGTATCTTGTGCTATTCCGTAACCGATAATGCCTCCTTCACTCATCTCACACATTGGATGGCCGAGCTCAGAGACCATCTTCCACCAGATGTCATTCTCCATATTGTCGGTACCAAGTCAGATATAGTCTCTAGAGACCCATCAGCTCGCCAAGTCCCATTTGAGCGCTGTATAGCATATGTAGCCGAAAATTTGGCACCCCCATCAACTTCTTCCAAAAACACTCCCTCAGTTACCCCAACAGCAGCATCATCTTGGGCTCCTCTAAACTCATACTCACCAGGTGCCTTGTTTCTTGGATCGGGCACCTCAGAGCCAGAGGTTACTCATGACAATGACTCAACCCGCAACTTTAGCTTTTGGGGCGGTGAAGCTGGTTGGGATGCCTGTCATGAGGTGTCAGCTGAGACAGGAGAAGGTGTCGAGGAGGTGTTTCGAGTAATTGCGCGGAAACTAATTGATCAAAACCTCAAGATGCGAGAGGCTCTTCTGACGGCTACTACGGGCCCAGGAGAGGAGGGATACGAGAGAGGAATGGATGGTAGCTATTTTGCGAGAGACTTGGGATTAATGTGCGTCGATGACGATAGACCTTTTCGAGTTGGGAGGGATCGGAGGAGTCGCATATTTCAGACTTCAAGAGCTAGTGTCTCGGTTGATATGAATCGTCGAGACGAAGAACTAGGTGCATCGAAGGGTACATGTTGTTGATTATCGGGCTTTACTCGTGTCCCACTACGACACCCGTTACTGCTTTCCCCCACTTCCAACTACGTTCTATCTATTTTGCCATCGCTAAAGTCTCCACTCGTTGCGTCACGAGGTACTTTTAATGCACCATCTTGTGTCCCCTGAGCAGCCAGAAAAGGAGGCCTCTCACACCAGCTGACTATCCAATTATGGTAACCCATATACAGCCATTGGACTCTTCATCCCCAAGTTCTCCAATCGTCAAGCTTTTTATCACATACGGCATATAAGTCCAAAATATGGCCTAACATCTATCGACAACCTATTATCACCTACCGACATCATTTGTCCCTCCAGATTCTCTGACGGGGCGAAGCCGACCTGATGAGGTTACTCACCCATAGGAGAGTCGGAGTCGAACTTAGTAGCCTGACCTACTATTAGACAGTCACGACTACGAAGGGAGTTTACTACCACATGAGACATGGCGCTTTAAGTGTTCATGTGGTGGTATATATTCGCCGTGAAAGAAGAACTTGTTTATGTTGTTGTCGCATCGTTTGAAGCTACCGACTATCCTTTACGGATAGTACGGTCAAGAGTTGTAAAGTCATTGAGCTGAGTTAGTTCGAGACCCTTATTTCTCAGGTGGAGTGTGAGATGTTGGGGCAAGTGTCGCAACAGTTATTTTGCTTGGAGCTGGCTAGTTGCTGTGACCAGATACCATCATTTCTTTCAGCTGTGGTTGAGATGGTTGGCATGACATCATAAATATGGCTGGGCTCACAGTAACTACTTTAGTATCATCATCGTAACGTTTTGGGGCCCGAGTGATTACTCTATATGGGATAGTATTTATCGTCGGCTGGTCTTAACAACCGAGCTCGTCCTCGGAACTAGGACTGATAGTATATTCGAATGTGGGAATTTCATGGCTGGCCATGGAATCAACAGGTACATGAGAGTGGGTGCGAACCTCTCTATGTCGGGCTTATGAGGTATGTTTATTACACCGTTGTCGAGTTTTTAGTCGTCATTTTCGGTAATGTTGTTATGAGATTCACTTGGGGACTGGTGTTGTAGTTAAATTTTGTTTTTTAAATAAGTACTAGTATATCTGTATGTTCAGTGTGTTATTGTGGAAACCCGTGATCTATTAATGTGAACCTCATCAGGTGAAGTGGAAGGCTCACGAGACATGTGCTATAGTAAATTCGCAAGGTGTAGCACTGAGATCGGCCATCAGCTTTAGCACTGCGATATAGCCCTCTGTATCAATTGCACTAGTCCATTCTCCACTTGACAACCCGGAAACTACTTCGTGACTTCCCTTTCCAGCACTAGTCTGTCTTAGTCAAGTTTGGCAGGTTGTACAATGGTGTCACGAAGTTTGACAGATGTCAACTACGTTTGGCCGCTCCTTACCTATAAGGTATACCATGACGTCTTGGTATGTTCGTCGTGAAACGAGACTGAGTGGGCAACTGCCGCTTTGGATATTTGGTGTCGTGTCTCACAGAGCTGGATTCAGATGAAAAGGCAAGTTGGCGATCTCATCTACGTGACCGCCCAGGAAACATTCGTGAATTACATAGTGGTTGGTTGTTGTTCGTCAAAAAGGTTGTATTGTCGCTTCGGCCACGACGGCCGTCATTGCTCTTTCGTACCTGGAATTCGAGTCCTCGCGTAATAAATGAATTTGGTTACTGTACACGCAAGACGTTTGTATTCACGAAGCTACATTGCTATCTATACAGCTATAACCTTGGCAGTTTCTGGCCACTTCCAATTCTGATAGACCTTCTCTTCAAGACCGAGACTACCAACTAGTCTTATTACATGGTAGTCTTTGTGCATTTTCTTCTTGTCTGACACCGGCCGTAGAATCAAGCTGCTGATCTCCTGGACCTGACGAATCACGAGTATGCAGATGCCACCCGGTTGAAAGGGTATATCAAAATCTCTGTCGAATAACTTGCGATGTTTAGCTTTGATTTCAGTGATCATATCTGTGGAGATGACCGGCGCCTCAATGACGAGGTAGGAACTTAGGTTTGCAAAGAATTCGTCATCCCTAATGTAGATCATTGGGGCCTTGCGCATCTTCTCAGGATCGTAGTTCGTTTGTCGAAGCCATTTGTCTACCCCGAGCTACACGGGGACTACTAGTAGTGCTTAGCGGATTGAATAGAAATACAATTTACCCGGCCCACTGATATACAGCCACGACCGGGAAGGGAATCTCGAGTCGATGGAAGAGGTGTCTCCCACTCTTGTCCAGCATAGATGATTGGTAAATCTGGATTCGGGAATTCCATAGTGGAATGCGATTCCTAACCCAGAAGCGTACTTCTCAACACCTAGCCAGGCATAGTATAAATCTGACCAATAGCGGAACCCTCTCTCGGATTAATCTTCAATGATGGCCCGATAATAGCCTGTCATTGACTGGTCCGTTTGTTTTCGTATAGCCCAGTTCGAGGTAGATGAGTGGGGTACCCAAACACTGCGTTCATATGGCATCACTACCATGAGGTTGTTGTCATCCCAGTGATCGCTACTTGTCATTCCGCAGCCACAACGCCAGTACACAACCCTTTCCATGACGAAGAGCCCCTGTGTAGAAAATTGTGATTTTTGAACGGTCCATCCCCGTCTATTCCATTGGCTGACTTTGTCTATCCAAGCGACGTCACCGATCTGGGGGCTTCTGCTCATGACCCTCTCCTTGAATGGAAGGAAGGACTCATGGTTGTTGTCGTTGATGGCAAGACAGAGTGTGAGATTGGATCGGGAGTGGACAGTCGACGTGTCCGATATTTGCTCCTTTTTGTCGTTTTCGTTATCCTGGATGATGCAGATACGGTCGAGTCAGAGGTAACGGATGTTGAGTTGGAGCCAGAGATTGAACACATCCCTGATCATCGGGGTGTACTGAAGTGAGGCTAGACCGTTGGGCTGTCTGGGAACCTCATAGATGGAAATCGTGGTCTCACAGGTGGAGGGGGGACCCTCTTGGTGATCTTCCCACAAGCCATGTACTGGGGAACATCCGAGGGAGGAGATACCACAAGTGTCATTGTCTCAACGTCGATGAGTCGGAAAGAAGGAGGGAATGGAAGCCGCTGGTTAGTGTCCGCCCGGTTTCCCACGAAACAATCGCAACTTGCCATCCACGAGGTTTCCACACGAGGTTCAAAGTCCGTTGCCACATCGCTTTCTATATTCTCAATGATCCCGTTGACATCGACAAAAAGGCAGTGGACATCGGGTCGAGAACGTGCCCGAATGAGGAAACCCCCATGTTGTAGAGAATCCGGAACATCCAACAGCTCAAATTGCAAGAACCACGCAGGTTCAATGGTGACGGATACTGGGAGATGAGAGCATATTGGGCAAGTGGTATTCTGGCCACTAGAATCACGGCAAGTCATATCATGTCCCTCCAGAACCGATACAACCAACTTGGGGGCCATTTTTGGTGACCTTGGCACGCTCGCCTCATTATGAACTAGCCTGTGTTCTTATATTCTGGGAAACTACAGTCGATGCCTTCGATAATAGATGTCCGGTAGTCCGATGACCCGTGATAACATGTGAGCGGATTTGTTATCGCCGCGATGGTATAGCTTGGTGTCCAGAGCACATAGATGGATACGTGATATGGCACATCATGGGTTTAGACAAGAAAGGACGGTCAGATAGACTTTATACGTCATATGATTTCCAGGTTGTGCGCTGGTAATGGCTACCACACCGAAAGGTTTCTCCGGGTCTAGTCCTTGGAGCAAGCGTAGGAATCTCTGGTAAACTCAATACCTAGCAGTTTCTGGTTTGATCTCAAAAGTTTTCTTAACGTTTAATTGGAGGGGGAAATAGGTTGAGTAGTATGACATCGCTAGGGATTACAGCTAGTTCATTATGCTAGGTAAGGCATCCTGATGAGTGATACAGTCATTATTGTCCTGCTATTTAAAGTCGTGGGTCGTGCAACACCTGGATCGAACGTACTTTTACAAGCTTTGTACCAATACAAATATTGCTCCATACCGAAGGTGGCCAAATAACAGTAATATTGCACCGGGAACTATTGGGGTGAAATGAGAGCCATCGAACTCATCTACAGTACTAACAGTGCATGTTCATCGGCTATGTACGGCGACTAATCCAACGATAGGTCACGCACAGTGCGAATTGTACTAACGGATTTCTTGGAATGAACCGAATTCATGGTGTTTTTGGGTGATTCAAGCCCACCAGCAGAAACGTCTGTGTTCGGCATTATCATAGGTCCCACCACAGACTCTCCCGATGGAATCTGTAGTCATGATGCGAATTTCTCGTCTACGGCGCCGTACGGTGCGAACCAATTCGCACCCTAATAAATACTGTGCTAGCAGTGCACAGTGCGGGTGGACAGTGCGAGTTTACATGTCGATATTTCATACGCGATTTGCACGACGGGGATTGCGACTACATGTTGTTTTTGGGGACCAACCGAAACTCCAAGTTCCGGAGATCGGGACGAGGTGCTTGTTGACTGGTCCCCGCCAAAGTGTAGGGGTTCATGGACGGTTGAACATGTAGCACGGTGTCTCGCACGGTGCCAATGTCACTGGCCGCTTTTGCAGTACCTTGTTCGAAAGGACACTCGAAACGGGAATACTAAGATGGAGAAACATTTGGTGCGTAGAGAGGGACGATTAACTAATGCTAAACTCTCAGGAAATGGCACTATGAGAAGTTATCACATTCACCCAGTTGACATAGATCAAAAAGACCAATATATGCCGTTTGATGTGAAAGTACCGAGAAATGAAGTGTCAAGCGTGTGAAGGGATCACGAGAGTATCGGCTGGCATAACGCTCGATAGCCTTGACGTGAAAACTCAAGCTGAACGTGGGAACATAGCAAGCACAGTGCGAATCAAATCCGTTTTTAGACGGATAGCTTCCGGTCTGCAGAGTTTCACGACAAAAGGGACTAACACCGAATGCTCCTATGTTTGAGCTCTCAAATGATATGTCTCTTTAGTCTTCAGGTACACTGACGGTGCCATAAATGGCCTACCTGTCGACATTATCACACAGTGCCCGCGTTATTCACACCCTAACTCGCACTGTGCGTTAGACGTACAGTGCGCAGACACAGTGCCAACAGATAGGGCTCATTCTAAATGGTGATTTCTAGTCTCATTACTTTCTTTGCAGGGAGTTGAGTGTACCCTGTATTAGCTATGGGTCCAGTGGCATGTGGTAAGCTTATTCTTATGTTCCAAAGAGTTTGTTGAAGTTCACCAACGAGGTTTAAAGTGACCCCCACAGTGCGCCGCACTGTTTGTAGAGAGAACGGGCACTGTGTGTCCCTGGGTAGTCCGATCGCGAGACTGGCAAGCTCATGCTGAAGTAGAATGAGTCTAGTACCTAGGGGCCTAAGGCAGATATCGGTAACACGAATCTGACCCTCATATCGCTGCTTTAAGCCATGGCTAACAGCAGAATCATGAGAACTGGCGTTGGCGAGGTATTGCCACCTTGTTTGGTTAATCATTGATAGGATGGATGAATTCGACACTGGCTCATTAGACAGACCTCCCAGAGCGGAGTAGCCATCTACGGATTCGCAGGCTCAGAAAGCGGCCCCGTAGCATAGAAATGGGATCAATATCAAAAAAATTGAACTGTGATGATCAAGATTCAGTCATGCCGCCCGGTTCACGCGCCGATTGCACGTTCTTGTCTTGTTGTTCCATGTGACGGATTGGGAGGCATCAGCATACCACTGCGCCAAAAAGAAGCGGAACCTTTGGACTTTGTTGCTAGTACTGTTCTATCATGGACTATATAGGAAGCAGGTCCGTATAGTGAGAAGATGTGACAGTGAGCAGCCATCAGACAGGGCAGAGGCTGACACCATGTCACATATATCTCTGCGTGCTATGTTGCGTCAAAGTGCATATTCCAAGACTTGTGTGACTTAGTCCTCCCTCATCTGACCACTCAGTGATGGGGGAGAAATAAGATTATAACGCCGTTCATTTACATCAAAAACTCTTGTTAGAAGTTTAGCTCTGCATACGTTGTGCATGTGAAGCGTATAAGAAGGTCTTTATATTTCGTGTTACTACCAACATGCATACCCTAAGAATTGTGTTAGTCACCATAAGCGGAAATTCGTCTTCATTATTCAATGGAATTCAACGGCGGAACCAAGAGTATTACAGTCTGCGGTTGTTATGGTATATATGTGATGAGGATGTAAAATAACTATGAGTGAATCTCGAATGGTAGCAATGTATCTATAACTAACGGGACTACTAGGTCGCGGTGTTATGATCACACTTTTGACAGTGGCAGTGGACACGTTCCAGCCATTGAACCTAGCTAGCTTGTCGTTTTTGAAGAGGGTCTCAAGGATGAGAGTTGGATCATCGTGTGAAGAGTCGGGTATACTCTGGTTCAGGCAGCGGGTCTAATGGCGAAGCAGCCGAATAGAGAGCTAAAGTGGGCTATTTGTGTGTTCACTATGTGTATTCCATTACAGAGCTTCTATTATTGAATCCTCTCACTCCTTTGTTGACATTCCCAGGAGGATGTATATAATAGACCTACCCATCTTGTCCTTCTTGGGATGGCAATCATTTGTATCATGGCAGTCACGAGGGCATTGTCCACATGATAGACTAGATAAAGCCGGAAAACTCGGCCAAGACGAGGGGCTAGTCTTGAAATTTCCATTGTTATTATCTGGAAGCAGTGACTCCTTTTTAGGACGTGGACTGGGCATCTTTAGGAGGTAAGGTGATATCGATTGATAATCATCCTCATGGGGAGGTCCAAGGAGAAGCGGTATTCTTTTGAAGTTATCTCTAGTTTCCCCACCGTCTCGGGTGGCGCGTAAATGTCACCGAGCTGAGAACTCATCGCGGGAGATATGTTCCACTTGATATTGGAGACAATATTGGTGCGAACATCTTGTCAGCAATACTGTATAGAACCTTCGTCAATTTGTACCCGGGTTAAAGCCCTATGGACTCCGTCCGAGAGACTAAGCCATATATCACGGCTGCTGAGGCGAACGGGAAGCTTTATTGACCAGCTGCACTCTGAGAGAACTTTTCCGGTGAGGGCTCTAGCCCTTTCCTTACGAATCTCACATCTGACATGCATGCTCCAACGTCTCCACGTTCAACTGTAATTCTTCCGTCTTTCCCGGGAACCCGTTGAGAGCGGACTCACTTGATAACAGATTGATTGCCAAAAGGTGGCGACAATTGTATACTATATAGTAAGGGAACCAATAGAGGTGTGAGAGGTTGAATGTGCAGTAAAGTTTCGATGAGCAAATTAAATTGTACGTAACTTCCAAAAGATTTTAGCAACTAAAGTTGTGGTAAGTGTGTATTCGTCAAGGTTGGAAAGGAGGTTTTGATGGCTTTTCAAAAAAGGAATTGACAGTCTCGAACATCACTAGGAGTGATAACTTGAAGAAAGGAGAGAGTAATGATAGGTATGTATTTAGGCCATAAACTGTATATTGTAGCACGCAAACGTACTTTGATGAAAGACATGTTTGGTCGGCAAATTTTCGTCATGAAAGATGCATGAAAATAACCCTGTCAACCCTACCAACGTATCACCTAATTATGGTGCTCCACGAAACTTTGTTGCAGACTGGCACAAAGATAAAGCTTAACTGGAAAGAACCCGACGGACTGGGAGGCATCAGCATACCACTGCGCCAAAAGAATTGGTACCGTTCCGGTCCCAGTGCAAGCACTGTCCACAAACCAGACAGTTAGTTCCAGGTGGCTCCAATTGATAGACGGTGAAGTCGCCACGTGGGGCCGTGAGTTTAAAGTTCACCGGTTTGACTAGAGCAAGAATAACGTCAACAAAACTGTAACATTTCCAAGGCGCCATGTGTATGTTGACTGGTTCTGAATCCTGAGGTGCATTCTCAAATCCACACAAAGACAGTCGGGCTATTTTTAGCGCTCAAATGGTATTTTGCCTTAAAGCGGGGACGATGATTGTTCTCTGGTAGATTGCCCAACAATGACACTAGTGGAAAGGATCGTCCTGTCGGTTGTCTCCGTAACATGGGACTATCTATAGTGGGCTGGTATCAGGATCTGCTCGCCGGATTATGTTTCGGACTTTTTCGATCGGTATTACCCTCAATACCACTGTATACGGAGAGTATTTCTGGGGTTGACCTGTATCATGGCGCCGAAAAGGCGCCGAGATCCCACACCTTATCAAGCTTATTCTTTTAGCACGATCCGGAACTTGGATACTTGTCCAAGAATCACAGTTTGACCAGCGTGTTAACCCTGACACTATCCCAACTGGCATAGGTATCACATGCATGTATATACACGTGCAGAGGCGCTACCTCTCTTGCCATTTATCCTGATACAACTCATGTTGTCTATCCCCATATCTACGTGACTGCTACAGCCCTCTGATAAACCCAACCTTTCACGGTCTGGTCGGCAAGAAATTCGGTGATTTTCTGTGTATGCATGTAAGCTGTGAGTGTGTGCATAGATGTGCATACATTATAGTTGAATTATAGGCAACCTCTTTAGTGGTTATACCTTCCATTCCGAGAGAGCCGGCTTTGTTGAATGCATTGTAGCCCAATCCTGTAGTTTCTGCACGACAATACTGTAAGGGATCAACGCCAACCGGTGAGCACTGGACCAGCTGTAGTGATATAAGTTTTACTCGGCCGAGTAAGATCATGGTATACAATCTAAGGGCTAGTATGTGTAACAACCAACCTAACGGATGATATAGATGACCACCGAACCACCAAACGCTCTTGTCATTCCCATGGTTGACCATCTCTGGGTGGGTAGAATTCACTGTCAGATTTTCGCCCGACAAACGTTGGCGCTTATCTTCAATTGTTCTGCATCCTGGCACCATAAGGATCAGTTCGATATTTCAAGTTGGCTCTAGGATAAGTAGCCGAGTACAGATATAAATACGGGGTTGTGTCTGTGGTGGTCCAGCAAAAGGTTCTTCTCAAAAGAGAAGTATTATGCCCAGACTTTAAACTCTTTACATCAATAACTTCACACACTTTCAACAATGCCAGACCAAGATTACAACGGTGGCATCGACGAAAATGACCCAGACCTTATTGAGTGGTTTAAATCGATGGAAAAACGAGATCACCGAGCAACTTCTAGCCGTCGCCCCCATATGTTCGTCAGTCCAACCGCGCTACAGGTAGCCAATGCCATGCTGGCCAATCCCGGCAAAGACTATCGTACAATCATCTCGGATAGTTTGACATGCGTTAAGCTGCCATTGCTGGCATATCCTGAACCATCGCTTGGGGTTTTGCAAAAGTACGAAGACGACGTCGATGAACCAGAGCTACTACAAGCAGCTAGGGCTGCCGTGAAACGGAATTCAAAGAGCGAGAAGTTCGAAAATATCCAACAACCTGAATATGACGCCTGGCCAGGGTTCAATCCGAACGAACTGTGTACGATTTGCCGAGCTCTAATGTCGGAGCTAACCCCGAAGCATAGGGTACTCTCACCTCGTGTTACACACAGGGAGAAGTTTGTCTGTGGTCTGCACTCTCGGCTACCCGCCTCCGTGATGGAACGCCCCAAATGGTACACGGAATTAGTGAGAATCGACTGGCCCTTGCCGCGCAATGATGGAGGGTACTATTTTCGGGTGCGTTTCGGTAGCGACTGTGTGAAGATCATACTGGATGGGACGGGAAATGTTACCGCGGTACAGCCTATTGTCGTGACGAAGTTCAACCCAAGTATGGCGATGGCTTGGATGGAGACTTGCAAATGTTACAACAAGCTTGATGACAGCAAGAACCGACGACTAAAATTCCCCAGCTCTTTCCGCCTCATCGACCTCGATGAATGGAAACTGATGATGCCTCCGTCCTCGGCCGTCCCCGAATATGTCACATTGAGTTACATGTGGGAACAGGACCATGAAGCCCCGGATTCGACATGGAAGACAGTCAAATCGAACTATGACTCTCTCACACTACCGGGTGGCCTTTCAAAGCTCGAATTCACCCCGATGATTCGAGAATTCTTCGACATGTGCCGTCAACTCAAAATTCGCTATCTTTGGATGGACCGTATTTGCATCATCCAGGACGATGACGATGATAAGAAGTGTCAGATTACGGAAATGTCCACAATCTATTCTCAATCCATGCTGACGATATGCCTCGCCCAACAAGACAACATGCACGAATCTGTAATGTCTGCGATGACGGTAGCTGACGGTAGGCTACATCCTGACGTGGGTCACATGGCATGGAACATAAAAAAGTCCCTCTGGAACAACCGCGGCTGGACCTTCCAAGAAGCACAACTACCTTCTCGGGCTCTCTTCATTCAGAACCAAAAAGGTTTTTGGCGTTGTAACTGTGGTCTGATTACTAGTGAAAATTGGGATGACAATGGTGTAGTCGCATTTTTCCCCAACAGTAATCGTGATACCCGTGTGCATGCGCCCGGACTTTCCTTAGCTGTCAAACACCGGTCAGGACATACAATGACTGATTACTATCGTATCATAATTGAGGACTTCTGTATCCGGAAGTTTCGTTACTGGTCGGATTCATATTATGCTTGGATGGGGGTGGAAAAACACGCGGCCGAGCTGGGAATTCTATTTCACCACGGTATCCCAGAATCACGATTCGTAAACCATTTGTGCTGGAGCAGAAAACGCGGGGAAGCAGGACTTGACAAGAGATTTCCTTCATGGTCTTGGGGTTCTTTCCCCGATGGTGGCACTTTGGCGTTTTACAACATTTCTGAACTAACGTTGGCCGTGCCCGTTTGGGTTAGTTCTGGTAAATGGCTTCGACAAACCGACTATGATCCAGAGGATATCCTAAACGTGCCTACTATGTATGTCGGTGACGATGATTTCCTAATGAGTCTGGGGCCTTATCTGGTCATTGAGGCGCCTACTCTGCCAATGGGGTGGCTCTTGGGTCTTCAGGCCGCATTGCCTGATATCGCCAGCCAGATTCTTGACGTTCCGATAGAATCTAGTGATATTTGCATATTCGTGCTCCGCAAACCAAATCTGATTTCTGGCTTAATTCTACGCGCAACGCCAGATCTCAAGAAAATACACAACGGCTACCATGTAGTGCAACGGGTAGGAAGCATTCACCTAGTGCAGAGCTTTTGGGGCTTCGGGGCCTGGGCCTGGGACTGGGACTGGGACTGGCCAGAATCGATAAAGGTCATCATCGTGTAAATACAAATTTAGGCTCATATTGAATGAATGAATGAATGTTCAAATTATCTTTATCTCTGCTTGCATCAAGCTCGGTCCGGGGGACGCCCCTTACATAACTATCTAACCCAACGGATCCAACTAGTTATTCGAACAGCAATGTTGTGATGCACCAGTAGCACAGTGCGTTCCACACGGGGAGGAGAAAAATGGCTCGGCCGATACAAAAACTCCACCATCCTCCATTACCTCGCTACGCACACACGCGATATACACCTCTAAGCGTCTGACACTGAACGAGCCACCGTCCTGTTCATTTGGAGTCCAGCCGGCGCCGCCGGAGGCGGTCTCGGGCAACTTACGGAGGGGGGCCCTCAGCCTATACCTTGCGTTTTCTGCTGGGTGATGAAGAAGAACCCTCCTGCGCGAAACTGCGCATTGCAGGAGAGGACTTGCGTGTGACTGGCGCGATATTGGCAGATGCTGAAGTCGTGGCAGGCCACCTCTTTCCACCGGTGATGTCTTTGGTTGATGGGGGAGAATAGGGTGAGGTACCCGTCGGCAGGGTAAATTCAAAGCTCGGAGTGTCTGTACGGGCGGCCGCAGTGAAGACCAGAGCCGCTGATGGTGCAGCCCATGCCACCAGTGCCGCTTCGAAAGCCACCGAAGCAGCCTCATAGGCCACCGGTGGGGTTTCCGTAACTGCAGCCCTCCTCCGGTTCGTTCACCACATACGTTCCTTAGCCCGGTCCTCCCGAATTAGTTTGTGCAGTCGGTCTTCATAAACCCTGCGCCCTTTGCATTTGCGGCCTGGCAGGTTCATGCTCCGTTCCACACAAACAATTCCGAGTTTTCAGGCGTTTGCACTGGCGTTGTACATGGCCATAGTCCTTGCACTTGGTGCACTGGACGATGCGCGGAACTGGGGAGTACCACTCCACTTGAGGGGAGCAGAGCACCCACGCTGGTGACTCTGTCCGCAAGACTCACTTGTAAACGGGCACTCTCCCACGCCGCATGTAGCACCTTCTCCGACGGGAATAGTTGACAGGCCAGCCACCCTCAAGGCCTTAGACCCCGGGGCTTCAAGGGGATTCTTCCCACATGGAGCTATTCCCTTCATAGAGACTTGCCATCCATGATAGAAGACCTCCGCTTTTCCTTTCAGCAGCTCTGACAGTTGCTTTGCCTTCTCAGTAGCCAGAACTGTTGGACAGAGCAGGGGCGCGCGCCATTTGCCGGGAGACTCCTCTGTGAGAAACCCCAATTTAACCTATGTGTCTCCTCTGGTCAACGGTTCTGGTGTTATCAGCCGGCGCAAAGGTGCGGGTGTGGTGAGACTGCCCGGAGCTAAATGTAAAGTGACTGTCTTCACAGCTCGATCGGTGGGCTCTGCCGGGGAGCAGAGGTAACTGTTTCCCGGTGCCTCCGGCTGTCCCGGTGCGTTGCCTGCCTTCTTCATCTTGGCCAACTTCTTTCGTGCCCTATCAACACGTTTGTTCTCCTCCGCTGTAGGGAGCACACCCTCAATGACTGGGCAGTCCCGGAGCAGGGCAGAGACGCGTAGCCACGCGGCCTTGATGATCTTATCTGCGCCGGCGAGGAGTGGCTCCGTACGCAGGCACTTCTTGACAACAGTATCGCTCCACGGGCACATCACACCCGTAGCGTTGTTGGCTACCGGTGCAGCAACCGCATGTGCAGTTTCCGCCTTAGTAGTCAGAGGTGCTCTATCCTCAGGGAAAACGCCTCTCCCGTTTGCCATCACGGTCGTCGTGTTCTCGAAACAAAATTCAATGGAAAAAGGGAATACGATTTTTCTCGCGCTCAGATGGTCAATGCAGAAATTCGACATATTTAGGAAGTAGAGTGCTAACCTGACGGATGATATGGATGACCACCAGTCTTTGGATTGCAGGGATATGAGGTGTGCGGGGTTTTCCGTGGTGTATATCCGGGTTGTCATTCCCATTATGGCATCTTTCGAGCACTTGTGACTTATTCGCATGTTGCGTAGTTCCCCGGTCTAGTTGTTCAACAGGATTAGGTCGGTTATCTACTCCGGAAGAAGAACTTGTAGAACCAAATGAATAAATACATAAATAACTAAACAGATGACCACCAACCCACTAAACGCTCTTGTCATTCCCATGGCCGAGCATATCTGGTTGGGCAGGATTCACTGTCAGATATTCGTCCAACAAACATTGGTACTGATCTTCAATTGTTCTGCATCCTGACATCATAAGGATCAGTTCGATATTTCAAGTCGGCTCTAGGATGAGTAGCCGAGTGACGGACTGGGAGACATCAGCATACCACTGCGCCAAAAAGAAGTGGAACCTTTGGACTTTGTTGCTAGTGCTCTTCTATCATGGTCTATATAGGAGGCAGTTCATTATATAGTGAGAAGAGGTCACAGTGAGTAGCCATCAGACAGGGCAGAGGCTGACACCGAGTGCATATATAAAGACGGGGTTGTGTCTGTGGTGGTCCAACAAAAAGTTCTTCTCAAAAGAGAAGTATCATGCCCTGACTTTCAACTCTCTTTACATCTATAACTTCACATACGTTCAACAATGGCAGACCAAGATTATGCCAGCGACATCGACGAAAATGACCCAGACCTTATTGAGTGGTCTAGATCGATAGAAAAACGAGATCACCGAGCAACTTCTAGCCATCGCCCCCATATATCCGTCAGTCCAACCGCGCTACAGAAAGACGATGCCATGCGGGCCGATCCCGGCGAAGACTATCAGACAATTATCTCGGATAGTTTGACTTGCTTCAAGCTGCCATTACTGGCATATCCTGAACCATCGCTTGGGGTTTTGCAACAATACGAAGACGCCGTCGGTGAACCAGAGTTACTACAAGCAGCCAGGGCTGCCGTGAAACGGAATTCACAGAGCGAGAAGTACGAGGATATTCAACAACCTGAATTTGACGCCTGGCCAGGGTTCAATCTGAAAGAACTGTGTACGATATGCCGGACTATGGTGTCGCCTATAAACCCGACGCATGTGGTACTCTCATGTCCGATTACACCCAGGGAGAGGTTCGTCTGCGGTCTGCACTCTCGGTTGCCCACTTCCTGGATGGAACACCCCAAATGGTACTCGGAATTAGCGATAGTCGACTGGCCCTTGCCACGCAATGATGGAGGGTACTATTTTCGGGTGCGTTTCGGTAGCGATGGTGCTAAGATCATACTGGATGGGAAGGGAAATGTTACTGCAGTACAGCCTATCGCCGTGACGAAGTTCAAGCCAAGTATGGCGACAGGTTGGATGGAGAAATGCAAATGTTACAACAAGCTTGATGACAACCAGAATCGACGACTAAAGTTTCCCAGCTCTTTCCGCCTCATTGATGTCGAAGAATGGAAACTGGTGATGCCTCCGTCCTCGGCCGTTCCTGAATATGTCACATTGAGTTACATGTGGGAAAAGGATCACGAAGCGCCAGATTCGACTTGGAAGACAGTCATATCGAACTATAACTCTCTCACACTACCGGGTGGTCTTTCAAAGCTCGAATTCACCCCCATGATTCAAGAGGTCTTCGAGATATGTCGTCAACTCAAAGTTCGTTATTTTTGGATGGACCGTATTTGCATCATCCAGGACGATGACGATGATAAGAAGTGTCAGATCACGGAAATGTCCACAATCTATTCTCAATCCATGCTAACGATATGCCTCGCCCAACAAGACAACATGCACGAATCTATAATGTCTGCGATGACGGTAGATGACCCTAGGCCACATCCCGCCTTGTGTCACATGGCGTGGAACGTAAAACAGTCCCTCTGGAACAACCGTGGCTGGACCTTCCAAGAAGCACAACTACCTTCTCGAGCGCTGTTCATCCAGAATGGAATAGGTTTTTGGCGGTGCCACTGTGGTCTGATTACTAGTAGACATTGGGATGACAATGGAGTAGTCGCCTTTGTCCCCAATAGCAATCCTTATGCGGATGTGCATGCGCCCGCACTTTCCTTGGCTGTCAAACACAGGTCAGGGACTAGAATGACTGATTACTATCGTGTCATGATTGAGGACTTCTGTCGTCGGAACTTTCGTTACTGGTCGGATTCATATTATGCTTGGATGGGGGTGGAAAAGCACGCGGCCGAGCTGGGAATTCTATTTCACCACGGTATTCCAGAATCACGATTTGTCAACCATTTGTGCTGGAGCAGAAAACGCGGGGAAGAAGGATTTGACAAGAGATTTCCTTCATGGTCCTGGGGTTCTTTCCGTGATGGTGGCGTTTTGTCGTTTTACAACATTTCTGAAGTGTCGTTGGCCGTGCCCGTTTGGGTTAGTTCAGGTAAATGGCTTCGACAAACCGACTATGATCCAGAGGATATCCTAAACGTACCTACTATGTATGTCGGTGACGATGACTTCCTAATGAGTCTGGGCCCTTATCTGGTTATTGAAGCGCCAACTCTGCCATTGGAGTGGCTCATGGGTCTTCAGGCCGAATATCCTGATATCGCCGGCCAGATTCTTGACGTTCCTATAGAATCTAGTGATATTTGCATCTTCGTACTCCGCAAACCAAATCTGATTTCTGGCTTAATTCTACGCGCAACGCCAGATCTCAAGAAAATGCACAACGGCTACCATGTAGTGCAACGGGTAGGAAGCATTCACCTCGTGCAGCTATTGTGGCACTTTTGGGACTGGGACTGGTCAGAAACAAGAAAGGTCATCATCGTGTAAATACAAATTGGGGTTCATATTATTCAAGTTCGGTATCTCCATCGATGCGTATGTGTAGTCCAGACGTCGGTAGGCCCAACAAGTGAGTTTCCATGTTGACATGGTTTCACCATCAGGGTCCTTCAGATAGACTAGTGCAGGTATAGCGGGGCTAACAATAATTATGAGTGAACTGTTGCTTGTAATCAATCGAACTTGCCTTGTCCTACCACCAGGAAGCACTTGTATGCTCAAATGATGAACTCTAGGTCATAGCTCACACTGTTGAACCTCACATGGATAACTAAGTTAGACTCCATTCTATTCACTAGACCTGTAGCACATGGAATATAGATTCTAGCTAAAGTGTGAGTATCGTTGTGAATATCAGAGTATTCAGAGGAGGTCAAGATTGTTGTATTGATTGTAGTTCAGTTACTGTTGGATCAGTTGTCTGTCTAGAATAACAAGAGAAGAAACGAGAAAGAGGGAGATACTATATCCCCAAGATATTAGGCACCCGTCTTTCACAACAGTTGAGCAGCGGCTAGGCACATAATCTCCCACAGCCGATCAATCAAACAGAATCGCTTGTAGAGACCAATTTAGTTACCATCATGATGTAGCACACCCCTATCACCGTAGTAACACCATTCTGGCGGACCTCTTTTGAATTCAGCACCAATTGACAATTCTCTAACACCATAGCTGGATTTGCTTCAACTTATCATGCATCTCAATCACTATCTAGACGATTATAACCCTGGCAGTCGTCTTCCAGTCCCAACTCTGATAAGTCTGCTTGGGAACCTTGAAAGTCCCCTCACGCTTCATCAGACGATATCCCTCATGCATAGTCTTCCCTCCCGTCATAGGTCTAAGAATAAGACCAAAGACGGTATTACTCTCGGCCATCAAAAAGACACAGACATCTCCTTGTTGCGGGGTCACTTCGAAATGCGCAAGAAAGGCTTGGCCGAGCTCACTTTTAGCGCTATCAATCTCCCTTTGTCCAAGTACAGGTGCCTCAACAGCAAGGAACTGTCCAAGACCCATAAGGAACGCATCATTACCTATATACCTCATCGGAGCCTCTCCCATCTGCTCAGGCTCAAATTCGACCTGACGAAGCCACCTGTCCACACGAATCCACATCGGGACCGCCAAAAGAGGTTCTGCGCTTGAAAGAAACGACAAAGATCCACCCTCGTTCGCAGATAGCCACGACCAAGTAGGCATCTGCGGGTCCAGCGGAGCATTACGATTCTTTCTCTTCCAGCAAAGAGAATTCACAAACCGACACTCCGGTACACCGTGATGAAAAACAACACCCATCTGTGCTGAATACGTCGCCATTCCCAGCCACGCCGGCCCAGAATCTGACCAAAATCGAAACTCCCGTCTGCAATAATCTTCTATCAGCCTCCCAAACCGCTCTGTCCTTGAACTCCCTGATGCTTGGCTGATGGCCAGTGATGTAGCCGCCTGATGCGGCCGGCCGATCCTCTGACCATGCGGGGCGAACTTCACCGGGTCTTTATCATCCCAATGGTGGCTGCTAGTCATGCCACATGCACATCGCCACAGCGCAACGTTGCCTGTGAGAAATAAGGCTCTGGAAGAGAGCTGGCCTTCTTGAAAGGTCCAACCACGGTTGTTCCAGCGGCTTGCTGCGATTTGCTCTGATACTTCATGGACGCCAAGACGCTTCTCTGCGGGTTGCTTTGTAGGCCATGGGAAGGGGATGTGGTTATTGTTGTCGGCGGCAAGACAGAGGGTGAGAGTAGATAAAGAGTATATGGCAGCCATACATGATATTTGCTCTTTCTTATCGTCGGTGCTGTCTTGGATAATACAGAGGCGATCGAGCCAGAGATATCGCATGTTTAAGTTACGGCAAAGATTGAAGGCTTGGTTAATCATCTGTGTATATTCAAGCTTGGAAAGACCGCCAGGCTGTGTGAGATGAGGATAGTTCGACATGACTGTTTTCCAAGTAGCGTCTGGGCCGGCGTGGTCAGGTTCCCACATGTAACTGAGAGCAACGTATGGTGGTATTTTCGCGGCAGGAGGGGTTACCAGAGCCATGGTATCCAAATCAATGAGACGGAATGATGGTGGGAACTTCAGGGCCTTGCTTGGTTTCCTACTTCCCCCTCCGAAGCATTTGCAGATCTTCATCCACTGTATAGCCATCCGTGGGTCGAAGTCCAAAGGCGGATGCTCAACAATCTGTTGCAGCTGTCTGGCACCGTCGACCACAAACTTATAAGAGCGCTCCCCGACACTCACCCGGACGGTGACCCCGCCTCCCTGCTCCCAAAACGGCATATCAGCCATCGAAACGTTCTTTTTCCAGTCCGCCACCGATAAGATAGAATTCGGTATAAGAGGACAAATATGGCAAGGATAATGAGTTCTGCTCCCTGGGTCCTCGCGGCCATATTCATGGAAATAGGCATTGATCGAGTATATCAACGGGAAACATCTCTGGCAAACACCCCGAGTACTGACACCCAACCATCTAGGTTTTTCGAACTGCTGCATAATAGTCAGGTTTGAATCAGGTGGTTTTTCAACCGGAGCTGACATGGCTTGACGAAGAAGCTCCACATTCCGTGCATCGCTAGACTTTCCTTCAATACCTAGTGATGGCGGAGAATATTCAAGTAGTGGTAGACAGATAGTCATAAACTTCTCTTTGTTTGCGGCGTAGGAGACCCCCTCAATGTTCACTGGAGAAATGAGGGTTTGACGAAGCTTTTCCGGGTCGATGGGCTTGTGTAAGCGGTAGTTTGGAGCAGGCTCCGATTTCTTTTTAAGGAATTTAGGTTTCCAGGAAACCATCGTGGGGTTCTATGAGTAGAAAATGGAATTATGAAATAAATTGTCGTTTTGAAATCTCCTATGGTGGTGCCCTTACAACGTACTTCAACATATTTATAGTAATGCATGTGCTCTTCAAAGGATTACTCCACACTTCATCCCAGTCGTACATAGCCGCCCTGCAGTTTCAGTGGAGGTGATAGGGAATATCTTACAATAGCATCATCTAAATGTATACGTCAGATGATAATCCTGCTTACTGGCCACTTACATAGACCACCACTAAATCTCATCTTAGTGTAACAGGACCGTCAGCAGATGCGCAGGCCCAGCAACTACTACAAAATCAACCTTCACTAAATTTAGAGCAAAGAATATCAGGAAACAACTGAAATCGGTACGTCAATGAAATCACGCATGTGGTTCTCACAAGGTTGGTTACACGGCGGGTTCCTACTTCGCGGGGTAGAGATGATCATATTAAGTGCTCAATATGCTTATTCCCTATTACTGTATTGTGGGAAGAGACTGTGTATGTCTATTAATCAAAACCGCCCTACTTCTTAACCTTGCCCTTCTCTTCATCTTCATCCTCCTCGTCGCTCGATCGAACATCAACGCCCAACTCATACTCGCTACCCCCTGATAAATGTGGAGCGTGCAAAGAGCGATAGCTTCCAGAGCCCAGCGCCAATGAAGCTCGGGGAGACGCAGTACTAGTCGGTGTCCCCGGTATCTTCGGCGACCCCGAAGCTGGAGTATTGGCAGTGGTGGATGCCTTACTCCGACCAAAAGACCATCCAGACGATGTTTTCCGCTTTTCGCCGGCCCATGAGGTCCAGCTGTTCATGTACGAGCTGGCTCGTTGGCCGACGGACATCCCTTCAAGAGACATGCTTTGGCGGTTACTTTTTGTGCCGTCCTTAGAGTCTTCCTTCTCCTTCTCCTTCTCCTTCTCTTCATCTTCACGCTTCTTCTGGGTGTCGCGGAGACTGTCCATGTCACTCCATAATCGGTTGACTACCTGACTAGCACGGTCTTTACTAGCAGCCCAGTTGCGACCAATGGCTTCTTTCCCCTGACTAAGTTTCTCATCCAAATGCAGCTCTTTAACCTGCTCGGATATCCGTCTTTGGACCTCGTCAATGGTAGTGTTTCCCGAGCATGGATGCTTTGGTGGCATCAAGTCGAATAGGGCGTCGTCGGTGTAAGAAAGCCACATGCGGTGGTTTTCGGTACGTGACCAGGCATCTACAAACTCATTGCCGTAGTCGGAAGATGGATCGCCGTCAATATGGGGGAGGCGTTGGGCGGGATGGCGAGTAAGGAAATGGTGGTAGCGAACGGAAGAAAGCATGCCAATTATGTACTCTTCGAATTGCATGCGGATAAAGGTTTCGGAGCCCTGATACTGCAGCGTGGTGGGGTTTGCAGGGTTGGCATCATCCCAGGTGTCGTTAACAGATTGGACGATAAAGTCAATCCATTTGCGATCGGCTGATGTGAGGTTGAGAGCAGACCGCAGAGATGGCGAGGATATGTTGATTGAGTTCTCATCGAGATTAATTAGGATATCAGAGTATCGGTCTCGTTGCTGCAAAAGCAGACTGTTGGTACTTCCAACAATGTAACTCTTCGTCCCCTTGTCCGCCAGCAGATCCAGCTGCTGCAGCGGCGTGTAAGGTCCAAACAAGGCACCCGTACCAAAGATCTGAAGTGGTAAACCAGTAAAAGCCAACTTACTCCCCCGATCAGACGACTTAAAAGACACAGCACGGGTAAGTGTCTTTTCATAATTATTGAGCGCTGGGTCTGCACAGTCCTGCAGATTCCGAATAAGCCGTGGAATCAAGGAAATAAGACAGAACTGCACCATGCAAAGGCGGTCGCACCGCGTTCCAAAGAACAACATCTTGGGCTGCAACAAACAACACTTAAGCAACACAAGCGTTTGCCACTTAAATTCATGGACAAACTCGCGCAGCGAGAGCCCAAGATACTGGTCACCCCCATCCAAATTCGCATCCATCATACCCCGGCGTTTTTGATCAGCCAAGCTCTCTTGCAAACCAACGAGGATTTCAACATCGGTGAAATCGCGTTGGGCAAACCAGGCTTGTGTTACGATGCTTAGACGCTCCCGGAGCATACCGAAGTGCTGAGGACTGTCGGTGATTACGACGACGGCTTTTTGAACGGTGGACCGGGTTACCTCAGGTGGGCGGTTTATAAGAGCGGTGGCATCGAGTTGACGAGTGCAGGCGATGCCGAAAAGGGATGTAGCGGGGCCGGTGTCGTTAGAGGGGCGAAGGAGGGTAAAGTATGAGAAGTCTTCTGATGAACTATCGGGCAATCGCATGTTAGCTAGGATAACGGTCTGGGGGGTCGTGAAGGTCCAACTTACGCATGCGCGCCATCACTTAAGGCCATAAACGGGAGTAACCCCCATCCATAATCTTCAGTTGGGTCGCCCTCAGCTCCAAACCAATGTTCCACCTCAGGTCCGCGAGCATGATGAAAGTCAACGACGGAGACAAGTGGAGTGAAGCCAGCATCATAAGAAGAAACGGGTATGTGTGGTTCAATGGGCGAGAGAATCCCTGGTGCCAAGTCGGCGTAAGCTGAAGAGACCTTCACCGGGGTAAGTTTTGGCGGAGCCCCGGAAGACCCCGGAGAAACCGGTTGTGGCGGAGGTGAAGGCGAAGGAGATGGTGGTTGAGGAGAAGGTGAAGGACTAAGTTGACGTGGTGGAGTGGCCAAATGCGGGTCAGCCCAAGGGTCGATGGGCTCGTCGCTGATCATTATGTTGGTAGGGCCGAGTTATATATCGAAGCAGCGTCAGAAAGTAAAGTATCTTGTCGTGGTCATAAGCAGTCGTGGGATTCGTAGTCGTCGTTAGCCGGAACCAGGTGTCCAGTGTAACCGGAATATATAGTAAAAAGAGGGGAGTAATATCAGCTTTGAAAAGCCAAAGTAACGTCCAAAAGAAGTAACAGGAAAGAAACTGAAAAAGAACAAAAACCTTAAAACAAGTCCCGCCTTGTCTTAAGTCTTCCTTCTTAACTTAGCTTTGGCTCTCTGTTTCCCCCCGGCCTTGGCGTTTTTAGAGGGGCCGCCGTGAACTTGAGACCCCGCAAAAGAAGGAAATGTACAACGAAATTAATGGTGGCAGGTTAACAAGGCGGGAGGCGCAGAAACAGTGGCGTCAGGAGATATGTTGTCTTTAAAATGTCTATTTGTACCATCTGTAGATACATACATCATTCTAGATTACTAGTCTGACTCTCAATGGAACCCTGAAAAACCTAATACTAACAATCATGCTGTCAGTCTTGTCGAATCACCAACATATCCTTGTTTTCTCCTCCTAGGTTTGGTTTCCCCACCTAGCCTTGAACCCCACATCATACCCCTGACAGAACCCTAACATCACTCGGTTTAACCCCAAGGAATTGGATGATCAGGTTTGTGATTTCTCTTCAACATAAAGATATATCTAGCAAATATTCGTCATGAGCGTCGTTAGGAGCCAAAAGGCCCGCGCAGTTTCCATCTCCATCTCCTATCCGATAAACACACGGCCCTCTGGTACATTGCTTGTCCGACACTATTCCAACCAATAAAAAAGGAAACTCCAACAAACTCCTCTCTTTAAACTGCGCTCTCATTAGCCGGCATCGGGTTCAAAGGCGCGCCTAGGCTGGGGTCATGCTCATGAGAGTTTTCTTCAAGCTGGTGATACAGAGTCAGGTAGTTCTCATGCATGGCATGGGCCATGCCCTGAATGTAAGCAGCGGTCTCGGCAGTAGTCACTTCTTCTGTCGACGGGGCCGCGCGGGCGATTATCCCGAGTAGTTGTTAGGGCCAGAATAATCATTTGACGGGTCAATTGGGCCCGCGGTATAGTCGCCGTTCTCACCAGTAGAATTAATCTGTGTGTTGTTATGGAACGCAACAATATCGGCGTACATCTTCAACTTCCAAGTGTCCGCTGGCGCGCTAATCCCGTCTTCGAAGTCGAATGGGTGCGGCGCAACCGGCTCGTCATCCGGGTCGTGGTAAACTTGGAGGTAGGAGTGTTGAAGAGCCTCAGCAGCCGTCAGGCGCTTGCGTGGGTCAAACACAAGGAATCTTTCGAGGATGTCCAAAGCTATATGCGCATGTTAGTGTTTGTTTTGGTTTGGTGGAGGATAAATCATTCAACTCATACCTTCGGGGGAAGCATTTGGGAACTTTCCGGCAAAAGGCACGGGATCGTGGTGTGGCAGTGACTGCACGAATCTCAGGGTCTAAAAATAAGACAAACAAAAACATGGTTAGCATCCAAGGCTCCAAGGCCCGCGTCCTAAAAAGATTAATAAAGTTCCTTCTTACGTTCTCACTAGTGATGCCCTCAATGATGTACGGGGGCGGGTTTCCAATCAGCTCCGTGATAATGGAGAACTGGTGGACGTGATCTTTGCCGGGGAATAATGGCGCACCGTTAATCATTTCAGCCAAGATGCATCCCACACTCCAGATGTCGACAGCCACGTCGTACTTTTGCCAACTGAGCATGATCTCGGGAGCACGGTAGTAACGAGTGGCAACATATCCGGTCATGAGGGGGTCTTGGACACGAGCAAGACCAAAGTCGCAAATCTTCAAATCACAGTTCTCGTTAATGAGAATGTTGCTAGGCTTCAGATCACGGTGAATGATACCAGCTGAGTGCACAAACTTGAGAGCACGCTATTATGTAGTGTTAGTATGTTGAAGCGCATAGCGACAAGGTAAGTAGCCTCTTGGACATACCAGAATTTGGTAAGTGAAGTACACAATGAAGTGCGGCTCTAGAGGACGAGTCGTCAGGAGGCGGTGAAGGTCAGTACCCAGAAGCTCTGTGACGAAGTAACTGTGGATTGAGTAGTTAGTGTGGCCGGTCTATAGAGTAATTGACAACCAATATCACTTACATATCCTCATTGGGCGAAACGAAGATATCGTTAAGGCTGATGACGTTCTCATGTCTCAGGTTCATCAAAAGCTTCAACTCGCGGTAAGTGCGCTTAGCAAGCACATCCGTCTTAAACGGCTTGACAATCTTCTTGATGGCAACGCTTTGGTTCAGCAATTGATCGCGAGCCGAGCTATAATCATGTGCGACGACAATGCATTGGTTAGTTTGCTGATGTTGTACGAATGCGGGGTTTAACGGCAGGGGCCGCGTGTTCGCCGGCTTACCACACGAGTCCGAAGGCGCCCATTCCAACAGGCTGGACGTCGCTGTATCTGTATCACAATAAGAAGTTGTCAGTATCAACTTTTTCAAGAAAAGACGGCTTTTAAATGGCAATTACTCAAAGACGAATGAACTTACCGGGACGTGATGTCGAACATGGTGCCGAAAATCTCGGTGCGCACGAACTCGGCCATCTTGAAGGTTATTGAACGGAGTGTACTTGTTAAAGTGTTTTGGGTATTGTCGGCTCGGTCGGAAAAGAAAGTAAGAAAAAGGGTAAAATTGGTCGCAAGGGAACAAGTCAATAAATATTGCGAGCAAGACAGCTCAGGTCAGGGATGACGGATGGCAGATGGTCTAGCTTGGCGGAGCGGGGTCTTTGTGAAGACAAGAGCGAAAATGCTCTAACACAATTGGATAGCAGGGCAAAGAAAAGGCGGCAAGTAATAACCAAACTAGTTGTAAAATAGTGGCGAAGGGCTGATCGACTTTAGTTCCTTTTGAAAAACTAAAGATGTCTCAAAATATATTTGTCGGCCAAATAAGGCGTAGATACTTTGTTGAAGAGGAATAACAAAGTTTCAAAAGAAAGGAAAATACCCGTTGTTATTATAACAAGACGGAACAAATGGCGGGGCAGCTAAATATGTATCTATATAGGCTAGACCCAGAAGGTGAACAAGGCACAGGAAGACAAGGAACTGCTTCGTATTAGGTGGTGCTTTTTTTATTCCGTGCTGACATCGATTGAACGCACGGTTCGAAGAATCAGACGGTTTAGGACGATAATATAAACGACGACAGAGATGACAGAACCACAAAGTAAGTGTGTAGTTCGTGAATTTGCAAACTTTGGGTAGGAGCTATCGTCAACGCATTAGCTCGAGGCTGAGGGGGGAAATAACTTGTTGGAACCCTTTCCCAAAAGGATCAGCCGACTCGGGGAATTTTGTAAGCTAAGGCACGATGACCAGTACTCTGTGATTTACCCATGATATGCATACATACACTGGCTGGGTTTGAGAGCCAATGGTTTCTCATGTTTGACTGGTTGTGCCGCATAAAACCTCCAACTCCGATGGTGACGTAGCCATCCCCCACCTTTGATTGTCGGCAGCCAATCTTGTGAACCAGCCCACTCAATGTCTAGGGTATCATTGTGATACATACAATGCGTCGGAGAGCTTGCCATGTGCAGATATCTTAATTTAGGTACTTATACGTATACAACGAGACCAGCTACCGAAAATCATACTGCCGGGCCTCACAGACGAATCCCGCAATGGCAGTCTAAGGTCATGTTTCTTGATGCCCAATAATCATCACACCTAATCCATCAAGGCCCAACACAACACATTTGTCATGGCCTGTTCCATTCAATCCATTGTTCCCGTTCAATGTAACCCACCAAGCAAGTTTATCAAGAAGAAGACTTTGGCTATTTAATTCAAAGGTAAAGACATGAGCTCTATGTCAATAAGGCGGTCTGGAACAAGGGATTGTCTAGTTTTCTTCTCCTTCCTTTTTTCTTCTTCTATTGAGCCAAATCAATCATCGCCATAGCATACCCTTCCGGGTCAAAGTGGACCAACCTAGCTAGTGACATCATTGTGCATGAGCCAACAAAGAAACTCAAGCTCCTCCTTTTTGATTTCTCCTTGTATATGTTTACTTATCCATCCCCTTTTACTGCAACTACCATTTTTCTCGATCTGAATTTTTCAATCAACACAAGGGTTACTAACCCACGCACAAGTTCCCAATGTCCTGATCTGGAAAATCCAAGGTTCAGCTTGTTAACCCTGATTCGGCAAGTAACACCGCGCTTTTACCGTCATCTAATTGAACTACGCGTCGCGATCAGTGGAATGTGGGTTATGTACGGACAATATAACATAGGCCGGCCTTGGGGTTTGTCTTGCGCACTATATCAGCGCATGACAGGCCTGTAGCACAGGGCCCCCATACTGAGCTTTGCATATCGGAGTATCGATACATGTCGAGGATGAAGTTGAGTAGCTGCAGATTCAGTTGTTTGATTTAGAGGTTCTTTCCGCAGATATAAAGCTCGAATTAGGTGATTGATTTTCACAATCGTCCAAGGAAACAGCAAAATATACAAATCATCCAATTTTCGTGACTTTTCCACAGGACATACATACATAGGTACATACATATCCTTTTGAGAATCATCTTCCAGTGTTACTTTCTATCTCATTCGTTTTATCCTACCCCCAGACCATTGTCTTAAAAGCCAACCGGCCAATTGGAAGGCACCTGGAGTTCCCGCTAACTGACGCTATCCCGTCATCGCGACAGCGACTGGGTCTATCTGATAATCATTCCTTTGCGACATCGTCCGGGTTTTTTCCTGTGTTGGCTTTTTCAGCATCTGCTGTGTGGCTATAACTCCTTGTGCTATCTTTCGTTTTGTTTAGATACTTTTTTTCCCATTACTCTTCGCCCCTTACCGACCGATTTCACTCTCTTACAGCCTGTCACCACTTGGAGTATATTCGAATGAAGATTTGAACCAATCACTATGCCGACCATCGAAGTGTCGCCGTCCGCGGCCAGCGGACTCCAAGATGTCGCAAACGCGCTTCTGCGGGCCAAGCGTGTGGTGGTTATCACTGGCGCTGGCATCAGCACTAACTCAGGCATCCCGGTATGTTGGACATACTACTCCAACATGTCTTCTATCTATATGATACTGACAGTCTATTCTTTTCACACGACTTAGGACTTCCGCTCTGAGAATGGATTGTACTCTCTAATCCAGGCTCAATTCGATGCTGCCGCCAATGCTTCTGCCAGTCGTGACCATACCGAGTACCCTGATCCCCAACCCCGAAAGAGACAACGGACCGGCCTCTCAACATCCAGCCCCGTGGTCCCAACAGACGAGACCACTTGCCAGACAAAAAACGAATCAGAGGACACAACCCCCGTCGACACAACCGCTTCTGATTTAGCCGCTGCGGCCCAGAAGCTCCGGGCTGATGGTATTACTATGGACCTCCCGTTTTCTCCAAATCCTCGGCCAGCTGGCCCCGTATCACGAATTTCATTGGGAGCCAGTGCGCTTCTTTCTAGTCCGTTGTCGTCTCCGCCTACTGGTGCATGGGATTCATATGATGATTACATGCAGGCAGGCAAAGATATCCGTATGACTGAGGGAGAAGAAGAGGTTGAAGATGAGTGCCAAGAAGAAGAAGTAGAAGGCGGAGACGATGGTCCTAGATCGGCATTTTTAGCTCGCACACTGCCGAACATAAAAGGAAAGGATCTATTCGACGCCCAGATTTGGTCAGATCCCCTTCGTACTTCGGTGTTTTATACATTCGCGACAACTTTGCGACAGAAAGTCCGTGAAGCCCGCCCAACACCTTCGCATCAGTTTATCAGCCACCTACGGGATCGCGGAAAGTTGGTCCGTTGCTACACCCAAAACATAGACATGATCGAAGAGAAGGTCGGCTTAAATACGGAGTTGGAAAAAGGTCCGGGGTCACGTAGCCGGTTCACGCGCAAGACTACACTCCAACGAGCTGAAAGCATGGCAAATATGGAGCCTGGTTCTATGGACTCACAAGACAACTCCTCAGATGAGTGTGAGGCCCGCTTGCCCGCTTCACAGCCACTGCCACGGCTCACAAGTTTTCCTTCCGATTTGTCGCATGCATCAGGTAGCCCTACGTGTGCTACACAGCCAGATGGGGATGATTCTGATAAGATGATCAACAGTATCAAGAAGCCAGAATGTCAGTCTGGCGTTGAGTGTGTATATCTCCATGGCTCTTTACATTACTTGCGTTGTTTTGTCTGTGGAAAGACTTGTGAGTGGGACCAGGTCGAGGATGAAACTATGGCAGGAGAACAACCAGATTGCCCCCACTGCACGGGAGCCACAGAAGCACGCAAGGAGAGGGGAAAACGTGCCCTTGGTATTGGGAAGCTTCGTCCAGATATCGTTTTGTACGGCGAAGACCACCCCAAGTCGGAACTGATTCACCCCATCGTTACAAGAGATCTCGGTACTGCCCCAGATATGATGATCATTATGGGGACTTCGTTGCGTGTGCATGGCTTGAAAATTATGGTGCGTGAGTTTGCCAAGGCCGTACACACCAAGGGAGGCCATGTGGTGTTTGTTAACTTTACCAAGCCGCCGGACAGCATCTGGGGTGATATCATTGACTACTGGGTGTCTTGGGATTGTGATGCCTGGGTAACAGACATTAAGAACCGCATTCCCTTGTTATGGGTTCCAATGGGCGAAGAAGAAGAATGGAAGCGGAGGCAGCGTGAGACTGCAAAAGCTGCCGCTCTTGAAGCGAAGGCCGAAGCGAAAGCTGCTGAGAAGGAGGCCAAGGCTGCCGAGAAAGAGGCAAAGGCTGAAGCAAGAGCAGCAGAAAAAGAAGCCAAGGCTGAGGCCAAAGCCGTTGCTAAGGCAGCAGAGAAGGCCGCGAAAGACGAAGCCAGGGCTGCAGAGAAGGAGGCAAAGTTGGAAGCTAAAGCTGCAGAACGAGCTGCCAAGGCCGAAGCTCGTGCAGCTGGGAAAGAGGCTAGGTCTTCACGGAGGACTTCCAAGAATAACTCGTCTAGTGTCACCCCTATAGGGTCTGTAGAACCTGGTGATGGTGCTATCATGAGTGACCAACCTGGGTTAGATTCTAGTTCGGTAGTCGATGGGCCGACAGCATCAAAACCAAAGCGCAAATCTACTAAGCGCAAGAAGCCGGATCTTGGACACCCTGAAATACATGGGGGTCCTGCAATGAATGGCCACGCTGCCTTGGATAACAGTCGCTTTGCTTTTGAAACAGGATTACGGCCGATTAATCCTCCCACCTCAATGCCCACATTTTCGGTTTGCCAAAGTATCCAGCCCAAGAATATTCCAGCAGTGTCACCGGCTCAATCAGAATCTAACAACTCTGTTCCGGCGGGCCATGGAGTGGTTTCTGAACTTCTACCCCCGCCCCCACTATCGGGGGTATCGTATCAAGCTGGGTCTGTTGTGACATCTGCAATGTCATCTGCTGTTTGCTCCCCTCGCTGTTCTCCACCGCACGCATCTCGAAGAGAGCCCCCATTGGAGACGCCTCACACAGCGTCAGTCTCGCGCACTTCATCTGTGCTGATTGATCCCAAGTCTACTGTTGAGAACGGACCGTTCAAGTTTGATCCCTTCAAGCCAAACACTAAACTTTCCCGACGGATGTCAACAAACATGTTGCCACCGATGACGCAAAAAGCACGCCGTGCTTCCATGGCCGAGTCACTTGACAAGTTTGCTGCTTCAAGTTTAGTTTCTACGCAGCTTCCGCGTGTCAAGGGACATCGCAAAACCCTGTCATGGACACAAAATCCGTTTTTCATCCAAAATTCACCTGTTGGTCCTATGACCGGTGGTGCAAGTCGGCCATATAGTCGGGGATATTCTGGCTATGGTAGCATGAGTGTCTTTGGTGGGCTCGGTGGGCTGGGATCTTATGGTGGTGGTGCTTCCTCGTCTAACTCTAAACCACGAACCAAGTCTATGTCTCACTTTGGTCAACAACGACCACTTTCAGTCAACACTATCCGGGAAATGCGACGGCTACAAGATGAGTACATTCATCCGACTATTGAGCGTGATGAAGACGACATGGAGTTGCCTAAGCTTCCTTCTGTGATATCGGACGACGAGGAGGATAAAGCGAATGTCTCGTGGGGTCCTGATGACCAGTTGACGAACGAATCAGAGCTTGGCACTAGACCTGCAACTGTAGAAGAGGAAGATGACGACGTTGCGGATGAGTCTATGGTATCTACAAAAACTATTACTGCTGTTGAGAAGGACACCTTGGTTGCGATTAAGCCTGAACCTAGTGCGACACCTATGCTTTCTGATAGGCGGTCGGCCACTCACGAGGACGAAGACAAGGACATGGAAGACGTCGATGAAGACGCCACAAGCCAAGCTCTGGATATTACCCAGTCGTTGACCCAAGAGGTATTACCAAGCAATGGCGACGAGAAAGCATCAGCTAAAAAGTCAGTTGCCAAGAAGTCGACTGGAAAAAAGACGGCTGCAAAGAAAGCAACGAAGACTCCAGAAATACGGACTACTAGGAAAACCCGGTCGACTAGAGCAGCCGAGGTTGTAACAGAAGCCGTAAAGCAACAGCCTAAACGTACTAAAGCGGTTCCAAAGCGCAAGACTCAAGCCTCGTTGCCTCCGCCTATGATGACTCGCCGCCGCACACGGGCACAAGATCGCGTTCTACGCAGCGCTCGCAAGGGAGATGACACACAGACGGAATGAGGAAGCTGCAAGGTTGCGGAAGCGAGTCCAATGATTGATGATGAAATGAAA
Organism: Huntiella savannae; assembly: GCA_001483325.1. Classification (NCBI taxonomy): domain Eukaryota; kingdom Fungi; phylum Ascomycota; class Sordariomycetes; order Microascales; family Ceratocystidaceae; genus Huntiella; species Huntiella savannae. The sequence continues at coordinate 119,962 of LCZG01000028.1, read as the reverse complement.
AAAGTATAAAGATTCAAAGTAATATAAGTGGTTCACCCAATGTTTGGAGTTGCATTTTTGCACGATATGCCTGAAAGCGGATGTATTTTATAGTGACTACCAAGGCACTGATATGCCAACTAACCCCAACGCCACGCTAATTATTGGCTACTTTTTGCAATTACGAAAACGGAAATATATAGACGCAATGAAAGGAACCACCCAAAAGAAATCCCAAAGAACATAAACTCACAAATAAGCTGTGCGGGTACGTTAATGACGAGTAACACTGTTGCGATTACGCTCCTTCGCATGCGAGCCAACAGGCCGAACATACTTGGAGAAGGAGAAGTTTTTAACTGAAGAGAACGACGACTTGCGACGGGGCTTATCGGCATCTACTGACTCGTGCGCAAAGTGCCGGACGGGTGTAGCGGGCGGTTCAGCGGTAGGAGTGGCCGGGGTCAAGGTAATAGGAGTAGGAGGCGTAACAGTGACGGGTGTGGCGGGTGTGATGGGTGAAGCTACGGAAATTGCAGAAGTTGGGCTCGGTGAACGAGAGACAGATGCTCGTGGTGAGTGGCTTATAGAGCCACGATGAGATGGGGTTATTGAAGCCCGTGGAGACGGGTTTAGCGGGGATGTGTTGATGGGCGACGTTGTGGAGGCGTGCCGAGATGAGGCGATACTGTAGTTGATAGAAGGGCGACGTGAAGTGAAGTAAAGATGTTGTGGGTGGCCAGTTGAGTGACGACGGTCTTTGGGGCCATTGCTGGATGATGAGTCTCGACGGGCACTGGGAGGGCCGGAGACGGAGGAGCGCATGTCGGAGGGGAAGGGCATGCGTAACTCGGGGACTTCCTGTGGAGGAGCCAGGGGACGTGTGGCTACGGGGGAGTAGCCGAGACGGAGGGAGTCCCGGGCTGCATGTTGGGGGACATATGGCTCATGAGTGGGAGGTGCGGGGCATGTTGGGTCCAGAGGGTCAGTGGGCGATTCAATAGCTGAGGAGGAGAAGTCATTAGAGGCACTGATGGACCAGAAGCGACGGAAGCTGGACGGTGTGGTAGAGGCGTTGGAGTGCGTCGAGGTCGTTGAGAAGACTGAGGAGATGGAGGGTGTCTCTGAGGCACGGCGAGTGGACGGGCGACGGAGGTTCATGGGGTTGGGAAGGAGAGAGGGGCGTCGAGAGGACGATGGAGTCGTGATGGGGGATTCAAGAGCCACGCTGACGGTGGATGACATGGCGGACTGGGAAGCCAGGGTTGAAGCGGGAGGCATGTTGGATATTCGTTGTGGTGTTGAAGGATGATAATTTGGAATATGAGCGGAGGAGCGGGACTAGGACTTATTTATGCCATCTCGCCATGATGATTCTCTATACGACCAAGTTCATATATTCTCTGCATTGAATTCTCACTTACACTCTCGCTATATACACCCCGGCAACATGATCCCTTGAACCACGCCCTACCCGAATCCACACACCGTCGACGACGCCGGATCCGGTAAAGCGCTGTCATGGCTTGCAGAGGGTTCCAAAAACAGCTGATGGCATGTTACCACGCTTCTTGACGGCTTCTACAAGGGAAGGCCATGGTCGTGGCGAATAAGAGATCGATATTCCAGTGAGACATGGACGGTGATTGACGGTGTGGTCCGTGGCGGTTTTCTGGGGATCCTCGGAGGATGGTTCTGTGGGGTTACGAGGGAATGTTTGGGTATGAGTGGATTCTTTGTTCGGGAGTTTGTTGGCATTGGTGGTTGGTCGTCCTACGGACATGTACATATCTATGTAAATATCTGCTCGGAAGTCCGTGGGTTGACACCGCTAACAAGCTTTTTTTACTGTTGTATTGTCACAGCGAAATATGCCGCAGCTGAAGTATTCTCACCAAACTATTGACGGGTCCTACGCTGTCTAGTTTAAGGTATAGTTTAAACTCTCTACTAGGCCCACTTGGCCGATCGAGGTATGTATGTACATACATACATATTCCGGCGGAATTTTGAACTGCGTTAGTTATCATGTTAGGATCACCATCACAAATTCTGTACAACAACAGTCCGGCTTTCTTGCTTATTTTGAATACATTTTTCCCGGCACCAAGGTGCTGGTGAATGTGAAGAGCCTTGTGTGAAGTTACTTAGACTGGTTTGGGGAATAAGAATAGCAGAGCTGATGAGAACAAAGGCTGATTTTACGTAAAGAGCCTGCTGTATAGACAAGGAATGGTTAGTATACGGAATCTATAGAGGAAACAGTGAGATGGCGGCACGTTAGAGTGAAGAGTTTTAACGGGTTAGCCTCTAGGCAGATGTGATAGTGATACAGTCCTCGGCATCGGTACGGTTCCTGCATACCCCCGTCTAATGAACTAACCTATAAGCAGTCAACTACGGCCGAGACATAGCGCCCGAAACTCACGATCGTAGGATGCGAAGGAAGAAGAATAAGGTAGGAAACGTATCGGTAGCTAACTAGTTAACGACGGAAGTCGGGGCGGTCCACTTCGCTTATACAACCTTGTCTGTATGATGAGGGGAGATCTCAAAGACGGATAACTGCGGGCGCTTATCAGCCGGGGTTGGTCAAAGAGTGTAAAAGGTGTTGTCTCACTTCGTCCCAGACATTGAACGAGTCACAGTGTGAGTGGCAAGCTATGAGCTGTTTCCGTAGGGTTCTTTTGTTAATGGACAAGATTGGATGATGTCTTCTTTGACACCTGCTTGCCTAGAGACCACATGTCTGTCAGGAGAGACATGCACTCCTGGCTAACATCTCGCTCATCCCTAGAGCAAGGTTGATCTAGACTTGTATGAGGCACAATAAATATACAGGGACTACCAAGAATTTTGTCAGAAGACAGCACTATATTTGGTCAACTAACGAGGAGACCCGCTATATAAAACAATCTAGGGATAAGAAGAATCATGAATCCGAATATGGAAGAATGTCTAGAAGAAGTAACTTTGACAAAATAGGAAATATACAAAAGAAAGAGATATATAAAAAACGCCAGCAAATGACCCTAACCCATAAGTATACAGAAGAACCCAACCCAAAGAACAAAAGGAAAAAAAGAAACATAAAGAAGAGTTTAGATGCCCCAGACAATGATGACAGCAGCAAAGACGCTTAGAGCAAATGAGCTGCCAGAAATGCTGTCTTGTGGGCGAACGGAGTGAGCAGCACTGCTACTTGAGGAGCCACCACTGTTGGTGAGATCCGTGTGCGTACGCCCAGTAGCATCGGTGACGTTGTTAAGGTAATCGGCTGTATCCATGCTAGGACCTCTGTTCCAGAAATCAACAAGGATAAAGACAGGTTGAATGCCGTACTCCTCGGTACATTCACTACCGTGCAGACCAAGAGCACCGGTGGTGTTGAGACTGTCGCTGTTGGTGGTGTCGATAGAGTCCACGTTAGGAATCTCAATGCTGTACGTCAAGATGTCGTATTTCTTGTAAAGGAAGTGGTTCATCAGAGGAAGATAGCCGGAAGAGACGGCTGAGGCGGCAGAGCTGAGAGAGCTGGGACGGTCGAGGGTGCAGTTGAAGCCGTCGAGCGAGGTGACTTCATACGCGGTCTCGAACATGTAGGTCCACTCGTTGAGAATGTAAGGGTAGGTAGAGTTATAGGTGATGGCGGCAACGAAGGTGACAAGGCGGGTGTTGGCTTCAATCATAGTGCGCAAAGTAGGCCAGCTGCTGGTGACACTGGTGCTTTCAGGGGTGTATCCGTACTCGCTGATACCAGAGCTCGTGTAAACCTCACCAAAGTCGGAAGCATCGGCGTCATCAGAGTTGACTATAAGAATGGTGACAACCTCGTATGGGTTATCGTCCATCCAGGTCTTGACGTCACCAAGCCAATCCTCGAGCGGGCCAGCGTCCAGAATCGAGCAGCTAGTGTGGCACATCCGAAGAGTCGAGTTTTCAACGTGTACCTGAACCTGCAACAATCTCAAACCAGCGTCTAAGGCCCAAGTAGCATTGTAGTACTGAGTACCCGCAATCGAGTAACTAGTAGAAGAATCTCTCAGGAAAGAAGAGTCGTGAGCGCCCATGTGCGTGACATTGTTATATTGTCTGTCACACAAGGAAGCAGCATTGTTACACGCCGTATCAGTGGTAGTCGTCTGGGTAGTCGCCGTAGACGCAGCCGCCGTCCCAGTAGTTGTCTGGGAAGTAGCAGTCGTAGTACTCGCAGCAGCTACTGCCGCCGCCGTAGTGGTTGTGCTAGAGGAACCGGCAACAGCTGCATTACCAGCCGACATACCGCTGCCGGAGCTACCGCTGCCACCACTCTGAGACCCGCCGCTGCTGCCGCCGCCGCCCATTTGTCTAGGGGAAATCGCCGTAGCCGCGACGGCAGCGGCCATGGTAAGAATCGAGGAGAATTTCATTTTTGGTGATGTGTTGAAGGAGGAATCCGGGTTAGGGTATGACTTGTACGGAGATTGGAATTGCCGGAATAGGAAGTTTTATAGGGAGGACAAGAAAAGGAAGATATTGAAAAGTACAAAAGAGGAAGGGAAAAAGTAGAAGAGAAGAAAAGAAACGAGATGTATCAGTCAAGATATCTCAAGTTTGAACACAGCGAAACAAGGTAAATGAGGAAGCTTTGTGGATGGGGGAGCTGTAAAGAGAAACCTCGCTGTAACTCAACAAGTATTCATGAGCCTAGTATAGGAGGTGGTGGGCTTTCATGCCCTTTTTGTTCTCGCCAGGTTGGGTCGCTTAGCTTTCTCCTGTCAAACACAGACGTCAGCATTAGACGCTGATCAAATCACACTGCCCACAAACGCAAACATATACGGGCCTTGGTCTCGTTCATGGCCTAGCTAAGCCCCAAACACCGCCGTTAAACTTATGGGTGGACAGGGATCCATCGCCGTTGGCTTGGCGGTTGATGACGCGGACCTTCCGACGACATAGGGGTGGTATCCAGTACAATTGGGATATTGGGATTCTAGATGTCAAGTTTGTTCGTTGTTTGCGAGAATCCCGTCGCCACATGTCCACCTATTGGCTTCTACAACAGAAGCTTCGATACCTAGCTTCCGTCTCGTCGCCGCATTATCACCATCAGTGTTCTAATTCTGGAGAACCCTAACCCAGCTCTGCATGTTTGCTGGCCAAGCGATGCAGGAAAACCAGGCTATGCTGTCAGCGACCGGTGCGAGAGGGGCTGATTTCTTCTTGGCCCATTTCTCTTGGTCACAAAAGCTCATCAATGGGAAATGGGAATTCTGCTTGGCAGAGCATAGCCGTGGTGTTGGTATGGGAAACTTTTAGGTTTGTGTACGGACCCGCGAGGTGTCGTCGTCACCTTTAGGAATAAGATCCACAATGGAAACTAAAATGACAAAGCATGGTCCATAGCTTATCCTCTTTAGGTCGTGGTTACATGTTTAACCCTATATGTTGAGCATGAAACGCGTGTGTATTGATCATCGTGGGATGATCTAGAACTGCCGTCGTTTCAGTTGTTGGTTGCCTACCGTTAGCTGTATTCCGCACTACAAATTCAGCACTGGCCTTATGTGCCGGATCATCAGTTTCACGGGTGTTTTTCGTCTCGATCTCTGCATCGTATACAGACATATAAAATGTCCGGGGCAAGCTTGAAGCTTCAGTCATAAGCTTATTGCTTGTCATCAGTGAACAATTGGCTTGTGCCTCGTTATACCGTCTTCTATAGATATCCCGAATGTCTACATTCGCCGAGAACTCTCGTATATTAACTCGCATGTATCCACCTCAAGTTGTCGTCATCAACACCGCAGCAGAATCCTATACCTATTTTGAACTCCGTATTACATGCAAACGCAACTCTTAATCCTTGTTTGCAGACAATTATTGCTGGTAGTCAGACACCGACAACCCTGTTCACGTGAGTAACCCTACAATTGGCGTATTTAAGGCCTATTACGAGGTTTCTTTCCAACAAGCCATGCGCAGTGGTTAACCACTGTCGAGACTCACCATGGTGTAGTTGGTTATCACGTTCGACTGTAATTGCAAGTTGCCATCGAAAGGTCACCGATTCGATTTCGGTTGGTGAGAGCATCAATTCTTTTTTTGGGATTTTTTTGCTCCACTTAGGGTACAACTTGAGATCCTTCAAGGTAAAATAACCATTTTCTACCTCATGGATGATCAAGGTTAACGTCTCCGGACAACAGAGCTGATCCCGAGACAAAGAACTTGTCAGACGACGCTGTATAGCTCTAGTTCTCACTGGTTACAAGCCCGCTATTTTGTCCTGGAGTAAGGGTCCGTATGTGGAGGACGTTAACAAAACGTTGTCATTGCCATCACCGAAGCCACCACCACTACCCGACGAGCTAAATGAGTTGTCACCACTTCACTTATAAGAAAGAACAGAAGCAACAACTATAATAAAACATATTTTGGCGCAGTGGTATGCTAATTCAACCCTCTTGTCCGGCAGAAGTGCCGAAGAACTAAGAACTAGCTAGACTGCTGGAGCTGAACCGGATTACGTCGGTGATTTGACAAAAGGGGATCATAATCACGCAATTGGTAGGCTGGAGGGCAATGTACATACTTTTCACACGTCGTCAGGAGCTTTGAGGTAGGATTGATTCGAGGGAGATTCTCGAAATGGCGGGTTGCAGTGAAAGAGTGAGACATGCAGGTTTGTATTTGTTTATACATACATATATATGTACATACACCACGAAGATCCGGCAGATAAGGCGGGGCATTTCAGAGAAACAAGGTATCACCAAGTATTGACGTAGTGCCATGTGTGAGAGATGTGACTAGATGGTACTTGTACACCTAGATGTGTGAATGTGCAACATTCGGAGAAGCGCCGGGTGGCAAGCGTCGTATGTATCTACTATTTGCCGCCATCCTCAGGCAAGCCGACTCCAAGAATATCACACAGCCGACCAGTCAAAACTCAGGTATACCCCGCGTGCCTCTGTGGGTATGCACTTCACTCGCCCGATCAGTTTTAGTTTTTGTATTTTGTTATTCATTACTCCCATCCAGGCTAAGCCTATGGAGAGACTGCCCCATCAGTTAAGCTTTTGGTAGCCCCCTGATATATCTAAGTGAGAACTTCAGCTCGACAGGGATGATCAGCCTGCGCGGGGCATTGTGTATGGTTACATGGAAATAGAGAGCTTTTTGTTCCCGATGATTCTCGTGGGCAAATCACCAGGGCGAGGCTGGTTTCCGAAAGGCGGGGTTAACAGGACAGAGAGGGCGCCGGCGAGCCATGGTGGGAGGGCTATAGACATAAAAAGGTAGGTGTTCCGTGGTCAAGTAGGACGTTGTTGTTATGTCTTCTATATCCATAACCTTTCCTCATAACATAAGACATATTCACAATGTTCGGCTTCGGTGATGTAAGTCTCACTAGTTCAGCAATCCTTTGGTACCCCACTAACACCTTCCCCTAGAACGACGACGACGACAACAAGAACCGTCGTAACAACGATAGCGATTCGTTCGGGTCGTCCAACAACAACAACAACAGCTACGGCTCATCTGGTCGTGACAACGACTCTTACGGGTCGTCCGGCAACTCCGGCTTCGGTTCCAACCGTGACGACGACGATAACAGGAACCGTCGCAACGACGATAACGATTCGTTCGGGTCGTCCAACAACAACAACAACAACAACAACAGTTACGGCTCATCCGGTCGCGACGACGACTCTTACGGGTCCTCTGGCAACTCCGGCTTCGGTTCCAACCGTGACGACAACGACTCATTCGGCTCCTCTGGTCGCGGCAACGACTCTTATGGGTCTTCAAACACCTCGGGCCTAGGCTCGTCTGGTCGTGACAATGACTCGGACTTCGGGTCCTCAGGCCGTGGTAACAACGCGTCCTCTGGTTTCAGAGTCTCGGACCGTGATGATGACTCCTATGGGTCATCCAACAATGATAGCTTCGGCTCCGGTCGTGACAATGACAGTTATGGTTCCTCCGGACGGGGTAACAACCCGTTGTCGGGCTTTGGGTCTGACCGCGACAACGACTCGTACGGATCCAAGGGGTCATCGGGCTTTGGGTCTAGCCGTGATGATGACAACTCATATGGCTCATCGGGTGGCGGTGGCGGCCTTGGTGATGACAATGACAACGAATTTGGCAGATCCGGTCGCCGCGGTGGCCGCGATGACGACAACTCATATGGCTCGTCGGGTGGCGGTGGCGGCTTTGGTGATGACAATGACAACGGATATGGCAGATCCGGTGGCCGCGGTAGTCGTGAAGATTACTAGAATAGTATACTAGACTACCTCGTATGATGATATAACGAAATGAAATAAATCAGAAATTACCCACTTAGTTGTGCAATGACGAGTAGTACAAGGATGGTGACACGAACTCGGGAATCAAGCAAACAATCGAAAACTTCTATTCATGGAATCATACTGCGTGTGAATTAATCCTGTGCTCATCACATTTACGGAAAGAACTCCACCGGTTCCTCTCTAACCCGTTCCTTCTTCACTCTGATAAAGAGAGCACCATTAGTCAACATGCCCTCGGCATCAACAAAACGAACAAATCCATATCCGTCCTTAAGTCTATCAAGTCTAACAGCCGCCCAAGCAGCCAGATCATCCGTACCAATCTCGTTATCACGAACGGTAAACCGGACAAAAGTCAACTCCTCAACGACACCTCTCACATTACTAATAACCAACTCCTCGCCAGCAAAGTCGGCCTCTGCCCCTTTCTTAGTGGCACTGCGCGCCTTGTAGGAGGCTTCGTGGGTAGATTCGGAATCGGCATCGGTAGTGTCAACGGGGAGGGTCTGTCCCATGTTGGCGCGTTCCTCAGGTGTCTCAGCGTGGAGCTCGACTTTGAGATAGGGCTTGAACGATTTGTCGGATTTGTCACCTGGGGGGAGCGGGAGGTTTTGCGCGCAGAAGATTTGGATGGTGAGGGTGTAGGTGTAGCGGGTGAGAGGCTCAAGAGCGGTTCCGGGACCACGAGAACGGTAGCCTAGTTGAGAGAGGTATTGTTAGTTAATGAAGTATTGAATATAGGCGGGAGCGCAAATACATACCTGGGGGCTTGAGAACGTAACCCTCCGTACCAGCAAACATAGCTTCGTTGAGCATCATACCCTCGTCAAGATTCTGCCAATTCAAAGCAACAACCTGTGCACCCTTACGCCAACAAGTCGCAGGCTCAAGGTTCCCCGAACGAATGCGTAATCCGTGGGGATAAGTACGCATCAAGAAGTTGGCATTATGCATCAAAAGCTCTCTCCCGTTCTTCTCGTGATGTTCCGCAATAGCCTTCTCGCTCAACGAAAAGATATGCGTCGGCATTACTGCCTCCTTTTGTTCCAAGCCCTTGAAGGATACACCTCGGCAGTAGAAGCCCAGTGCACTCAGTTCCTGGATGATCTTGGAAGGTTTAACCTCCTTTCCAGAAGCTGTCTTCTCCAAGGGCTCCCCGGTAACCTCCTCGGCAACCTCCGCCACACCCTCCACCACCGGCGGGGCATACTTAACCTTAACAATCAACTTTCCCCGCAAGTCACCCGGGGCCGGCAGCCTGTCAGGTTCATCAGTAGGTGGGGCGAGTAACATTTCACCCCATGTCTCCTTCATGATGTTGACCATAGCCTGCTGCTGCAGAGCCGAGCAATGCACCTCGAGAGAGACGATGACAGGGAGAGTGCTCGTTACAAAAGCAGTTTCGGCAATGGCGGTGCAGACATCGCGGAAAGAGATTTCCTTGGTGAGTGTGTATCCGTGAAGAACGCGGGGTTCGGGGAGAGGTTCAGGGACGTGGGCGGTAGCAGGGGTGGCGAGCTGTGCTTCTAATGGGGTGTTAGTCGGTATCACATAACATACTCACAACCCAACTCACCAAGTGTCAAGTTCGCCGCCTTATCAGCCAGATCTTCAGCGACAACCGTCTTCTCCTTCTCCTTACTAGAAGTAGTAACCCTCTTAAGCTTAGCCATGAACCCCCCCTTCTTCTCAGTCTTCTCAGTCTTCTTCTTATGTTCCGCCACCTTCAACTTGTGAGCTCTCTCATCATCATCATCACTGCTACTCAAAGAACTCAAATCATCGGTATCTTCACCATCCCACACGTCAATCTCCACACAACGACATCCGCGCAATAAGACATTCCGGTACGCATCTGCGCTGGAATCACTCGACAGCTGGTTTCCCGTCAAGTAGGTATTATGACTGGAGCTGATAAAGTAACTAGCCAACGGCCACCCATAATCCATCTGCTCAGCCTCTCCAAAAATACATCCATCCGCAGAAGCAAAATGCTCCAAAAACTGGGCAAAAGTCACCGCCGTCTTCCCCGCCAGACCCGCCGGCACCGAATTAGCAGATCCCCCAAATAACTTCTGAAGTCCCGAACCCTCAATCACTCCAGACGCTCCAGCATAATGCGCAAAGACATTCTTCAAATAGCCCATATTAGCCTCATTCACATATGCCAGCGCCCGCGCCTTTTCACTGTGGCCGCCGCCAGCCTGCTGGGTAGGGTCGTGGAGACCGCTCATTCTAGAAGGTATGCAAGGAGGAAGTAGGAAGAGACAAAAAAGGAGGGTAGCTACGCGGGAGGGAAATCAAACGGGAGAAAGAAAAGTGAAAGTGTGAAAAGAGGGTTGGTTTTATATGACGAGTTGTTGGACAAACAACCTAAGGCTGATACAAGTAACCCAGTCCGTAGAAAAAGAACAAGACCAGCTGAAGCGTGCCAAAACCCCGCAACGGAGTCTCCTCTCAGGAACATATGGCAGCATCAAGGTAAAATCCCATGGGATGTCCCTTCCATGCATGGATTGGGTTCATGGGTCTGTGACAGGTTGATTCACGATGTGGGGCAGGGTTAGACAAGCTGCATGACCCTACGAGTCATGGTGGGTAGTACAAATCAGGTAGTACGATTTCCTTATTGGGCGCTATTTAGTTGGTATCGGGTCTGAAAAAGGGTGTATGTATGTATGTAAATAGGGGTCTAAGAAACAGTGTTATCTAGTGGTTTTAGCAGACGAAGGCCACGAGTAAAAATGGAGTCAACAGCCGTCATGACGTTGTCAACATCGGATGTCTTCGTTGTAGCATTGGTAAGAAGTATCGCAACACCTTCAACAGCCAGATCACGAGCCCAAGGACACCGGCCGATAGCACGCCAATAGAGATCCCTTGCCACGCGACGACTCTTTACAGAACCAGATGATGTCTGGTGTAACCGGAAAATTGCACGCCATAAAAGCAAAGAGTTCGGGAAATCTTGCAGGTGTCGGTTGATGGTAGTTAGGGCGGTAGGTGAACTACTGGTTCGCAGGTCATGGGATAAAATTGCTAGACGAGCTGCGAGGGACTGTGGACGATTTGCGAGTATAGTTGTGTGGAAGATGGGTCGTAGAAGGGCTGTTGAATGGAGATAACTGAGTAGGTCGATTGGGTAAAGACTCTTTGGGTTGAGGGTGATGATTTGGCATAAGTGACCGTGTATGGTAGCACGGTGAAAGGGACCCCGGGTAGTATATAGAGTCAAAAGGGAAGTAGCAAAGAGAAGTAGATCTTGGTGGTGACGCAAAACTTCGGACTGCTTCTCAGTAGCTTTCTTGAGGCGTTCCGATATCGACCATAATATGGTCATTGCGCTGCTAATATTTCCCTGGTCAATACCCTGCGGCTCAGTTGACCCTCCATCCACCAAGTAGTTAAGAATTACCAACACCTTGGCCACCAACACAGCAGACTTCCAATCGCCCAGCGCCATACTCAGATCAAGTGCCTTACAGAGTCTCTCCTTAGCATTGAGTAATCTCGTAGCACCTGGCTCCCCTTGTCCCATTTGATAACCAGAGTCAAGAATCGTCAATAGCTTATCTACGGCCAAAGGGTTATTACCCATGACCATAGCTAACCACACCGTAGCAAGTCCTGCACTTGTAACTGGTGGCCGAGCAGGAGCCGTGGTTGGAATTCCCAACGCTGAACTAAGGACTTTCTCGGCCATCTCCGTGGCACCGTTACGTGCTTGTAGTAGTCCGAACAGAGCGTAAAGATCAATGTCTTCGTTAGCCCGACGAAGGGTCTCTTTAGCTGTAGTTACCAAATGATCGGGTTGTAATATGGCCGTTAAGACCATGATATATGCCGAAAATGCCGGGTCGGGTAACACCGTCCACAAAAGTCGTAAAGTGTGAAGGACCCAATCCAAAGAAACTAAAGACTCGCGTTTCGCTGTTTCCACATCGAATAAAGTGCGTAGTACTAGCCAGACACTTTCAGGCACAACACCCGGAGCAACCTCGAACTTCAAAAACCAATCAGCTCCGCCCAACGCCATATCCGAAGCCAAAAAGACATCATCTGTAGCCTTGATCGTCCACTCGTCAGCGCCAAAACATACAGGAAGTCCGGCAAATAAGAGGATAGAGTCGATCACCTGACGGGCCATACCTGCGGCTACGTCTCTGTCACCGGCCATAGAGAAGACGTATGGTTGAATATCAGCGGCCATGACGAGACGGAAAGGGTCGATTTCTGGGCCGTCGTCCATCATGCGTGCAGGCATCTTGGTCTTTGTGTAATGATGTAACTCTGTCAGAGCCCAAGCATGGTAGATATCCGGGGATTCTTCAACAGAAACAGATCCAAGCTCATCTTCCTTGGCCTCGGGGACAATGCCTCTTCCTTCCCCAACAGAGTTCCTCCACCCGGCAGCACCCTCCTCGCCAATCCGTAATTTCTCGCCATCCCAAAACTCGCCGAAGCCTTCCCAGAGACTATCCTCGTCAGGGAAATTCCCGGGACAGAAATAATTCACCTCGAGAAACGCCTGCCAACAAGCCACCGCCAACTCACGATACCCCGCTTCCGTAATCAACCTCATCTCTCGAGTCCACACATAGACAGCCTCCCTCCATAACTCTTCACCGAGAAACCTTGGATGCTGTCGAGCCTTCTCAATCAATAGTAAGATCCGTTCGCCAAAGATTTCTTTGATCATATCAAGGTCAAACCCCTTACTCTCGCTCATTTCATACTCCACCCGTGCAAGCCATAATCTGAATTGAAGACCGTACTCCCCTTTCAGTACCTCTTTCCAACGTTTACGGACAACATCGGGGGTCTCTGTTATGCGGATAGCGGCCATCTTTCGAACGATGAGCTCCGGGATAAGAGACTTATCTGTAGCAACTTTAAGTGCCTTGTGGATCATGGATAACTTGATATCGGCCGTCCCTTTCTGTTCGTTAGGTGTAGCCTCTATTGGCAGAAGCTCGTCTTGGAGGTCAATAAGAGAAAGCCATGAGGATGTGTCCCCGGGGTTTTCCTTGATAAGCCGGTTAAGTTCGATGGATCTTGTCTTCAGAGTATCCATAATAGCCGGTCGATCAACCATCTCCACATCCTCACCTTCGCTCGAGGAATAATATTTCGCTTTAGCCTTGCCCTCGATCGATCGGAAGTTAGGTCCCTCTTCACCCTCGTCATCGCTCTTCTTATTCTCGCCCGCCAAAAAGACAATGTCCCCCAAAACCTCTTCGTCATCCCCAACAGTACTCCGTACCTCTCGTACCATGGAATAAGAAAACTTGTGATCCCGTAAAGCCACGTCTCCGTATACTTCGCCGGGTCGGAGAAGGGTGAATTGCTCGTGGGGTCCATCGTAGTGCGTGATAATGCGGCCACGGGCCCCGAGGAGAAGACGACGAGGTCTCCGCCGGTAGTTGGGAATTTGACTCCGGTCTAGTCCTAGTGTATAGACTAACGGGTCGCCTTTTGTGTCGTAAGTGAAGAAATCGTCGTCTCTTATGGAGGGGCGATCTGAGGGTTTGTTCTTGGGTACATGAGGCTTATTATTTGACGGTGGGTTTTGGTCAGGATTCCTGCGGCTAGAGAGGGGATCATATCTGGGAGTGCGTACATGACTAAACGCAGATAGTGTAGGCGGATCTCGACTTTTTTCCTGCTCTTGACTTTTATCTCGGGCCCTGTCATGACTAGATTGTCTGTCTCTTCTCTCAGACCTGCGGTGTCGTTCTCGACTACGAGACCTCCTTCTATGGTCATCATTTTTGCTCCGATGGGGTCTATCTGACTCCCTATGTCGATCTTTGTCTCTGTTTCTATGCCGGTCTTTGTCCCGAGTTCGGTCTCTATCTCGATCGCGATCTCGATCTCGGCCTTTATGGCTTTCATCTCTCCGATCTTTATCCTTACTCCCCTTACTACTTTTAAACGATGCAAACTTTGGCACCTCCATAACCGGCTCGGATTTTTCTTTAGATCCCTTGAACGAAGCAAACTTAGGCACCTCCATCGCCCCCTCCGTTTTCTTTTCATCTGCCATGATAAACACAAGCTCTAATTCCAGGTAGAATACCAAGCCCAAAAAAACCCAAGGTAGATCCTTATCTGTGCCGCTCCGTCGAACTCTTGAAACACCTCCGGTGGGAAGGACCCTCGTCAAGGCGGGTACGAAAGGGCTATAGCCTTGTTTCCTGATTGTTCAATATTGGTCATATGACGAGAAACGAGGATAAACAAGTAGCAAAATAGAAACTACATTACAAGGCTGAAACAATGGAAAGATGGGAACATGAAGCGAAAAAAAGTTGGGATGATTTGCGTGAAATCGAGGTTTATCTGGGGTTCGGGTTTGAGATGAAGTTGAGATCACAACACGTACAGTGTTCAGGACAGTGCATATATTGGTAAATGGTTGGAATTGCACACTGTCTACACTGTGTATCTATTCAATTCTCACATTTGTGTATTAACCCTAATGTTGACCATTTGTGATATCCGCTTTGAATGTGACTTTGATCACATGTATTCACGAATTCATGACGTCAATGCCAATAATCAGAAATCCTTCCTCTCCAACCACATTCCTGTCAAATCCTTAAGTCACCGGGCATACATTATTCATGATCCTACAATAGAACATACTGGATTTCTCAGCTTCAGCAGTCTTTCCATTCTCGCCAAGATTGCTCCTCAAACTTGTCCAAACCACGCCATCCTGAAGACTCCTTCAACCGGCCAGTTTCCAGTCCCCGCCGAAACTACCCCATGACCTGGAAAAAAAAAACCGGACGAAGAGCGGCTCCTCTCTTTCTATTGTCTCCCCTTCAAAGTAGAAAAAAACCCACTGACGCTGACTGACCTTGGTCTGGCCCTAGTTCGACTATTCAAGGTCTGGGCATTTTTTGTCTGCGCCGCAACCCCTAGGTCTCAGTGATTGACAACCGTGTGTTACGGTTTCGAAAGTGGGCTCTTCCGCTTGATGATGTGTGGAGGAGGATACTTTATAAATGGAGAGTCCATTTGTACGTGTCACAAGTTGAGCTATACGGGAATGATTTACTAGACGACGAGGAACTTTTATATCGTTTTTGAACGTTGGCCAGATTGGGGAGGTCGACAAGCTTAGGAATGCGATTCAGACGGGTAGTATTCGTATCCAGTCGTCAATCGCTAGTAATCCCATGACCACCCTGAACCGTCAGCTATGCCGTCCCATTCAGAGAAGCTAGGGAGGCGAATTTTAGCTATGTTTAGGTTTAGCAACTAGAACCTGTCAAGCATTTCTAATCAGGGCGTCTTTAGCGTGAGTGACGTTTGACGGTGTATGCGGAAATGCCAAAGAATATGTGTATGTACAACCTCTAGACAGATAATTGTTTGCTGGATACCTACATATGTATTTCTGCCAGCCTGACAAACTTTTCTACCTGCCTATACAACTATATCTTCTGCCCCCGTCCATTAGGAGAAGGCAAAGTCAACTCAAAGGCAGATCCACAGTCTCGGTGCGCACCTCGTCTGTTTCGTTTTGCGGGCCGCAACGATGGGTCAAAAGGTATCTGCGTAGAACAGCGGCGTATGTACGGTACATACACACAAAAAAAAAAGAGGAGAGAGGGAAAACAGGGTCAGTGCTTTCCTTGTTCCTTGCCAGAGTTTATCTATGAGCTAGTCGAGTATAAAGAAGGAAGTGTCTCGGAATGTTCATGTTATTGGGCGTATATATTGCGACTTTACGAAGTATTATTATTCCCAGAGATTCCGGAATTTTGTTTCCAATTCATCTTCTTCTTCTCCTAGTTTATTTTGCGTCATAGTTCTCATTGTTTTTGTTATTCTTTTCACTTATTTCTTTCCAATCATTTTTCTTTTGCATTCTGTACTCTGTATCTTTTCCAGGATCCGATCGCTAATTTCTATTCACTTTGTTTCTGATCCTAAGCAACTCAATAACGCGCCGTCCTCCTTATCTCAAAATCCTCAAAATAAACCCAACAAACCTCCCTCAGCTGGCCCTGAAGACTCGTTGACGACAATCGTCGTCCGTCGTCAAACCCGAAACTCTGTTCCTGTCTTAGATCCCACCAATCTACTCAATCTGACAGCTTTTTTGAAAAACTCCGACCAATCAGCGCCAATCGCCTGAAAATCACTACAGATAACGTCATCCACATACATCATCAGTCGCCAAAATGTCCGACTCTTCGTCAAAAGACGTCCCTAAAGCTGCACCTGCACACTCGCCTCCGCGTATATCCTTTCAAATTCCAAACTCTAAAGGCCCTCAAAATCTCAATCCGGCTTCGGCTCGTCTGCAACCCCGCCCCTACCCGACCGCGGGAACCACAAGACCAAGTCTCTCTACCTTGAATACAAACGTTAGCGAGAACGGTCCCTCGGAGAATACGCCTCTTCTGGCTCCCCGTGGACGTATCCGCCTTCCACATGGAAATGCGACTCCCTATCCTGGTGTTCAAAGTCAACAAAATTGGGAAAGCACTCCAAATGGTTAGTCTCATGAATCCGTGTCGCACAGTAATAAAAGAACAATGTAGACTAACAATTACCCTTTTGTCGCACACAGGCACCCTTCGAGTCCCCGTTCGCCGTCATCATGAACGTATGCTTGACAGAACTCACGAGGGCAACAACGACCGGAACCATGATCGCCATCTTTCCTGGGGTCAGCGTTTGACCAAGGCCCTCACCGACCGTCAGCGCGACGACTTTAAAAGAGCTAGCCAGACGGACGAGCGCGTGTGGTATGATCAGTTTACCTCGACTGATTGGGTTCGCGACAATATTAATGATGCCCATCGCGCAAAGGCTGTCCATGAGCGCCGTGGTTTTGGCGGTCGCTTGTACCGAGTTTATGATGCCTCTCAGGGATGGATTTTGTCGGCCCTTTGCGGTATGATGGTTGCGCTTTTCGCTTATGTAATTGACGTTAGTGAAGCCGTAGTCTTCGACTGGAAGACTGGCTATTGTGATACGAACTGGCTTTACAGTATGCCCAAGTGCTGTCACCATGTCACCGGAACTTGCGAGGCCTGGAGACCCTGGAGTGAAGTACTTTACCACCACGCCATTGGTACAGATTGGATCGAGTACATTGTCTACATCACCCTCGTTGTCGTCTTGGCCGCCGTTGCCTGTCTGATCACCTTGACCACTAAGACTGTCATCCCATCAGCCTACCGCATCGCAACCCTCGACGAGAACCTCGCAGCCGAACAGGCTCCCTCACCCAGCCAATCCGAGAACCAAAACGGCGAGAGCTCAGCATCCGCCGGTACCACCAAGCCCGAGACACAGCCAACTCTTCCGCCTATGGTATACTACTCCGCGGCCGGCAGTGGTGTCGCCGAAGTCCGTGTGATTATCAGTGGATTCGTTCTCCACGGTTTCCTTGGTTTGCGCACTCTCCTTATAAAGACAGTGGCGCTGATTCCTAGTGTGGCTTCGGGATTGAGTGTCGGTAAGGAGGGACCATATGTACACATTGCTACCTGCATTGGTAACATTGCCTGCCGCCTGTTCCCAAAGTATGACAAGAATGACGCTAAGCGTCGTGAGGTTCTTTCGGCTGCCGCTGCCGCCGGTGTCGTTGTCGCTTTTGGCGCACCCCTCGGCGGCGTTTTGTTTGGTCTTGAAGAGGTTTCTTACTTTTTCCCTGCAAAGACTCTATTCCGCACCTTCTTCTGCTGTATCGTTGCGGCGTTGAGTCTTAAGTTTTTGAACCCCTACGGTACTTCCAAGATTGTCATTTTCCAGGTTAGGTATGCTTTTGACTGGCAGTACTTTGAGATTGGCAGCTTCATCTTTGTCGGCTTCCTTGGTGGTGCTCTTGGTGCCTTGTTTATCAAGGCCTCTAAGCATTGGGCCAAATCTTTCCGCAAAATTGAGATTGTCAAGACCTTTCCTCTGGTTGAGGTCATTGTAGTAGCCCTCATCACGGGTGTTATGAACTACTGGAACATTTACACACGTCTTCCCGTTTCTGAGCTTGTTTACCAGTTGGCCTCGCCTTGTGTTGACAACGATGATGACGCCGGCCTTTGCCCCAAGGTTATGGCCGAGGTTGGTCCTGTCATGGCTAGCTTATTCACTGCGTTTTTGATCAAGGGTTTCCTCACTGTTATCACTTTTGGTATCAAGATTCCTGCTGGTATCTACGTTCCTTCTATGGTTGTTGGTGCTCTGTTTGGTCGTATCGTTGGACACATTGTCCAGTGGGTTGTCCTTTCATGGCCTGAGTTCGGTATGTGGTCGCAGTGTGCTGGCCGGACTCCCATGGGCTGCATTGAGCCTGGTGTGTATGGTCTCATTGGTGCTGGCTCTATGATGTGCGGTGTGACTCGTCTATCCGTTACCCTGGCCGTCATCCTCTTTGAACTGACTGGTAGTCTTGACTACGTACTTCCCTTCTCTTTGGCTATTATGGTAGCCAAATGGACTGCGGACGCCATTGAGCCCAACAGCATCTACGATTTACTCACGGCCATGAACTCGTACCCTTTCCTGGACAACAAGCACAAGCCTGTGTTCACCGGCGAACTCGACCAAATCATCCCACCTCTTCGCCAATGGCGTATAATCGATATTAGCGACTCCCCTGTTATCTCGGCGACAGTTCTTCGTCGCAAACTCGAACTTCTCCACCGCGCCGGCGAACTCGATGGTGGTCTCCCCATCATCCGCGATGACGTACTCGTCGGATTAATCCCCGCCCCCGACCTGGAATACGCCCTCGACAACCTCGACGACGAAGCGACCTCGATGTGCCTCATGACCAAGGTTGCGACAATTGAAGACTCGGACGTCGAAGATGACGAAGATGAAATCTCCGACCCAACGGATTTCACACAATATATTGATCCCGCGCCAGTGGCGCTGGACGTGCAAAGTCCATTGGACTTGGTCTATGAGTGTTTTGTTAAGCTGGGATTACGCTATGTTTGCGTGGTTCGTGACGGCAAATACGCTGGAATGGTGAGTTTGGAGAGTGTCGAGGAGCTAGTTTATACAGATGGCAAGGAACGGGGGCGCAGGCGCCTCCGGGAGAAAAAGGAGTGATGTGCGGTGTTGCTAACGATTGATGATATGTAGTTGCACAAAAAGAGCTTTGCGAAGTATATGCGGGAACTGCTGACGGAGCAGGGCCATTAAGGGTGGACGGAACCATGAGGGTTACATAAGGGGGTTGTAACTGGGTAGGAATTTTTGTGTATTTCTTTTGTACATATTTGTTTTATCGTTTTGTTTTTGTCTTGTTAGGATGGCTATTTGTTTGCATATGTATCGCTTCTCTGTATCTATTGATTTCTCTTGGTTATCTCCCATCTCCTCTCTTATCTCAGCTATCTTATCCGCTTATCTGCATGACGTCACACCATCCCTTCGGTACCACGTCATATGCGCGGGGCGGGCCGGGTCGTTGCCGGTTATGTTGCAGTGATTGGAGTACTTGTTGGATGTGATCAGCCACTTTATAAGGGCCATGGCGATGATGGTGCATTTTAGACTTCCCGATGGCGGATATTGCTTGGCCAGGGGCGTCGATGCTGGGGAATTTCCTGTTTGGGAAGTGGGAGGATTCGGGAGTTGGGTATATAAGGAAAGAACGATGGGATGATTGTCCAGGCCATTGTGAATGTATCTCTGTCCCCTCACTTAATCTATTCTTGTGATTTTGAAAAATGCTGCGTCTTGCGAATCGCATGTCGAGAGGGGTGCTGGGGAGAAGGGCGTTGCATGGTTCGGCTGCTAAGCCGTTGTTCCCCGGTGAGCCAACGGGACCTAACGTTATCACGAATGAATTTCCCGGCCCAAAGGCTGTTAAGGCTCTAGAAGAGCTTAGCCAGGTCTTCGATACACGTGCCGTGAATACCGTCGTGGATTACGAGAAAAGCCTAGGAAACTACCTCGTTGACGCCGACGGTAACACCTATCTCGATGTGTAAGCTACCCTCGCCCCTCCCAACCAGACTCATCTAACCACCTTGATCTCCACAGCTACTCACAAATCTCTTCCATCGCCCTCGGCTACAACAACCCCACGCTCCTCGCCGCCGCAAAGTCCCCCGCCTTCACAACCCCACTAATCAACCGGCCCGCCCTCGGAAACTTCCCCCCAACAACCTGGTCCTCGACCCTCAAAAACACTCTTCTCCGCGCTGCACCGCCCGGCCAGACCCAGGTCTTCACCGCAACTACCGGGTCTGATGCGAACGAAACGGCATATAAAGCCGCCTTCATGTATGCTGCGCAGCAGGCGCGTGGTGGACCGGAGGTGGCTTTTACCAAGGCGGAGGAGGATTCTGTGATGGGGAATCTTGCGCCGGGGGCGTCGGAGATGGGCATTTTGTCGTTTAAGCGGGGTTTTCACGGGCGGTTGTTCGGCTCGTTGTCTACCACGCGGAGTAAACCCCTCCACAAACTCGACATTCCCGCCTTCAATTGGCCCGTTGCCCCCTTCCCGCAACTACAATACCCTCTCTCTTCAAACACAAGCGTAAACGAAGCCTCTGTAAACGACGCCCTAACTCAAATCTCCAACGTGCTCACCTCATCGCCTACCAAAATCGCCGCTGCAATCATCGAACCCATTCAATCCGAAGGCGGCGATAACCACGCCCCACCCGCCTTCTTCCGTGGTCTGCGCGCTCTCCTTGCAAAGCATAATGTCCTTCTTATCGTCGATGAAGTCCAGACTGGTCTTG
The DNA here is from genome assembly GCA_001483325.1 of Huntiella savannae. Lineage (NCBI taxonomy): Eukaryota > Fungi > Ascomycota > Sordariomycetes > Microascales > Ceratocystidaceae > Huntiella > Huntiella savannae. The sequence goes on along the minus strand of LCZG01000028.1, from coordinate 98,949 downwards.
GCGCTACAGGTCGGCTTTGGGCACACGAGCATTGGGAACTTCCTGCTGATTCACCACCCGATATGGTTACGTTTTCCAAGAAGGCGCAGGCTGCGGGGTTCTTCTATCATGATGCAGCTCTTAGACCGAACCAGCCTTATCGCCAGTTTAGTACTTGGATGGGTGATCCTATCCGTGCAGCACTATTCGGGGAGATTTATAACGTCATTGAGAAGGAAGGACTCGTTGAGAAGACGGCGAAGACTGGGGCGTACCTTTATGGGAAGTTGGAGGAGTTATCGGGGAAATGGCCGGGTAAGATTGAGAATCTTAGAGGGAAGGGACAGGGCACTTACATTGCATTTGACACACCAAGACGGGATGAATTTTTGCGTGCGGCTAAGAAGTTTGGTGTCAATGTTGGGGGCTGTGGCGCAAGCGCTGTCAGGTTAAGACCTATGTTGATTTTCCAGGAACATCACGCCGATATCTTAGTCAGCGCGTTTGACAAGACTCTAGAGTACCTCCATAACTAAGTGTAGATCGAAATTGATCAACCAAGAATTTCTGAATAATAAATCGTCTATCAAAACTAGTAAACAATGAAGATTAAACGCCTTTTTATGTGAAACCAAAATCCGTAATCATATCATCTTGAATCTGTAGTCGAATGTCTCCCACCTCTTCTTTTCCCTCTAGGCACTACAACCGTACTATTCGCCCTCCTCGGTCCAACCTGAAGGCCCACCGGCATGACATTCGGCTGTGGTGCTGGTGGTCTCGGCTGTAAATTTCTCGGGGGTCTGGGAACCGGAGCTACAGCAGCTGTTTGATTCTTCCGTGGTCGACCACGAGGTCTTTTGACTGGAGCTGGGGCTTCCCGGAGTGGGCTGACTCGCGATAGATCTGGATCAGACTGGGCACTGACACTGGGCGATACTTGGCTACTGGCAGATACGAGAGGACTGTCGGCGGGTGGAAGGGGCTGTTGAATGACGAGGGAGGTTTGTGAAGTTCCGGGAGATGGACCGATAAGACTTCCCGTGGGAGATATTGGGGGCTCGCGATGTAGCTTGATGCCACTTTTTGACAAGAAAGTGGACTTCATGGTGATATGTTCGTCGGGAGTCGATGGTGATTCACATGAACTATTGTGGCCGACATTCATCCACTCGGTAGCGTGACCTCTAGGCCAATTGGACGTGTAATTTCTCGGTGAAAGTGCTGGTGTTGGCGTCTGCGTATCTTGAGGATTGGGGTAATTTGGCGTTGGGCTGCGTGTTGAAGATGGAGGTGGTAACCCGCTGCGTGGCACATTGGCACTGGCAAGCATGATATTTGAAGGGTCACCTGGCATCTGACTAAAGATTGGCGCGCCATGTGGTCTTGGTCTCGGGGGTGGAAGATGGTGTGCCCGGGGACTAGAAGGAGTTCGTTGTGGTTGAGCATATCCACCTTCATGCCTCGAATATCCGTTAGACGCTCCGAAAGTAGGCGGTTGTGGTGTTGGCATTGGTGGTTCGCCAGGTTGTCTGACAGAAAGTACTGGCCGCATAAACTGTGAAATCGGCGGCAACACAGGCATCTCCTTTATAAATGGCGAAGTGGCGTGTCTTTTACTCGAGGGACTTTCCGGGTTATCGACGTTTGGCCTCTTCAAACAACCCGAATCAAGCGTTGAGTGTGCTTGTGGCTCCATGGTCTGAGGCTTGTTTTGTGCATGTAGCCTTGAAGTGTCCATGTGGCATCGAGATTTCTCCTTTCTGTATGGTTCTGGGAGTATTGGTCCAAGAAGGTATTCTGCCATCTCCTGGTCACAACCTATGCCCATCATGTCAGCTTTGGCTGAATTCCGGGAGCCCAAGAGATACTCACCCGATGGCCGTTCCAACAATCTGAGTATAGAAACCACGTCGACTTGGCTATCCTGTATTAACCTGAACAATGTCCTAGTGTCAATGCTGGAAATGCGAATCACTTCGCAGCAAAGTCGCCGCTGGAGAACCTATTGAATGTTAGTGTGCCACTTATATTATTGTTCCCGTCATTCCAAAAACGAACCTCTTCATCATGGTGATCGAGCCGGCCTTGATAAACCGGCACTACTCCACCTTCCGGTCCTTCTTGGTGGTAATGATGTCGAGCAGGCATAGTGTCGAATTCCGAAGCTTCTGATTTTGCCACTTCCGAGTATGCGTTCGGTTGGGATCGGAGGGGTAAACTATACGAGTTCATCGACCTCAGAATTTGGTCTTGTGTATGGTGTGTCTGATAGTAAAGTAGTCCTCCTTTCGTAGTGTCTAGTTAAGTTCAGACGACACAGGGTACAACCCGACTGTCACAAATAAAGAGATAGGTATATAAGGAGATATATATATATATATATATCCCCGAATTCAAAGAAAGAGAGAAAAGTACACAAGGTCAAGGGCTAGCGACAAGGGATGTACACAACAGTCTTGTCCTACATGCACTTCCAATCTAACCAATATAAACGATTGTTTGGTTGACGCAAGTGACAATGTTGAAAGCGAGAATCTCAAGATAGACTCTAATAGACCAGATGGGCGAATAAAAAAGGCAAACCTCTAAAGTCCAGGAGATAAACAAAGTAAACAGGGACAAACTTGATCAAAGTAAAACACAAAGTAAGAGGCCGCACCTCCACACAAAAAGCGCACAAAAGGTACGAAAAAAGTACAAATGGCATGTAAAGCTCTTAAAAGCTCACAGTCGTGCTCCGATTCGTCTGCCCTTTGGCTCGCAAGTTCTCAGAGGTGCAACGCTATCAAAGTCTGTCCAATGACAGATCACAGTCCACCGTCTGATGGCCTTCTGACCAACGCCAAGGGAACCAGGGACCCGTTCGAAAGGGGGGTGTCTCTGCAAAGCCGGATGTTCAACAGGGTGTATGTTTAACTTTGCCTTGCAATCGTAGTTTGCAACCCTGTCAGTTTTTGTCTTTCACCAACAATACAAACTCGGCCAGGGGTCTCTAAAACACTCTCCAATGGTGTAGCCAACAATCAAATCAAATACGGGGCAATAAGGATGGAGGGTCCAGCTGTGGTGGTAGACACAGGTCGATTAGGTTGTTGTAGGTTACTCGCTGTGTCAAAGAGGGCGGCGACTCGGCAGAGAGAGTAGCGACCCAAGGGGCGTGGTTGATAGACACGAGAGCAGGTGGACTGAAGAAGCTGTGCACACTATCAATGGTTCGTTAAACGAGCAGCTGGTCTCGCTAAACTATAAGTCGGCTCGGATGGCGGAGGGCGTAGAGATACTCGACGACAGAAGCCGGGTAGATGTCACGAAGCAATATATTCCAAACAACGGAACAACAAAGTGACGTTATTCTTCAAGGGCCCGTGGTTCAACCCTTGGGCCAGCCGGTGTTGATCTGAAGATAGGCAAGGCAAAAATGTGACGCCAAGGTTAGGGTGGCTTCAGGTAGAACCAGGCCAGTTTGGCAGATATCGGTGGTGATTGAAGACAAGCAACAAGGTAGATATCCTTGTTTGAAGCACGAGTAACGACACAACTCAAGTACTATTTGAGTGCCGAGAGAGCGAGAAGTAAAACCGGAGTGAATGAAGTCTTTGGTGGGGGTAGACGTGGGGGCATCAGAGGAATGGAGGACAATCTGATGTTGTGGAGCTGTAACTGCAGACAATGAACCAAGTGCAACCGTCCGATGTGTTGGTGGATTGCGCCGGAAGAAGTTGTGGAGAATCTCTACTTCGATCTGAAGTCTGGTTATCGGTTAGCAGAGCTGAAGAGCGAGGCGTAATGAAAGAGAAAATGAAGAATAAGGACGAAAAAGAAAGATGGAATGGACAATGGCAAGAATCGGCGCAGAAAACGACAGTTGAAGAAATGCCGTGGAGATGGCGGTACACAGTTGTGGGCCCCCTTCCCGCGCAAGATTGCAGAATACAGCAGTTGTGTGGAGGGCGGAATGGTATAAGTCAGAGCGATGAAACCACGACGGTGCTGAAAAAGGTTCAAGACAGGCTTAGTTTTTGAGAAAGAAGCAAGCAGACAAGTGGAGGGAAGAGAATGCGAGAACTCCTTTGAGGATCCAAAAAAGAATCCAAAAAGGAACCAGTCTGGATTCTTCAAGAGGCTTTTGCTTCTCCCCCACAATACAAGTTCTGTAAGTACAGTAAAACACAACCAACGATGTAGACCACCCGGGGTTGTAGTGCTTTCTGCAAACTGTTCGCCAGAAAGTCTAGGATGGAATAGGCTAGGGGGAGGGGTGTAAGAAAAGAGAAAATCAAATACGACAAGTCGTAGTCCACAGCGAATAACGACAGTAGCAGCAACAGCAAGAGAGAGGCAACTCTGTTCGTAGGATCAACGGGGAGGGGGGCACGTTGCTCAGAGGGTCTACCCTGAGGAGGTTAATCTGAACCAGCAAGACCCCGATTTTTCATCTCACCAGCGTGCTCTCTTTTGTGTGCATATGTACGCACACGCAGAACCCACTATGGGACTTCTCTGGTCACTATAAAGAATCTCCAAAGCCCCACCAAAGAGACGAAGGTGCTCTTCTTGGATTGGCTGACCAGACTATGTAGCTGGATAGTAACCAAACGCCGTGGCTAAGGTATGACCAAGGGTGGTCAGGCTCCCACAACACTCTGTGAAATCCAATAAGCACAGTTCAGTCTTATAATTGGAGAGAAGAGGAGGCCAGAAAAGGCGCAGAAAACAGAAGATGATGATGAGTATGAACTCAACTGTTTGGTTTAGAGAACAGGGCGCAGGGGTGTGTGTATCGCCGCGGAGTCAAGATTGGCAGGGTGTGACTGTAAAAGAATTTGTGATGCAGGGTTTTTGGCAACAGAGAGGGGCGTTTCGATAGTATGTAGGAATACTGTCTGTTCAGTGACATCAACCACCATACATTGATGGCAGACAGGTCTGTGTAGTAGGCGACCAATATGCAATACTCAAAGAAATATTGCAAGAGACTCTCAAGGGATGATGATGGTTATGCAGAGACTACTGGATTCGATGTTGTCTAGATCCGAACGGACCAAATCAAAAGCGCGAACACCTCAAATCTAAAAGTACAGTGGATTCTGCGATGCATGTGCAAGCCGATTCCGAAAAAGAAACTGCCGGTATTCTTGTTCTTCTGTGGTCCTTCCCTTCCAGGTTCCGAGTCTCAACTGTAGTTCTAATTGCAGTGGCCTAAACGGGCGAAACAAAGGGAATTGCGCTCTGGCAGGTTGCAGAAAAAGGAAGAGATAATGGTCTGGGGCACAGGGAATAAGCTTGTTTGTTAGTGACAGTTGACGATTTTTTCTTCTTCTTTTTTCCTGCTTCTTTGTGTTTTTGGAGCCGTGCAGAAGGTAGAACAAAAAGCCAGAACCAAGAAAAAGCCCACAATTGAGGGGTTCCTCGATTGTCTAGACTGGGATGTGGCAGCGAAGAAACCCGGGATAGGGCAGAACAGGGTCAACAACGAGACCAGAGGGCTGGGCTGGAAACGTTGCTGATGACGCACAAGAACTAACTGGTGGAGGGGCAGGAGAACGACTGACAAGTATAGAGGTAACTGTGTACGTGTAATAGCCTTGATAATTGGCTATTGAAGGAGGAGACGAGAGGCTTGTGTGGCTGAATTGGGGGTGGGAAGATCATAGAAGACGGATACGAGAGAATGTAGTGTTGGCAGACTTACAGTAGTTCCCGTGGAGGGTATATAATTGACAGTTGATAAGGGATAGGGTGGAGGTTCAAGAAATGCAGAAGAGAGACAAGAGAAGGAGATCGAGATCTAATGACAAAGGAAGTCTATGTTCTATTGTTGAAGAAGAAAGGAAGTGAAAGTTCAAAGGCTGCGACAAGATTTTGGAACAAGCGAGAAGAACAGTCACATAGGCACATGTTATATGGGTCGGTAGTGTCTGTGTCAAGCGAGCAATATACCAACCAGTAGAGACTTGAGAAGAATCACAAAGGAGATCCAGAAGAGGCGCGTTAGACCTGATTACATGGCCAATAACAAATCAAAGACTTTGCTGCTGAAATCATCCAACTCCTACGCGGGGCTGGCAGTCCATTCTGTTCATCCATCCCTCCCAATATCCAGCAAATACGGCAACCATCAGCGAAGCGAGCAACCAACGACAGAAACCCGGCCCGGCCTGGTGATGGTGACGATATGGGTGCAGCAAGGCCACGCTGTCCCACCAACAATGGTCTAGACTGGGTTATAGGAAGACCAAAGAGACCCGCTGTTGGCTGGTATAATCGACGGGCAACATGATCAAGATCGCACATGCTCATTCTCGCTTGGACTAGCAGAATGGAGACCGACTTGAGGTGCGGTTACGGCAAAGACGATATGCATACACGCCCTTCTCGATCATTAAACAGTCTGGATTGGCGGAGGCGGGGAGGGTGAGGGGGGTGTACTATGTACATATATGGGTTCTAGATCTGAGGCCTCTGCGGGACAAAGTACTGTTGGTCTCTAATCTATCGACAATGAATAGCCATGTATAAGCACATGTCTGGGCTGTATAAAGCGGGAGTTGCAGTAGTGTGTATAGACTTGCAGCAGCTAGCTTGTATCTACACTTGTTAGTATCCGGACATGTATGTGTAGATGCTAGTCTGTTGCCAATGTAGTCAGCAAGCCACTGTGTATCATTGCCCCATATTGTCTGCCTTGCTTCAGTTCATTGTTGCCGCCTGTATCACTAGGACACGGCAACATGCATCGTAGGCCCAGAGTTATCATATCTCCACTACGTCATAAAATATGATTGTTTGCTGTTGGTTGTTGGCCGTGGCAAAGGTAGATCACGGCCTTGGCCATCACGGACCCTGGGCTGGAAGGACCCTTTGCAGAAAAGAGGGGTACGTGTGTACCTTGAACAAACCCTACCATTACGGGCCTAGCCAGTCGTCGCCGTCCGTCCATACGGAGTCCGCTTCCAGCCAGTCCTTCCGGCTTCTGTTCTCTCGTTTCATATTCGGGCGGGACACACCCCTCACGAGCCTACCTCTATGGATACACCTGACAGTTGACCCTCTTCTTGTCATTTCAAATTCTTTGATATTCGTGGCCTTGCCTATTCGTACCTCTTCTTCCTCATAATCTACACGACAAACGGGCGTGAACGTGAAGCCGTTCAATGTTGCATTACTCACGGTGCAAGTGGTGATTGGCTAAGTGGGGTTAACAGCCATGTCAAAGCCTGTCATTTCTAGCCAATCAGAAACAAGGCTCTGCCCGAATTCAAGTCTTTCCCGCATGTTAAATCACACCCCATGGCAGGCGGATGTGATGCTGCAGTCAGCAGTAGAAATCAATGCAGGGTGGCATCACACGGGTTGACGGACGACCAGGGGGGCGTGAGAAAGTAAAGTATTAAGATGAAGAAAGCGGGACTAACGGTTGGTCCAATGTGAGTTCCGATTTGGCGGGGGCGGGGTGGTTGGTTAAACGCAGGTCTTGCAATGTCAAGTTTTCTATAGTAAAAGGAACAAAGCTGTACGGGTAAGTATGTATGTGTATGCATACAATGTATGTATGTATGTACATACATACATATGTGCGTACAAATGTACATACACTCGCAGGTTGATTCCTCTCTAGAGAAGGTGGCATAATACGAGGGCCTCAGTGGACATGGACAGTCGCATAGTGCACAGAACATATGCGTTGGCGAATTATTGTCCCAATACTACGACCTGGCGGCTGATCTAGTATTGGCGAGAGGAATTGGAATTTTGGGTAAAATATCATTTCACCGGTATTGCATGTAATGTATGTATGTATGTACATACACATATCATACCTGCATACAACAAATTTCAAATTCTCGACAAACGTTGGCCACAAGATAATCCAAGGCGAGACAACCAAAGGCCTAGTAATTCAAGGGCTGATAGACCAAGAGCTGACGTTCAAAGGGCAGACACAACTCCAAGGGCAGTGACACACACACATGAGTGCCCAGTCCAACAAGATCCTCGAACTTGACTCCTTTTCTCTCCTACACTTATTCTCACTTCTCACTTCTCATAGTCGCCCTCAATCTGCCCTCCACACTGGTCTTTTGGCTTTTGGATAAGTCTCATGTGCCAAACTTTGTCCCCGGCCACTCAAACTATTCAGCCAATCAGAGACTGCAGTCGCCAAATCACCACCAATGTGACAGACAACATCCATCAATGGCGAGTCAATATCAGCCAACCCGATGCAGTGCGCGAAGCGCAAGTCCACCTTACAATCACTCAAACCTTGAGAGAACAAGGGGAAAAGAGGCCTTTGTCTAAAAGCCTCCTTCAGTAAGAAAAGGTCCCTCCTCGATACTACTGAAATACAGATGACCCGTCGTTGCCAGCCACGAGGTTCGGCGGCCTCTCTGTCGCTCTTTCTCCCTCTTCTCCCTATAAACCAGGATACGTCAGTCGCCATCGGGAGGAACACACACACGTGCATCTAAGTGGGGCACGGTCGTCAACGAGCCCCCCCCCCATCAAGCCCGGCTCATCAGTACTTATGCGGCGACGAACCCGGGCAAGCCGGCACCCGCCAGTCCTTGAACAGTTCCAATATCTGTCACAATGCCCTAACCCTTGCGTCAAACTCCTCACGTGCTCTCAAGATGGTCAAGGAATTTACTAACTACAAGGCCCTTTGTCTAGGATGACGAAGATGAGAAAAGAAAAGCGACCGCGCGACCGAGCTCTTATTGGAGCAGAAAAACGAGCAGGAAAAAAAAGAAAGTCGCGAGCCTAACAATTTCTTCATCGCATACATTACTCAATCCCGGCGCAATTACTCATCTTATTCTTAACTGTCAGAACACACAAGGAAAGAAAAACAAACGAACACCTGCAGTCTCAGTCTCGATCATTTATTTTGCGCCTATAGAGAATATAATACTGTGTTGCCTCATTACCGTTGTTCCTCCTCATCCGCGTATACATCCCGTGATAGATCCGACCGGTCAACCCGCTCCTACCGTTTCTCAACGAGACATCCGCCGAACCCGTTTCAGCCTCGCCACTTGGTCTCCGGGACCCACCGACAACATAAGACGCGGACCCCGTTTGTCCCTCCGGAACGTCACTGATTCGACGTCAATCAATCTTACAGTTCAAAACGGCATCATCACCCGTCCTTTTGGCATCACCACGCTCGCTTCATTTCACACGCTCACTCACAGGCTTGAGTCCAAAATCCGACCAACCCCTTGTCCGCCTTTTTTTTCTTCCACCTTCCCTGTCCACCCCAAGTTGTTTTGCTCGTTCGTTGGAACTTTTTAGTGTGAGGAAGGAGGAAGACCTAAAGTCGTTTCAAGATCTTGTCGTTGAAGACCACCACGACAGTTGGAGGAGAATTTTTGCCGGAGTATCAACCCAGTTCAGCGCGTTGGAAGCCACACGTTCTCTCGGCCGACTACCCGTACCCTGAGAATGAACCAGGACTCTTGACCAGGCCACGCCCAGGACAAACAGCACCAAGACGGAAGTACAAGTCATCATGGACGACACGACCCCACCCAAGGGCGCGATGACGAATCATCAGGAAGACACGTTAATGGAAACCATGGCTACAACTCTACCAACACCTTCACCACCTTCAACAACAATGTCACGGAAACATATGTCGCGCCCACAATCCACCGCGTCATCCGAATCAGGCCGAACGTCTGTACGTCGAGAGGAAGGAACCCCAATTAGCTCCGGCGCGCCTCATCCTCACGATCAGTCAGAAATGGACGACTCTAAGTCAGACGAGCCATTACCAGCACCAGTACCTACTCCCACACCACCTCCCGCCAATGTTTCTTCGACGCGGCCATCGCGAAAAAACGGCCAGAAACAACAGACGATGAAACCACCTATTCTTTACAATCACCTGCCAAGCGCACTCGCAGAGGCAACCAGCCAATTCACTGTTATCACGGATTGTATCTACGCCTCAAAAAACATGGGAAATTCGGATAACGAAGTGCTGGACTGTGACTGTCGTCCAGACCGAGGTAAGCTATTTCCATTTTTCATTTCTGCCCTTTATTTTGTGTTACACGTCTGGGTTTTCCGATTTGTCTCCGGCAGTAATTTCCCTTTGTTCTCTCTGCTAACCCGGCTTTCCATACACAGTTGACGGCGTGAATCTCTCCTGCGCTGAAGAGGACTGCATCAATCGAGCGACAAAGTGCGAATGTGTTATTGGCTCAGCAATTTGTGGTGATGACTGTCAAAATCAGCGGTTCCAACGGAAACAATACGCAAATGTGGACGTCATCAAGACGGAAAAGAAGGGCTTTGGCTTACGTGCTAATGAGTCACTCGTCGCACATCAGTTCATATTTGAATATATTGGCGATGTCATCAACGAACCCACATTCCGTCGCCGCATGCACAAGTACGATGAAGAAGGCATCAAGCATTTCTACTTTATGTCTCTGACTCGCTCCGAGTTTGTCGATGCCACACGCAAGGGAAACCTTGGTCGTTTCTGCAATCACTCGTGCAATCCCAACTGCTATGTTGATAAATGGGCTGTAGGGAATAAATTGCGCATGGGTATCTTTGCTTTGCGAGACATTCAGGCTGGCGAAGAATTGGTCTTCAACTACAATGTCGATCGTTACGGTGCCCAGCCGCAAGTGTGTTACTGCGGTGAGGATAATTGTGTCGGTTTCATTGGTGGAAAGACGCAGACGCAGACCCAAACTCGTCTGAATCACGACGTTGTCGAGGCCCTTGGTCTTGACGATGCTGTGGATACATGGGAGCCAGCTGTGGCTAAGAAGCAACGGAAAAAGATTTCAGACGACGACGAGCCATATCTACCGGGTATTGGTGCCAAGGATCTTGACGATAACAGTATCAAGCGCATCATGACGGTTCTTATACAAACATCAGAAAAGTGGCTTGTAATCAAACTACTTGAGCGCATCAAGGCTTGCCAAGAAGAACGTCTACTGAACATGGCAGTCCGCATGCACGCTTACCAGACGATGAAAAAGCTTTTAAACGCTTATAAAGACGAGGACGCAGTGGTTTTACTTATACTACATGTGTTGGACAAGTTCCCACGCATTACAAACAACAAGATTGAGGGCTCTAAGATCAAAGAGCCTGTCAAAGCTTTTGTTACATCCGCGAACGTTGAAGTCTCCGCTGCCGCCCAACATATTCTTGAGGAATGGTCCAAACTCAAAGCTGGCTATCGCATTACTAAACGAGCCAACGGCGAGACATATGACCAAGACTCCATTTACGGTCGGAGTCGCACCAACGACTCACCTGCTAGTAACAGTACCGAAAATGAACGGAGACCACCATCGCCTATTATTAACGCCCCCACGGGCCCCAAAAATTCTGTGCCCCAACGGAATCCGAACTTTCCCCGGGGGATGAATGCTCGCAGAATGCCTTTCCATAACCAAGCTGCTGCCTCAGCAGTTACCAGTCAGCCGGTCAACCATGTGCCAAATCACCCGTTACCCGAAGGCTGGCGTGCTGCCAAATCAGAAAGTGGTATATACTACTGGAATGAAGCTGGTGAGACGACTTGGACGCTGCCTACCTCCGATTTCTCTACTTCTACACCAACGCCGGCACCAGCGCCGGTCAAGGCACCAACGAAACAGGAAATTTTGGCAAAGATCATCAGTGATGTCAATGCCGAACCTCGGAAACGGACAGAATCGCCAGCTACTTCAACTCCACAACGTAATGATGCATCCGATCGCGAATCACGAAAGGCTGCGTCAGATGAAGCTTGGAGAGCATTGCCATTACGAACTCAAAAAATAGAGTACGAAATACAGGTATGTACAATAGTCATATTGTCTTGGGGACGCCAGCTAACACAGATGCATTTTTGTAGCTCTCTAAGCACGTAATCAAATTCTCAAAAAAGTTTCAAAATGATTTCGATAAATCAGATCTTAAGGAGTTGTCTAAAGAAGTTTGCAAATCCATTGTGGAATCAGACTTCAAGCACAATCGGGTGCAAAATCCCAAGACTCCACTATCAGAGAGCAATCTAATCAAAATGAAGAAATACGTATACGATTTCTTCAAGAAGGCCCTGGCAAAGAAAAGGATTCGCGAACAAGAACGACGGGCTCGTGGCCGGCAAGCTAATACTTCGGGTTCAACTCCTGTCGTTCACCACCCCGACCAATCATTGCTCTCGGCTCCAAACTCGGTCCCTGATTCTACACCTACCGGGACGGCTCTTAACGACACACCAATAACAGAGAATTCTAGTCCTGGCTCTGATGGACGGAATAAGAGGAAACGAGACGGTGGTGATTTAGAGTCAGCAACTGAAGGTTTAGCTGATGTCGCGTCAGTGTCGTCTAAGAGACCAAGGGACGAGCCAGTGATAGACATTACGTCCATGTTGCAAGCTATTGCCACAAAATATGGAGCACAAGGTGAATCTAGTAACTCTTAAAACGGAAGACACTGATGGGTGATGGTTTGTTTTGGAGTTTGGTGTGGTGTGTTTTCGGTATATATATTAATTACGACTCATGGTCATTTAGATGATGGGTGGATGGTTTTACGTACCTGTCCTGTTGGAGTAATAATGCATTTATAGGGACTTCGCAAGTCCCTTCGTTTCAACATGTCTGTCTACGCGTGTCTATGTCTATTCCGAATCAGAATCGGAGTTTCCGCCCTTCTTCTTCTTTCCCTGGCCCTGCCCCTTCTTTCCTAATTCACCGTCTACGGTTTCTCCCTTTCTAGAGAAGACATAACTCCTGGAAAGTCTCTCTTCGCCCTTCCATCCACCACCAGTTTCTCCCTTCTTGTTCTTCACGACACCCAATGTTCTCGCATGGTGATAGCCAGGATAAGCCGCAGCCTGGAAGCGATATGAGCAGACAACCTGAAGACCCGAATGGCGGGCAAGATCTCGGATATTCCAAAGGGTATACGGCTCTCCTTCGAAAAGAGTGACGATGATGGCGCCACGAGGGGCAAGGGATTTTTGGGCACAGGTGAAGAAGGCGGCCAGGAGCGATTGGTTGGACCGGACTTGGCGGTTTATGTCGGTGGATTTGCCGCCTATGTGGGGGAAGTTGAAGATGATACGGTTGTATTTGCCGGCTTCGATGGGCCGGGATAGGGGGTATTCGGAGCCGTAGTCTTCGGGGTCCATGTCCATGTCATACTCCAACTCACTATCGTCATCCTCTTCTTCTTCTTCCTCTTCTTCTTTTCCCTCCTCAACTTCCTTCTTAACCTCCGGTTTCCAACTCATAGCACCCATCTTCATCGCATCAACCCCAAATAACACCCTCCCGCCCCGTCTCTTTCTGATAACTTCCAAGTTGGAGGTCACATGCGGATACTTCTCTGTGAGAAGTGCCTCGCTGGCTTCTAGGACGGTGGCTGTCACTGCGCGCACCTTGTGGGTGCGGATTAACGACGCGGTGAATGAGAGGTCTCCTTCGCCGATGAGGAGGATGCGGTCGCGCTTGGAAAATGGGATGGTGGGCTTGGGTGGGGGGGGAGGACGGGAAGAGGGGTTGTTTTTCTTTTTGATGGGCGTTGGTGCATGGGCTGCGTGGATATGTTTGGGGGTGGCCTTTTTGGTGTCAACGAAGCGGCCCTTGGGGGCATTCTTTTTTCGGCCGCCCATGGTGGAGATTGTCTTGACACAAGTAAATACTATTGTATATGGATAAATAAGATCAAGGGTAACCTAGAGATCCCGGTTGTGTAGAGATAGAGTTAACAGAAAATAAGATATTCAACTTGGCGCAAGCTGGTTGTCGCAGATATCACGAAATTCGAGCGCATCCAAGTCGCCAAGGGTCTCCATATAAGACGTAATGGTCGTTGAATTTTTGATGCGCCGTCGGGTCACGTGACGCGCTTAAATGTCGGGTGTAGCCGGGTTTGGCAGGGATTGGGGCTATTCATTTAACCATATTTGTGATAGGACTTTGGTGGAAAACGATGGTATGGGGGCAGAACTTGATGGGTGGGATGGTTGTTGTTGATTGATATGAGGATAGCTGACGACTTTATTCTTGAGTGTTGAGATGAATTTGGCTATGTGTCTTTTTTGTGGTTTATTTTGTGTTGGGTAATGTTACATTTACCGGTGTAAGTGGGCTGTCGTCACGTGATTGAGACGAAATGTTGATGAGTCTATTTAACCCTACCATTCGTCTCGGCTTTTATCGTGGATATCATCGTACGTTCGGTCTTGTTGTAAGCTGACAAGAGTCAACAACAGAGATCACTCCTATCAATACCCCGCAGTTTATTTTGATCAGTCCATACTTTATCCAATATATGTGCCCTCACACATGATATCAACCCCGACTTATACTTACTTCCAGCCAGTACCACCCAAGCCTCAGTCCCACAGCAGTTCCTGATTGGGTGACACTCGACTCATTCACTTAACCTGCCCAATCTAGAAAAAAACATAGTGAATCATGGATTTGCGGGTCTGCTGGATGTTTGTGAAGTATATGGCCATGGGTTCTTGGATATCATTTTTTGGAGATTGTGAATTTGTGTGTTTTCTTAACTAGACTCATTGGGATTAAACAATGACATGGAAACTAACCAATCAGGATGGCTTCTAGATGGGGCTGTTTATAGGCGGTTGACTGCGCTAGTTATGGTGACAGGGCAATTAGAGACAATGGGGTATAGGGACAAAACTATTGATAGTATAGGTTATCCCACTACGAAGATCGCGTCAAGGTCGGTGTCCTTCACCATAAGAAATCTAGTTCATCGCGGAATGTATTATTTATTCGGAAATCATACAGACATAAAATACATACATCTGTGTCCATACATACATATGCACGTAGATACCAAGTGCCATGGCATGGCCCAAAGGGGCAAATGTAAAAACAGACCAGGATACGCTTTACTATTCTTAGACGACCACTTTCATATGTGTAGCCCTGAATGACCAGGCTGGTATAGGGCGTTCTGGGCTATGGCGTTAGGCTATAACCGTACGGGTCGGGCATCCGGGTGAAGACTCCGTCCGTACGCTCGGCGAATAGACGGACAATCTAGATAGTCCCGCACGGAACGGGACGCGATCTATATATACATGTAGAAGTGGGATAGTCATTCACTGTCTTTTTTCCGGTAGATGGGTGGACACCGAGGGGTTCTTGTTTCCCTGTCTGTTAAAGCATCGCGAGACTCGAAGTGATTGGCTTTTAGAAGGTATCCTACCCATGATTGCTCACCTGCCCTAGTAGTATCGCGACGTCCTTCATACAATACATTCTTCACCTTGTAAAACTCGTTTTCTTCGTCCTCAAAGTGTATAAACTTCCCGATCGGCCCCTTTCCTCGCCGTTTTTTTTTTCTCTCGTCTTTTTTTCAACGGTCAAAATAATTAGCCGTGCACACATCTAACACGCACCGTGGCATTCCCCGTTTGGTGTCTTGATTTTGTCTTGTCGGTCCACTTGCGACGACATTCTGCTGATGATATTGAGAGTCAAAAGTACGATATTTGGATTTGTTGATTATCGTGGTTTCGTTTACCTTGTTGACATTCAACTTTTGAGGATTCGTGGTGTTGTGAATTCGGTACTTGATACATTCGTGTTTTATTGTCTTTTGTTTGGCTTTGCACTTTAGCCTTGGTGATTCTATCAACCATCATCGCGAGGCATTCATCACCATATTTGATACTGGGATTTGATATCGTTCGTTCTATCAACCCAATCATATCGCACCTACGGAATCGTCTCCAACACCGATTGGACTATTCTACATGTATGTACGTATCCTCCATATTGTCTGCCAAAGAAGTCGCCAAAGTTTTCACGTTATGCTTTTCCTATTCCCATCGCATCTTTTTCTATGTACCCCTCATTCCTCAAGGTCATCTGCCTAACCAGACCAGACGACATTGTTTTCCCATTTTAAGATATCATTTCATGCCCTTCCACTATCACCTGGCCCTCATTAATTCGCCATTGAAGCCTATTTGAAGTTATCATCCACAGGTTACCATATATCGTTCGTCCATTTTCTGCTGGCAGCCCCCGGTCCGCGCACTTGAGCACGCTAGTGTCGTTCGGGAAGACCCACTTTTATTCTTCTTTCCTTTTGGTTATTGCAAGCCAATTATTCACGTTGTGAATTTATTTGGACTTGTTGCCAAAAATCGTGGTTTATGGCTTTTCCTTACTATTTCTCCCAGCGCAATTTTCATTTTCCTCCACAGAAAACTACAAGACTGCATAAGTAACCATTGAGTGCGCTTTGTTAGAGTTCCGTCCTTTCTTTTTCAATTGGCTTTTGTGCTTTATTGTCCTGCTTGATACTCGCTTCATCCAAGGACTGCATCGGTCAATTCGCCTCTTCTGGCTGTGTTTCCCCAGTTATTCTGGTATTCTTTGTTCGGGTCCTTTATCATTGAACAAGTTGTCTACCGGTAAGAACCCCCTAGAGATACAATTGCTTCCCCCATTGTGTATTCTACATCTTCTACAGTCCTTCCCGCCTATCACAGTTT
Source organism: Huntiella savannae (assembly GCA_001483325.1). Taxonomy (NCBI): domain Eukaryota; kingdom Fungi; phylum Ascomycota; class Sordariomycetes; order Microascales; family Ceratocystidaceae; genus Huntiella; species Huntiella savannae. Next base: position 82,451 of record LCZG01000028.1, on the reverse strand, counting down.
GAGCTTCTCGTTGCTAACCTACAGCGCTGATTTGCTCAGACCCTATAACCCAGAGCCTTCCTTTCCGTCGGTATCGGGTTGACCTTACACCATCATACTGTTATTACCCTTTCCAGTGAGTCCATCCAATCTTTTATTCTTCAGCCCCTCGTCCTTACCCGGAGTTTTTGTACTTGATAGAGAAGGAAGCCCATGTTCTACGCCATCAATTCATCGTGGGTTCTTAACTACATGGCCAACATCTCTTCAGGTACATAAATCACCGAACTACACGCCTTCGCATACAAGACACATACCCTGGCACCCTGGTCGAGCCAGGCTCTGTTCTGTGTTCCACCTCGCTTTTTCTTCGCGCTGCCGCCAACTGCCAGTGTGAATGACAAAGTGAATGGTGTGTAAGCATTGCATTTTGCATTTCATACATATCAATTACTTCCAATTCTTACGTCGTTTGCTAACCATAGTCTGTTGAACAGGCTTTTCACCAATTTCCCTTCTACTTTTTTCTTTTGTTCCTTTCTGTCTCCCTTTGCAAACGTGTCAATTGTCTTTATCGACACCATTGACACTTTGCGCATCTCCTTCACGTTTACCCTTTCACCGTCATCATTTCCTTCTTTTTCCCGCCTACTTTGAAACTCGGACTAGCTGCCATCATGAAGACGGCACTGTCACGGGTTGCAGCCGGTAATGCATCTGGTATACAACCCACCAATGAGGCCTCATCATGGGGTCTCTCACCTTCACAGTCTGCTCCACCCACAGTCCCACCATCCCGGCAATCCGTTGAACCAGATGAGGTAACCCCAGAGGCCCCACAACCATCAACACGGGGCGGCTCTGGTGTTCGGGGTCGGGGACGTGGCGGTCGTGCCAGTCGTACTACCCGTGGCAAGGTTAACCATAAGAAGGTAACCAAGCCTGCCCCAAAGTCAACCAAAAAGTCCCGGGGCCGCGTAAAGCAGTTCGGCAGCGACATTGTCCAAGCCGCCTACGAGCGTTCCAGAACCCTCAAAGACAGTTACCAGGCTTTGGTTACCGCTCTCCGGCCTGCACTTGCCGACCTCGCACAACGGAACGTGGATATGTTGATAGCAGATCCACACGCTCACGAGGTTGGTGAGGAATACAGCGCAGTGATGAACGGTCTCAATGAGCGGTTTGCCAGAACAGTAGACTCGGCTACTCGGGAACGTGATGCCCAGATCCAGGGTTACAGAGACGCCATGGACCATGCGACATACGTACTGGACGAACAGTACACAGTAAGTACTATTTTTACATCATTGAAAAAAATCGATCAATACTAATATTTAAAATAGACGCATGTTCAAGATGCTACGGAGCGCTTTCTGGATGCTCAGCTCCGGAGATTAGATATCCTTGAGATGTTGCATGATCTGGGCCTCCCGCCAGACGTAAGTAAAACTTCTTTTATCTCATCCTCGTTAGTATTAACAACCCCTGTAGACGGCCGATATCGATCACGTCTTCAAGACCATCTCAGAGCAAGAACTCAATGACCAGGGCATTTGGCAAGATTATGACGAAAACGGTGTCCTTGTCCCCTACCCCTCTCGTGTGCCTGGCACCAGAATGTTCGATCTGGCCCAAGAGTTCGCCGCCCGCAGCAAGGCAGAGAAGGCCGCTGCTGTTGAGTTGGCCAAGGCAACCGAACAGTCAGCTGCTGAGAATGCCCCTACTCGCAGTGGGCGCGGTGGAGGCCGTGGTTCTCGGGGTCGCACCAACGGACGTGGCTCCAGAGGAGGTCGCAATGCAGGAACGCGCGCTGCTACACCTGTTGTCACCCCCTCACAGGAGGAAGAGGAAGAGAATGCGGATGATGCTGGTGCCGCTCATCCCATGGGTATTCTTGGAGCTTCTGGTGCACCCGAGCTTGGTGGAGATGCCGACGATGACGCGGCCGAAGTCGAGAGTGTGGCTTCCAGTTTACCGATCAGAGAGCAGAGCCCCGACCTTCCTCGCGGCGTGGCAGAGTTTGACGAACATGGTGCTGCCCTTGTTACAGCCCGCGGAAAAGGCCATGGACGTGTGGTTCTTAAGCCGATGCCCATTGAATTTGACGACACAGACATCGGTTTCAAGGATTCAGCCAACAACAGCGAGCGCCTACCAAATGTCCTGACTAACCGCAGAAAGTACGCCAACACGCCACATTCGGGAACAATGCACGTGGATCCCCTCACTTGGAACTACGATCTGCGCCAGAACAAAGATGGCGATCTCGACGAAGAGCTCGTTGAGCGTCACGGGCTTCACCCCAAGTTTGGACTGTTCCTGTCTACTAGCCGCAATGACGCCATTGTCCCCGACCGTGAGCCCGGTGTTCCATTTGGCAAGCCCATCGTCTTGTTACCCGAGGATAGAGACATTGTCGTTTCTTCTGTCCGCTCGACTGTTGCTCGTACTGCTGAGTTAGTAGATAATGCTCGTCAGGCCCGCCGGATGAAGGACATCTTGGACGCCATGTGTGATTCGGGTGACATTGCTCCTGAGGACTTGAAGTTGACCAAGAAGGAACGTATTCCAGAGTCCTTCAAGGGTGGTTCTCTTGGATACCCGACCCTCAGACCGGAGCGGGCCACTGTGCGCAAGTTCTTGGCTAACGAGGCTGCTCGGCAAGCTCGTCTCGTCGACGAGGAGATGGAGCGGGCTCGTCAAAGCCAGGCAGAGGAACAAGCTCGCGCGGATGAGGAGATGTCTGATAATGATGGCCACAATTCTCCTGGCATGGCAATAGAGATGCTATTGCAAGCTGTTGCCCTCGGCGTTCGGGAGTTGGGCGAGTCTACCACGGTCGAGGTTTCTAAAGGTCGCACCTACGATGCTATCCGGGACGTTACGACTGTAGCCCCCCAAGAACCTGCCATGCAATCTACTTTCCCTGAGGCATTGGTAATGTTGGCCGATGTGTCTGCCCAGCAGCCATATACGGAGTGGCCTCAAGTGGATTCCAATCCTACTGCTGGAGCCCAACACAGTCTCCCCCCTCTTCACCAGATCGTCAACAATCCCTCGGCCCCGCAACCTACGCAGATGCACAATGGGTACGATCACACTCACGCCCCGCCTCACAGTGGTTATCCGGCGCCTCAAGGCATGCCGAACCACGGGGAGTACTACGACCGCCCACCTTCGGGCCAGTACTATTACCAGCCCCCTCCCCACGGCTACTACCCGCAAACTGACTATCCGCAACAGCAAGCACAGCTGATTCAGTCGTCGCCCCTCCCGGCTCTGCGCCCTAGTCTTAGCAGCAATGGCGCCGAAGCCTCGAACGGTAACCCAGGTTCGCCACGCAGAGACACGGACTCTGCCCAACAGGTGCCTTATTACCAGCAGCAGCCCCTGCCCGGCCCACCTAACACCGAGCACTATTATCAACCTGATCTGTCTATGGAGAGAGGTCAACAGCCAATGCAGCATATGGGTAACTACCCCCCCGCATCTGGTTCCGGCGGCTACTATCCGGGTCCGCAGTACAACATGGGGTCTTACGCACCTCCTGCTCCCTATGACCCAGTAGCCAGTGCTTCGAATTCTCAACCAAACCGTCCCTACGAGCGCATCGATGTGACTGCGCCTCAGCCCGGCGCCTCCCGGTTGAGAAAGTTGGAGCCAGCCCCCATACCTCCCCATCGCCAGGGCATGCCCATTGCGCACTCCCTCCGAACGGTAGATTACGATCCCCATTCGGACATCAAGGAGTACCAGGCCAACGAGCCCTTGCCTGATGGCGCCCCCAAACAGATTCGGGCGTGGGCCAACAGCTCTTCCTCGGCCCGGCGTCGGTCTTCGAGACGCGAGGGCGACCGTCGTGACGCTGAGTAGAATGCCAGCGCACCACAACAGCCTGGTGCCCAGGGTCAGACGCTGCAAGTCTACGATGGGATCCCGTGGGATGTAACGACCAAGGACAGGGCGAAGGGTACAGTCGAAAAGATGCGCGCCCGTGGAATCCCTTGTGTCGTTGTCCGCCAAGCTACACTTAATGCGGCTGACGGAACAAGTGTTAGATTGACGTTCCGTCAACCCGTAGAACAAGCGGACAACAAAGCATCATGCGCACCGGAGCAAAGCTCACAAACTTCCGGCACCAACAACTGCTCGCTGCCGGTATCTGCTGCTAATAGGGGAAGTAGTGCGACGATGCATTCTCGGACTATACATCGTGCAGGACTTCCCACTCCAGCATTGGACAACGGCGGCCGGGACCATGCGCCTCAAAGAGGTCGACTTGATGGTTCCTCGACTTGCACTGCGATCACTATCAGTAACGATAGTAGTGATGGCAAGAGAAAGTCGGGAAGCATCGACTCGGAAGATGAGTCCCATCTTAGGAGATCGAAGCGCGTGAGAACCAGAACCCGCTCGACCCAGGACTGAGTGATTTCTCTTTTCCGCCTTTGGGGCCTAGAAGTTTGTTCTTTCTGCGTGTAGTCTTGGGACGTTTCATCTTTTCCTTTATGGTGACTCCAACCTACCTAGTCCACCTGGCTCGACTGTTCCACAAACAACATCATTGCTCCATTTAAGAGATATAAAATCACGTCTTGCCCCTTGATATCTTGTTTGAAGATGATGACCTACAGGCCATCTTCCATTATTTCACCTATATATCTTACGTCCTTGTTATCCGCCAAAATCGGGCCTCCACCGACGACCACTGAGCACGTTGTCGATTGGAGGTTTCGACGTGGACTCGGACTTTCTTCATGATTACCAGCTCCTCTATTCTTTTCTGTTTTACCTGCTTTTGTTACAGCCTTTGTTTTTGATTTCGTTTCGTTTTTTTTTGGTTATTTTTCTTTTGGGGTCCCTATCTTACTCATGATAAACTTTAATGTTTGGTTGGTGTTCTGGGTTTACTTTTACAAAATTGGTTGTGTCTTTTACGAATAAATATGTTTTGTTTTCTTGTCAAAATCATGTATGAATCGTGTGTATGCCGTGATATCATTAAGTCTAATCTACATGGTCTATCTCCAGCGTTCTATTACTACGAAACTGGCCCAGTGACAACTCCCTGATTAAGGTTGGCACTTTGTTGCTGCAGTCCCTCGGCCAATAAAACAGCTGACACTGGATCTGCCGTGCGAATCTGTCCCGAACCTAACTCGCCCTCTGGATGTAATGAATAGACGTTTGCCGAGTTTTCCCATCCATTGAACACAACCAAATTTTGAATAACCACCTGATTCGCCGCCCGCATGTTAATCACATCCTGCGCCAGCTGTCCACCAAGCGTAGCCGCAACCACAGGAACTGTGTTCGGTGAAGCGAAAAGGAATTCGGAAATCTGGGTGGCCTCTTTGGCGGTGAGTGGTGCGGGATCTAATCCAAGTGTCTTCCGCGACTTCCCAATTTCAAGGATATAGGCGGCTAGTTCCTCATCTGTGTTGGGCGTGACTAGCCCGGTATCATCGCGGAATTTCCAGAGGGCGTGGATATATGGGAGGACGAAGGGGACCTTCTTCTTTCGCCGTGGCACAGACAGGATGTGGGAGGGGAGCTTGCTGAGAGAGCTGGCGTAGAGCCAGGTGGAGAATAACTCCTTTTTGGTGAGGTATTCCACGGGGTTTCCGTCTTCTCGGGCAGTTCGGTAGTTTATGAGGGAGCGGGTTCGTGATTCGGGTCCGATGGTGGGGGTGATGAGGGTTGCAGGGCGGTGTAAAGTGTACGTGTGTTCAATCAAATCGGAGAAGATGAAGCCGAACATTCCGTAGCAGTCGCTAGCGTAGAAGGGGATGTTGTTGAGGCGGGCCATCGTGTTGAGGAGTCCGTAATCTTTAGGTGGGAGTCCGGAGGCGAGAACCACGTCGAAGTTCGACATGAAGGTTGATTGCCATTCAGTGTACAGAGTCCGCTCGCAACTAATAGAAACTCGAGGGTTAAGTGCACTAAGACTATTCGCCGTTTCTAACATGTCGGGAGAGTGCGTGGAGCCGAGAACTGTAGGGGACTTGGTGGTCTTGACATGCGGAGGCACCTGCGAGAGCGTCACCGATGCAACACCCGCGAGAACAAGGTTCTTGAGAACCTCATGGAGAAGAGGCGTATGGTTGACTGCGAGAACTCGCGTCCCGGCAATTCGTTTCTGCGCCGTCATACCCCAGAGGCGGATCTGTCGGTCATACAGCTCGACATCTGCAGCCGAGATATCCATCGGGATGGTCGCCATGGACGGAGCCGCGGGCACCGGATGCCCAGTGCTAGTATCAATATTCATTGCGCTGCGACTGGGTAGACTGGGCTGGAAGTGTGGGTCGTTGGGGGTGGTGGCGGGGAGAGATGCCGTGTCGGAGGAGGTGGAGGCCGGGGCGGGTGCTTCGGGAGAGGAAGGTGCCATTGTGCGGCGAGTCAAGGATTGGGGGTATCTCTTGTGGCTGTTGGAGGCTTTAAAGGCTGTTATGCGCGTGCACTGGTGTGGGGTTGCGGAATAGATGAGTTGCGCGTGTGGGGTAGTTTCGTTGCTTTTCGCGGTTTGGGATGTATAAAGAAGCTGGTGGGATTTATGTCGTAGCTACATACTGGCTGGGATTATTATGCGTGTCGGGGGTTATGGGGCTTAGGGTATGTAATCACGTGTTATGAGGATGCAGGACCATGTGGGGCTGATGGACGTCATGTCGTCTCGGTGACTTACATGTAGTTTGTCTAGCCATTGTGAGCCTGTGGGATTTCCGTTCGTATGATATGACGATGGTTGTGCCCATCAAAAGCCATATAAATAGGAATCCATGTATGCTTACTAGCCACGGAGAACAAAAAGGCTCTTTAATTGGCATGAGTTGGGCGACATGAATTAGTGGCTCTCAGCGTAAGATTGATAGTATTTCAACATGAGGCGGGCTTACTGATTGGCTTGTCATATGTGAGTGGATTGTAATATCTAGTGGTTCGGCAATGTCAGGTTGGGATTCTACGTTGTACATAGGTGTAATGTCCACAGGATAATATAGGCAACTATGGCAGCCTGACGTGCATATATAAAATCGAGGTTTTGCCTAACTAAAGTTTTGTTCTTGATTTATTTTGATGTGATCACTACTTTCTTTTTGCCAAAACACTGGGTTCTATATAGTGAAACTTTCATTTCATTTCTCCGCACTTCTGTACTCGACGTTTCCTAAGCCCAACTTTCTCACCACCAAGCTCGTACTCTATGTTCCAACGACCAGACCAAATCACACCTAGAAGATACGCCAGGCGACGCCAACGGGATATCTCAGCGCGTGCACCAACACCACCATTGTTTCAATTTGCAACTGAAGAATTTGGTGCCATGGATATGCTAGAAGGCTTCGACTTTGACGCTTTCATGCAGACGGACAGCCCAGTTGCGTTACTAGTACCGGATTTTAGTCAACACCCAGACGCAGTTGTGGTAGGCCCAAACGGAGATGAGCCTGATGGACCAGAATCCCCAATATTTGACCTGGTGGAGGCTATAGCATCGGCCGCTAGTGACAATCACCGATATGGCAGAACGCCGCCGCCACATCCTTTACTGTGGCCACCTGATACTATCGCCGACGGACCGTGGTCTGGGCGTTCGATCAATGTCGCGTCTCCTCACCCCAGAATGTACAGTCCACCCCTACTACACTATCCCCCGTCGTGGAGCCGCCCGGACTCTCCCTCGTCGTGGAGTCCTCCGCCAGGCTCGGTGGATGAAAGTCAGCAGAGCCGTGCTGCGAGGGTATTGAGTAGAAGGAGGTCTCTTGCCATACCCAGAGGAGACGACAGGGCCGAGCGAGACTTGGATAGACGACTTATTGAGCGGATGGATCCGGTACATGACTGGTTTGTGTACAGCTTTGGATTTCGGTACTGCTCGGATGATTATCAAGCTGAGTGCGAGACCCAAGGCGAGTCTTCTGAAGACGAGGAAAAGCCAAGTTTGCGAAGCAAACTCTTTACTGTTGAGAAGAACAAAAGGAAACCTCTACCGTTGCTATTCATGCCGTCTCGCGGACATCTCTCCCGCCGTCTTGATAAGATACGCGAGCCTTCTTATGGGAGAAACCGGTTTCCGGTACCCGCTACAGAGACTATTGTATTGGAGTCTGCTACCCTGCCGTTCTTTAGAACTGATGAAATCAAGTTGGCTCTCTGGCCGGATGTGTAAGTTTATCCCGTCAATGCGGTATTCTATGACTAACAAGCTTACCACTATTCTAGAGAACCGGGATCCCGGGCTCATTGCGCCATCTTTCTCGTCGCCGAGGATGCACCGATTGTTGAGTCAACTAAGAGTTACCAGGTGTCCTATGATACACCTGTCTGTAATGATGACGACAGTGATTCAGCATCCGAGGATGGAGAAGAATACTGTTATCGTTTCCACCACAAAGCCATTCGACCAACAGAATTCAACAAAACCATTCCGGAATGCGAACCAATGGTCTTACGAGCTCCCAAGATGAAGTTGAAGTATCCATCTAGTGAACGTGGTATTGTTGGTACATTTTCTCGTACCAGCCCGTTCTGCTATAATGTGAGGGTACCCCGGGAAGACCCCCACCTGGAGCCAAAGTTGTCCCAGGAACAACTTGATGCACAAAGGATACGAGACAATGGAGACGAGCGAGATTTAAGCGACAGTGACGAGTCTTCTAGTGAATCCGAGGAGGACGATACGAGACGTCAGAGTCGAGTTGTCGGTCCTGAATCCACGATACCGTTGCTAACCCCGCACGCCGTTGTTGAACTTGACGGGCTCGTTACAACTGTCAAATTCCCGTATCCGGTTCCGACAAAGTCTATCATTTTGAAGTTCTGGCTGCCTACACGGAGGTTTGACGATGTGGTTTTGCGGAAACTGGAAGTTCATGGGTCGGGTGGGAAAAGGGTGTTTAAGTCGGCTACTAGATTTAGTTAGACTGGATCTAGCTGTATCACAAGGCTAACATAGTTAATAAAGATTGTTATACTTGCCGGGTTTCAATACCAGTGGGGCTGATGTGGACATGTTAGTAGTGAGGTTCTGGTTGTGCTGTTTCTAGAAGTGGCGGAGAGATACAACTATCAATTTACTCTAGTTTTAACGGAGAACTTCATCAGCAATTTGCAATTTCTAGCTTGCATGACATATCCATAGCTGGATATGGTGTCATAAAGTTCCAAAGACATCAGTGTTGGACTTGACATGAAGCGTGCTGACGATGATAAGTGCACATTAGTCAAAATTATACAGTACTACGGGATCTTGCACCCGGCTTCGTTACAACGCAAAATAAAACTGTATATCGAATTGACAAGATTGAATACTTTTGTTCAGGAGCCGAATTCGTTCAATTACGAGGTAAATTCAGTTGAGATGTACATAAGTATTCAGGAACTGGCGGTCGTGTTGTAATTGCCAACTCCTGATTACAATAACTACAGTTCTGGAGGTCCTTGTGTTGTTGATGACCGACTGTTCCGATGGCGTTCGTAACATACCGTGTCACAGCTTCCCACGTGACTCTTCGCAGCTTTCATGGTAGGGAAACCAAAATCAAGTGCCGGTTTAGTAATTAAGTAGTTGCTTCATTTGGCTCAAACGTGTGTTTTTACCACAGCAGCGACGCAATAATCTTCATTACCGTCCGCTCTTTGTCGTAACAGTGTTACAAGCCACATAGCGCAATTATACATTATGAGTTTACTCAGGATCCTAACCTATAGCGCTGTTTTGTATTTCATATTCTTCAATATCGTTCAACTTGCCGACCCGAGATGTATAATTGTAGTCTGTTACATACTTTAGGTATATTTTAGCAAATATAACACCAAACGGAAGGTTGCTAACTATACCTTATGAAGCCAATCCAACTACTAACTTCAATCAATTGTATCTACACTGGAATACCGTTACATCGTCGGCTAGGGCACACTGGTCGGCCTTGAAGACGGTTCGGGTGATGCCCTTCTGACCGGTTATATAATCAATTGAGCCACTGGGGCAGACGGCCAACTCAAAAACCTCTCTCTGGACATTACGATGACCTACAATAGTAAGTTCATGACTCACGACGATGGTCTTCATGGATTTGACATGAACTATGCGTATAGGAAACACAGATCCACCGATCGGGGGTCTAGCAGAATACTCACACTTCTCGGTCAACATCTTCACCTGGAACATTACAACATACAAACAGTTCAACACTTCAAGTTTTGGAGTACAGACCAACACTGTGCGCAGCGGATGTTGTTTGTTCTAGAGGTTCATGAAACTACAATCAACGAGGTTAACGGACACTGACCGGGCCTTTTGCGGAGTCCTGTGGAAACGTTCTAGAGTGAAGGCGTCGTTTGGCTCGTATATACACACCCAATTTGAGACATCTGGTATTCTTGGTGGGCCGTGTGACAGCAGGCACAGTATTCTTGGATATAGTGTGGTAGTGGCTATGGCTGCTGGACGGCTTGTTAGCTCTGGTATATCGTTAATCTTTCGAGCGTCAATGTTGTTTTAGTATAATTTATCTTTGTATCCTTTAGGATTCTCTTGACAAAAATAACCTCTGTTGCGCAGCTGACCGTGTGTGCTACGTGAAGTAGTTGATATATGTCTAACAGTCTGTATGTATGTACTTGCCAAAGATGACATACTGGCTGGTGTCACAGGACTTGATAATTACTTCACACATGCCGACGTAAGCTATTTCACACGTTGTTATGCCTCCCTATTGTCCCAAGGAAACTTGTACCAACAACGGAAGGGGCTGTCTACTTCTAAACCTATCAATAAACAGAAAGCCCGCAATGTTTGTCTCTAATCAAACTATGTCTTCACCACTCGTATCAGTTTTCTTTTAATATCATTTGTTTTTCAACCCGCTACTGATACCTCGAGACCTATCGCTTTCATACTTTGCACTCATCTATGTTATACAAATTATCATTACCCACTTACTCCAAGTCACCTCATTCATGCCTCCCTGTGAAACAAACTTGCCCGGCCCTTCAACGCCGTCAACCCAAGACCCCGATACCTCCCATATCGCGAAGATGGAGGACTCTATCCATGGCCCGTTGGTCCTACTAGATGGGCCGAAACGACTTCCAGATGGCTGTCTGAATTCTGATTCCAAGGATGATAACAAACAGCCCCTCACTGAAACTGCAGAAATACAATCACCCGCGGATGACGGGCAGACCAAAAAGCTGGGTGATTCAGAAAACCCCAGTGTCTGTAGTCCCTCGGATGCAAGCAGTTCAGAAAATGAACACCACGAGCTCAAGATCTCGCCGGCCTCTTCTCTTAGTCAATCTCAACCTAGTCTTAAGGACTTAGAGCGAGCCGGCGCTGCTTTGGGTCCTGGGCTCGACTCTTGTGCTGGTTACAATACTCCATTCCGGCCACCTCTCGTTGTTAACGGTCTCATCAATATGGTTCCGCAGGGAATTCCCTTTGTTGTACCCGCTGTTAGCGATCCTCCTTACTTCCACGTTGACGGCGTTTCTAACCCAGCTGTCACGGCAAGTGGAACAACTGGTACAAGCTTTGCTGAGTTATTGCGTGATGACAATACCCCCATACCACCACCCACGTGGATCCATGAAGTACGGCGTGAGGTATTCATCCCGCCAGGCTCAGTGGTGCCTGAGATGTGGTATCCAGCATGGACCCCCGCGGAGAGGAAGGCGAAATACATTATGCGACGGAGCCGGCTTTTGCGACTGCCAGATGCCGCTTGGCGGAGAGATGCCCATGATAACCTCGAGGCGGAGTGTGATCGTCAGCTCATGAAGGGGTTGGATCATACGAAGGATCCATGGCTTTACAGCTTTGGTCTCAGGTATTGTACGGGCGATTACCAGGCTATCACTACGGAGTTGGAAGAAGACGCAAGCCCTATGAGCCCCAAAGATGCCGAGGCTTCATGCGATCCGGACACTGAAAATCAAAATAAGCTGTTGACCATGGAGTTCATCCCGTGGCGTGGATCTCTCACCTCCCGGGTAGAGGAAATCACGGAGTATCCCGGCTACACGGAAGACTTCCCAATCCCCCCCACCGAGAATTTATTCCTGAGATCTGTAGATCACGATATGTTCCGGACAAAGGAGATCAAGCTAGCAATTTGGCCTGAAGCGTAGGTTTATGTTTCCAACTTTCAATCTACTCAACTAACATTCCTGCAATCCGACCAGTTTCCCAACATGTCCTACCCGCTGTTCTGTGTTTCTCATCAACGAAATGACGCCCTCGGTTCAGAAGACCTTGCATCAGGACGTAGGCTACGAGATCCCTTGGGAGGATGAACTCCTTGCGGATGATGTTCCACTCGAGCGTCAACAGATAGAACTACACTTCGCCAGTGTACCTGAGCCGCTGGAGTACGTACTTGACGATTCTCTACCCTATGTTACAGTTGCCGACACAATGGATCTGAAGTTCCCAGCCAATGAGCGGGGGATCGTGGGAAAGTTTGCACCCGACAGTCCACTCAAATTCAACGTCAGAGTCTCTCGAGACAACCCACATTTGGTACCAGCCATGTTGAACGATGCTCAACCAGATTTCAAAGTTGCGGCTGCCAAACTATTGGATGAGCTAGAAAGCGAGAACAAGGAGTCGAAAGGAGATGACCAAAACAAAGTCACTATTCCAGACGTTAGTACTGTTCCGCTTTTGGAGCCTCACGCATGTATCAAGTTGAGTGGCAACGTCACCACGATTGAATTTGATGAGGCTATCCCCACCAGAGCTATTTTAATCAAGTTCTGGGGGGAAAGGAGACACTACAACGAAAAGATTTTACGGACAGTGGAGGTTCACGGAGCCCAAGGGCGGCGGGTCTTCCATTCGGAGGTCGAGTCTCGGTAAACAACTGTTTTAGGAGAAAAAGCGAAGGTTTTGCGGGGTTGTAGGATTGGTGTCTCAGATACGTCGTCTTCAAGCGTTGTTGCCACTGGCCAACTGTAAGCCAAAATGTTGCGAGGTCATGGATGACAGTCTGAAGCTCGGAGCTCCGTATATAGCTATGATGTTGTCAGAATAAGCGAAAATAAAAAGCGTGGTGAATTCGGTGCTTCATATGATGCGTTCTTGTCCCCGTGATGTATTTGTGAAGCACAAAGGTAATTTTGGCCTTCAGTTGGAGTATAGTATCGTTAACAGCTGATGGATTGATCTAAACTAAGACTTTTACGTCATAGTCAAGCTACAGAATAGGACATTTCTCGTTTTGAGTGCCAGCTGGTTGATCGGTCCGCAAGAAAGTCAAGAGTGTACATACTGGTTTTTCTCTTTCGCAAAATCCTGTTTCTATTCTAACTCTTTTCCACACACATCTGTGTCAGCTTTCTTACAAAACCACTTGGTTTTCATTGATTAATTATTCAAATCTCACCTACACTCCGGAAACTTCACCAATATGTCAGATCGGCCGCCAACTAGAAGAACCGGGACTAGAAGGGAGAACTACGTGTTGGCTCGTGGGGAACCTGGAAGAGCTCTGGGTGGACTGGCAATCGGAACAAATGGGCAGGGGAACGGACGAACCCGGCGTGGAGTGACGTTCAACGTGCCGCCTGGGACATCCAGAATTCCACGTTCTGGACAGAGCAGTACATCCTATCCTGCTCTTCAAAACCTGTTCTACAACCATGATCAAACGAACCCATTTCTCGATTCCCGCAAATACGAACGCTATCTGTCGTACGAAGAGATGGCGTTGAAGAGAGAGATTGAGAATATGCACCGTGACGGACATCATGATCACGTCGCGAGGCAGATTCATCAGCAGAATTCGGTGTTTGACCGCTTTGGCGCGCAAAACATCTATACCTCGCATTCGCCGCTGCTGCCTTTGGGAAACCCGCCGAGACCGAGAGCGCTGGAGATGAGTGAGGAGTTTCCTTGGACGACGAAGGAGAGACAGGGCATGATGGAGATTCTTGAGCAGGTTCGCACTTTGAGAAACCCCGATCCTCTGGATGACGAGGTTACGGGTGCCGATTTTGATGCGGTGTTGTTGTCGACTATGACGGATGTCAAGTGTCCTTATTTCTTTAGCTTTGCGTATAGATACTGTCTTGCGGATCGTCTGCCGTTGACGAGTTTGTCTCAGTCGTCTGGTGGGAGTGCCGATGAACAGGTTACAGGAAACGGATTGATTGACTATGGTGATCAGGCGCCTAGACTTTTGACGATGGAATTTCTTCCGGCGCTGGGGGCTCTTACTGAACGTGTCCCGGAGGTGCCTTATTTGAGCCCCTACTCTACTTTGGAGATGGTTCCCATGACAGAGCATATCGTTCTCCGCTCACCCGATCGCTCTACTTTTGACGTATCGGATATTAAGCTGGCTCTGTGGCCCGATATGTAAGTTCCCTTACTCACGATGACGTCATTTAACTAACCATTTTCCACCATTTAGTCGGGGCAGAGGTAAAGTTCGTTGTGCAGTGTTCCTCGTCAATGAGATGACACCGTCCTTGGCTAAAACCTGGGACCATCAAATGAGATATCAGATGCCGAATGAACCTGCGATTTATCTTGGATCTCCGAAACAGCCTATCGATCACTTGGTTTCCACTCCGCCCATTGAGCCTGGTGAATTCCATGAGTTTGTCCCCGGATGCACCCCGATCATCATCCGCAGCCGGGACCGTGAGTTGAATTTCCCGCCTACTGATCGGGGACTCATTGGTAAATTTGGACCAAACTCCCAGATCAACTACAACTTGAGAGTTGATAGAGATGATCCCCACTTGGTCCCGCCTACATTGAAAGATCCGGAGTCTTCTTTCAGTTCATTGACCTTTGAAGTGCTGCGAAACATGCCCCCGGTCAAGTCTGAGGGGTCCACGACGGAGAACGTTGAAGATCCCGATGATGTGCCGTTTTTGGTTCCTAACGCTCTGGTTGAGTTGGATGACCTAACCACTACTCTCAAGTTCTTAGATACAGTTAGAACTAGTATGATCGTCATTAAGCTTTGGAAATCCGAACGCTCATTCGACGAGTCTATGTTGCGGGTTATTGAGGTTCGCGGATTCGAGGGGCCTAGAGTTTTCAGACGTGAGGTTGACCCTCGTTAAGTTATATATATACCGATATATAGCTAGAGATAGATAAAAATTGAGATCGTTTTTGATGTTCTTGTGGTGACTTATGATAAACGTCGTTTCTACAAAAATTGATTGAATTTGCAAACTAAGCAATCACTTATACATACGTCTCAATGGAAGTCACGTGATTGATATCGGAGCGGGGCCAGTGGGGCCGATGCTGACATACACAGGCAACCGGCATCACAATGCGATTTCAATCTCAATGGACGATTTTATTGGTTCAATTTGCCCTGAAGGTTGCATATCCGGGCATAACGCACTGCAAATACAGCATGATAGATGCAGCTCGCATTCGATAACAACCCCGCAGATATAGCACAAAACGATGACAAATGGGAAAAAGGCAAAATAGCAGTTGTGGTGCATGTGGACAGATGACCAGCTTACTTGCAGCTTGAGTGGCCTATCAGAACTAGAATACACCGGCTGATGCCTGCCTTTCTAGGGCTCGGCAGAATTGCTTTGACGTGGTGGTGCGAAAAACCCGCAATCTGTTTAAATGTTCAAAGTTTGTTGTTTAATTCATTCCACATACACACTTTTTTACTTTGTTGATTTTCTTCATCCTCATATCGATCGGGCATAATTGACTCGTTGAATCCGCCTTGCAGTACTACACGGCCATATTGATCTTTGGATAACCCGTTTACCACACTATCATCCATGTTTCACCAAATCTAACTACCAATTCACATAAAGTCATCCCACAATGTCGCAACATCCAAATCAAAATAACCGTGACGAGGGACAACCGCCCGATGAGCCTTCCTACCTAAGATTCCTTGTACAAAACGATCTGCGCCCCGGCGAAGAACCGCGCAGACCTGAATCCGTTCCGGCGCCGCCCCAAAGAGACAGCCGCATGAGTCCCGGTGGCGAACCCGACCATGCGCGAACTAACCTCGGATACAGTTTTATCATGGGACCTGTCCGGCCCCCATTACGTTTGGAACCCTCGGCGGTGCGACAGGCTTTGCGCGATCGGGAGCTAGAGCAACAACGACGAGAGGCATCGATGAGACCTACGCGAGCGCAACAGTCGCGGGCGAGACGCATACAAGAGGCATTCTCCGGATCAAGAACCGTCCGTGCTGAGGAGTTCGTCATGGGTCCTAGTCCGGATATGTTCCTTCCGCCTGGCTTCTTAGGGCCTCCGTTGCCGAGGTCTAGAAATTCGGAGAGTGAGAGATACCATGAGGCACCGCAAAATATGACTTTTCGTCAATTGCTTCGGCGATATATCCCACTGACAAATCCGTGGATGCCCCCAAGACGGCCTACAGCTGAAAACTCCGATGATCCTTCTCCTGCTGTTCCCATGTGGCCGCCTGGTGCGATAGCTCTTACTGGGCCTCTGGATGTGAGACTCGGGGGGTTTGATCTCGGTGGGTTGGATTCCGGTGAAGATCCGATGGATATGTCTCACCCGCCCTGGGGTCCAGAAACTACTCAACAGGAAGAACAAGCAAGTCAGCTCATTTCACGACAGCAGATTCTCGGACACAGAGGATCTAGGTGGAGACGGAGAGCAGGTGATAGAGCTGAGGATGAGTTTGATATTCGTATGGTTGCGGGATATGACCCAGATACAGATCCGTGGGTATACAGCTTTGCGCTACGATATTGCTCCGGGGGTTTCCAACCTCGGCGAAATACTTCGAGTGGAAGTGGAACGGGTAGCGGGGCATCACAATCTGTGGAGATAGAGAACGTGAAAAGACCATTGTCCATGGAGTTTCTCCCATGCCGTGGTAATCTAGTTAGACGCTTCGAGCAGTGGCGTCCCACAACCCCATTAGGGCTTTATCCACAACCTCCAACTGAGGCTATCTTGCTACAACCACTTAATCGACGAGCATTCCGAACAACGAAAATCCGGCTAGCTTTGTGGCCTCAAATGTAAGTCAACCTCTTCTCATATGACCTCACAAACTAACAATCTGACTGTAACATTAGCAAAAACGACTTTAGGACACATTGTGCCGTCTTTCTGATCAGTGGAACGACGCCGGGTATTCAGGCAACCCTTGACCATACTATTGTGTATGATTCACCCACTGGACAAGACAATGAACTAAACAACCCGAGAGGCGGTACTTGGCCAAGGCCAAACGCAACACACATTGCACTTTTACCCGAGGCGTTTCAAAGCACTATCTCTGATTGTAAGCCAACAGTCACGCGTGACGATGAGTTAGATCTGAAGTTCCCCGCCAATGAGCGTGGAATCGTCGGTGTGTTCACAAACAGCAGTCCCTTTAGATATAACGTGAGAGTGGATAGAGAAAGTCCACATCTAGTTCCCCCTGCGTTGGATGCGGAATACCCTACCTTTGACACTATTATAGGCGATGTGGTGACGTCACTAGAGAATGGACAAGAAGGCAGGGATTCTGACGAAGATGCTACCATGACTGAGAGCTATACTCCAGGAACCCTTTTGATTCCTCATGCTAAGGCCGAGTTGAGTGATCATGTTACAACTATCGAGTTTCCTGAAGCCATCTCTACTGATGCCATCCTTATCAAGTTCTGGAAATCCTGGAGATCTAACAAGGAAGTTACGTTGCGCATGTTGGAAGTTCATGGGATTGACGGTATGAGGATCCTGAAATCAAAACCACCCATGCGTTAAGTCATATGTCTATAGATTTATATATTGATCCCGTTATTTCCGTTCATCGTCACCCTTTATCATACACCAACCATGCCATCTTCCAGCCTAAATGAGGTTCCTCTGTCGACTCATAATGGCAAATCGTTTGTACAACCTGCATCGTTCGCCCCGTTTCCTCTTTTAATCCCATTCCCCTCCTTAACCCTAGTCAATTAACCTAGTAACCCAGGCCAAACGTCATGGCTCATCATTTGCAATCGACTGATTCACCGCCTACTAAATGCGCTCACCGGAGGCAGAGGCCCCTAGGAAAACCCCATTTCCAGCGGTCCAACCCCGCTGAAAAGCGCGGCAGAAAAAAAAAAGATGGTGGATTGGGATTTTGAGTTTTCTGATAATTTTTGTTTTTTGCGTTGGATGGGATCAAGATATAAGAGGTTTGCATATTCTTGGTTTTGTATTGTGATTGTGGGATTTTGTTTTTCATTGTGATATTCATCTTCTTTACGAGCTTTACTTTTACTGTTCTAGACTTATTTTTCTTGTTGTCTGGAACTTTGTACCAAACGTCTTTTTTTATCTTCTTTTACACTTATACACTTCAATTACCTTTTGATCAACTCGACAAAATGGCCGTCAGAGCGCAGTTTGAGAACTCCAACGAGTGAGTCGATAAATCCACCATAATACGTCTCAATGGGAACGGTCAAGTCGATATAGCAGGTCCGGTTTGGTGGGGCTCGTCCGGTTTCACCAGACGGATCTGGCGGTGGCGATGGCGGGGCGGGGCTTGCTAGCAGCAATGACAGTATATGACCCCGCGGTTCCATCCGTCTACTCGGCTTACTTCTCCTGTTTTGCGCCTATTCTTCCGGCTTCTCTACGAACTACATGCTGACTAACTTCCTCTAGGGTCGGTGTTTTCGCGACTCTCACCAACTCTTATGCGCTGGTTGCCGTCGGTGGCAGTGAGAACTTCTACAGTGTTTTCGAGGCTGAACTTCAGGGTGTGATTCCCATCTGCCGGACGACCATTGGCGGTACGCGCATCATTGGTCGGTTAACAGCGGGGTAAGTGTACAAGATTCTCAACATCTCAAGTCCTAATCTAACAAGCCCATCACAGTAACCGCAAGGGTCTCCTCGTGCCTACCACCACCTCCGACCAGGAACTCGCCCACCTGCGCAACGCCCTGCCCGACGAAGTGCGGATACAACGCATTGAAGAGCGTCTTTCCGCTCTCGGCAACGTCATTGTTTGCAACGACCACATTGCCCTTGTGCACCCCGATCTGGAGCGTGAAACCGAGGAAATCATCAGCGACGTGTTGGGTGTAGAGGTTTTCCGCCAGACTGTTGCTGACAACGTGCTTGTCGGTTCTTACATGTCTTTGTCTAACCAGGGTGGTCTCGTGCATCCTAAGACTCCCACGCAGGACCAGGATGAGCTTTCGGCGCTCCTTCAGGTCCCTCTGGTTGCTGGCTCTATTAACAGAGGTTCGAACGTCATTGGTGGCGGTATGGTGGTGAACGATTGGATGGCTGTGACGGGTCTTGATACTACGGCGACAGAGTTGAGTGTGGTAGAGTCTGTCTTCCGTCTGGGTGAGGGTGCCGCGCCGGGACAGATCAACACCCAGATGAAGGACTCTATTGTCGAGTCTTTCTACTAAGTGTTGGGCTGTAAAATGGGGGTTGTGATTTACTTGTGCAAGCATGATATCAGATATGTGTATAAAAAAACTTCAAAAGTGTAGCCGTCTTTGTGAGTCCATTGTAAGGGTTGTACATCGTAGGGTTCGGAAGGTTGTAGCTCCCTTACACAGCCAGCTTGGGCTATGATGTAGGAATGGGGCTTGTAGAGCTTGTCTAAGGCAGTGGCATTGATTCAGTTCATAGTAACGATATAGCCTATATCAAGGGATCTGTTCCAACCATTTTACTGAAAGGCCGGTGCTTATATATTGTTTGAAGTTGTATAATATCAATGCATCCAAACATGTCATCATATGCGGCTACACAGTCTATAGCTACTTCTGCATAAGCTAAATTGAATGCATATGGGTGTCTGTCACGAACCACAAGTTCTAGCCTATACTCACAACATGTACATATGTACATGTGTATCAATTATTTCGGAAGTTCGGCCACACATTGGAATGTGTACAACGCCGCCTTGGGTAGATTCGTGGAACAATTCACTAGGTCATCCCTAACCGCTAGAATGCTTCCACTTGCAGCATCTTATAAGACCTGTAGAAACCGTCCCGGCGTGGCTTCCTGATTGGGAAGAGGGAGGGGGTTTGCCGGAATGGACTTTGATGGGAAGTCCGGTGGAAGGGACGGACGTGGGCAATATACGGGGAATTGAATTCAGTAGTGAATTGGATTTAGTTTGTAGGTGAGAAAAAGAGTTTTTTATGGAGATTCTTAAAGTATCGACATACGCATACCTGCTGAGCCTCGTGGACATAAATCCTATCGTGTGGAATAGTAGACACCCCTGAACCCTTGGCTGTCTTGCGCTCGTGGTCTTTGACGGCGGTGGGATTCTTGTGGTCATTGTGTTTGTGGATGGCAGGCTGAGGCTTTATGCGTCATCGAGGGCTGAGATTTAACTGGCCGTACAAGAAATTCGCACGACAAGGGCGGTGACAAAGCACGTTGCGTTGGATGCTTTGTTAATGTCAGGGCCTACTTAAGGTTATGGTAATCCGTACGCAAGCACTAGATTCTTGTTCCAACCCTTTTTAGCACGTACAAGTGACATTTCCCGTTAGTGCAGTTCGAGCTCGGCATATATATTGAGGTGACGCCCGGCTTTTGATTTGCAAGTATTGGTCTATTCTTGTCACACATCTGTTTTTCAAACTCGTCTTTTCTTTTTTACTTTTTTTTTCTGGCTTGTCGCACACTACGGACTTGTTAGTTTCTGAAACATCTATTATAGCCTTTTATCGACCATTGCACCTGCAGCTTCGGCCAACAGCTGAAACGACCAAGCCCGCATCTTCACCGAACGCACATACATTTCTGCACCTGCGTCTGTGTCTATCTCTATCTCTACATCTGATCTATCAACTTTACCGAAGAAATATCCGCTGTCTATCGATTTCTCCGGCCTCCTCTATACACACAAACTACATAGAATACGATACTACTGTCTTTTGCGCCACTGGCCTGGAACCATTGCTCCTTGCTTTCTATCCCGACCACTCTGAATCTAGCGAATCGGGCGTGTGCGCTTCACTCCTTGTCTCTGCAAGCCTGCCTTCGCCTCAATCACCCCTACGTAACTGTATTGTACGCGACGACCGGGTCGTGTTGCCTTGGTCTCTGGTGACGAGCATTGAGAAACAAGAAAGACATAGAAAGCCCGACCTTTTTTTTGCGACAGATTTTCGATAATTGTCTTCTTTTCACATCTTCTTCTTTCTTGTCATTTCTCGATTCTTGCCTTTTGGACCTGCATATTCTTGTTAGTCCCTTTGTCTGTGCTGCTTTTGCACTATTTGAATCCTTCATCTTTGTCAACTATCACAACCACTTTTACAACCATATCTACAGCTACAATGGCTATGACAGGCGATGACCGTCCTTTGGACATCTCCCCCACTCGCCGTGCTTTCGGCTGGTGGAAGAAAGTCGACGGGGTAACTCCTCCCCCTACCACCCCGCTTCCCACCAAAACGACCTATGAGGAAGACGACGAACTCCTTAAGAAGCCCGAACTCTTAGATCTCTCCGCCGTTGTTCGTCCCAAGAAGAAGCGCTACATCGTCCTTGGGGAACTCCCTACCGAAACTGATCAGGAACTTTTCGATCTTAACATTGCCGACAAGATTGGCCCCGAACCGAAGACGTTAGCGTCTACCAGACAGTTACATCGCACTACATGGGCTTTACTCAAGCGTTTCCAAAATGCCTACATTGAACAGACGGTCATGGTGGCACAAATGAAGGGTGAATTGGCTGCTGCTCAGAGTGCAACGGAGCAGGAAGCCTTGAAGTCCAAGAAGCTTGCCAAGGCACTTAAGGAGGCTAAGACGCGCATGCGGGACCAGGACATGTCAATTGAGGAACTTTCCAAGGCCATGGTTTATGAGAAGCATGCGCGCAACGATGGTGATGTCATTGTTCAGCCACCGACTGATGACACCGCTCCTACACCAACTTCACAAAAGCCAATGGATAATGGCCGGTTAAGCGTACGGTCATCCGTCGGCTCAAGTCTTTCAGAGGACCTTGCAGTGGAGAACGACCAGACGGACTGTGAAAGTATGGCGGAAGATGCTAGTGTCTTTTCCCGCTCGCGTAGTCCCACAGGAGCTACCCGGAACGCGGACGATGATCTCATTAAGCCAATGCTTCAACGTGCCCCAACTTCGGGCAGTATCATGTCTACCCGGTCTCTCGCCGCCCCACGCTCGCCACAACCCCGTCCTACTAGTAGCACTGGTAACGGCCTTGGCAAGCTGTTCAAGGGACTCACCGGCCAACAACAACCACAAGAGGTTATCGTCACAAGCTGCAGTAACTGTCGGGATGAGCCGGTAAGTATGGCCTGGGAGACGGTCTCAGTTCTTCGTGATGAAAACAGGGAATTGCGGGATAGAGTGGGGGAGATTGAGGGTGCAGTGGAGGGCGCTCTGGATGTAGTGAGAGCCTCGGGCACTGTTTTGGAAGATTTGAGAAGAGAGGCGGAGTTTGGGAAGAAGGTTGTTGATGATAACAAGGCGGTGGCTGCTGTGGCTGCGACGAGAGAGTGATTTGGGACTTCTTTTTGGGCATTTCATCGGCGTTATCACGTTAAACAGTGCGGATAGCGTGGGTTTCTTTTTGGCGTTCTGGGCATTCTTTGGGTTTATTTTTGTGCTTCCCTTGTTACGATACTCTGCTAGTAAAGCATTCAATGTACACCGTTTCTTTCAATTGTGTGTTGATTCTGTATTCCATATATTGTGTTCTGTGATTGTATTGCTGTAGTTGAGACTTTACTGGATCCAAGTCTATGTCTGTTGTCGTAGTTGAGCCCTCGCTCTATCTCCCCATCTCCTACTCATGGTCATCATCGTGATCCTCCGGGTTGGTGTGGTGATGTTCCTCAGGGAAAAAGTAGTCATAAACACAGTAAATAGCGAAAGCACCGGAACCCCATCCGAGACCAGGTAGAGTACGCTTGAAACGGTTCCAACGGCTAAAAGTGCCGGTATAGCGCCAGGCCTCATTGCGTTCCCACGGGTCGTAACGGGGGGTGCCGCCGGCGGCGCGGAAGGCGGCTATGTCGAAGCGGGCGGGGCCATGGTGGGGACCCACGGCGTTAAGGAGGACGCTGGCCGGGAACGTCAGTTAGATACCGGGGTTGTAGGCCGGGATTTCACGAGAAACATACCGAGTTGCGCGGAACGTAGACATGGTGATGGTGGTGGATTATCGTGAAAGTTCACGGTGTTGTACAAGCTAGCTACAATGGTATTCCTTGGATAAGTGCTATAGTCTACCCGGCTAAACAGTGGGTGATTTTTTACGGTCACGGCCATATATCGCGCAGCATATTTGGCGGTCACCGTGTCAATATACTTGTAACCCTACGACAACTGCCTCCCGCCAGCCTGTCCGAGCTCCAATTCTTCCGCTGGTGTCTTCCCCTCCACTACATCACCGAATCATTGAGTCTATTCCCATCACGTCCTGTTACAAGTTGTTTGAATCTGTTGTCGTTTTCTTCAGCCTCGTGCTATTACTACTCCCTTTTAGCGAGTCTTTTTTTTTTCGTTCCAATATAGATTTCTGCCACGCCAGCTTGCCCTTTGTATCGGCTGCCGAGGGTTATCCTGTTTTTTTTCTCAACACTAGGAAGAAAGGGTATCTACCTACGCACGCCGTAGTCCTCGCGATTACCTAGACTCATTGGCTTAGAGTTGCACTTTCCGTCTTCATTTTGCCGGGTGTTATCGTGGTTTTCGGTCACCGGTTTTCACCTCCGTTAGGTGCTCCTCTTTGTTTCGGCTACCTGCCGGTGATAAACAATCCCGCGAGTCCGACAGCCGACAATTGATCGATCGAGCTTCTATATCCCGCCAATCAACACCTACAATTGGCTTTGCCTCGGACCCTTCCATCCCCGGTCTATATCTTCGTTGCTTCATTATTCTCCCGACACCCTGATAGTACCCCAGTCCGGTGTTTATCGTAATAACATCACGATTCAAACTACCGCCTGGCCTGCGGCCCGACGTGCCAAATTTTAATATGCCACCCAATATGCGCTTCAATCCGGGCCCGATGGCGGGTCCTCAGTATCACCAACAGCAGTTCTCGCATGCCCAGCAACACCATGCTGCGGCTAACGCGCAGTATCTGGCCAGCAATGCTCAGATGAACCCGTTTGCTGCGGGTGTAGCCAACAACAACCTTGCCATGGCATTTAATGCCAGTATGGTTGACCCCTCACGGATGCACTCTGCCGCCAATACGTACCAACAACAGCAGGCACAGCAGGCACAGCAACAACAAGCTCAGCAAGCTCAGCAACAAGTTCAGCAGCAGCAAGCACAGCAGCAACAACAACAGTATGCCGGCCAACAAGCTTCTCAGCAAGCGCAAGTAGCCCACCAACATGTCCAAACTACACCTCAACAGCACATGAGTGCGCAACAACATCATGTCCAACATCACCCGACGCAGACACACATCTCAGTCAACGACTTTGTCAATACCCCGCAAGCCCCACGTAACCAAAACAAGGGTCGGATACGTGAGGTTTGGGCCCACAACCTGCACGAGGAAATGGCGCTGTTGCGGTCATTAGTGACAAAGTACCCATATATCGCTATGGTGGGTTAACTTGACAGGCTTTTCAAGCTTCCAATGACTAACTTTGTTTCAGGATACCGAGTTTCCCGGTGTTGTCTCCCGTCCAATGGGTAGCTTCCGCGGCAAGAGTGATTACCATTACCAATGTCTACGGACGAACGTAGACATGTTAAAGGTGATTCAAATCGGCATTACTCTTTTCAACGAGGCGAGCGAGATGCCGCCTCCAAGACTCAGCCCCGAAGACTTGGACCCGCTGGTGCCAGTTAAGATGCCTGGGAATGGCCAATGCCCATACTCATGGCAGTTT
Source organism: Huntiella savannae (assembly GCA_001483325.1). NCBI lineage: Eukaryota > Fungi > Ascomycota > Sordariomycetes > Microascales > Ceratocystidaceae > Huntiella > Huntiella savannae. The sequence goes on along the minus strand of LCZG01000028.1, from coordinate 57,612 downwards.
AACTTCCAATTCTCACTTCGTAATGACATGTACAACGAGAAGTCGATCGAGTCTCTTCAGACGGCAGGTATTGATTTTGCTGCGCTTGAAAGAGATGGAATCGATCCTCACGAGTTTGCTGCTTTGCTGATTCCATCGGGTCTTGTATGCTTTGATGACGTAAAGTGGATCAGTTTCCACGGTGGCTACGATTTCGGATATCTAACCAAGCTGCTCATTTGCGAACCATTGCCAAATGATGAGGTTGATTTTGATCGTGTCATGAAATTGTACTTTCCCGCTACTTACGATGTCAAGCATTTGATGAAGCACGCTATCAAGCTCAACAACTCTGGGATGCTCAGTAGTATTGATGCTCAAACCATTGACATTCTTACCAAGTTTGAGCACAAGTCGGGTCTGGAGAACATTGCTGAGACTCTTAAAATCAAGCGTGTTGGTTCAGCTCACCAGGCTGGTTCGGACTCGCTTCTCACTGGTAGAGTCTTTTTCCAGATGAGACAGCGGATTTTCCGTGGAGTAATTCCGCCGGAGCATGTGGGTCGGGTGTGGGGTTTGAATATTCCGGATAACACGTTTGGTATGCCAACTATCACAGCGATGGATTCCAGTATGAATGGCACTGTTATGAATGGCAATGTCAACGGTAATGGATATCCACCCAATGGAAACGGACCCAGTACGCCTAATACGACACATGCTACGCTGTCAATGACAAACACGCCAAACCGACAGACGCCTGGTGGTGGTAATGGCAACTTTGGTCACTTTTCACACCATCGCGGCTAGAGGTAGAAATGGAGTTAGTGGCCGGGTCAGCGAGGGTGGGGAGTTTTGATGATTTCTTTTTGTCTCTTTTTTCTTCTTCCTATGGTATCTGTTATTCCGTCTTCCATGACGGGCGGAGTTTTGGGTCTTGGATAGATTATTGTGCTTCATGAGTTTATTACGTTGGTTTCTGTATGTTACAATTTTTGGCATAATATATTGTTAAAGTGCCCTAAAGTATGGTTTATAAAAGTGCTTATGGAATATACACACGCTGGTGGTCGGCACGTCGGAAGACACGGCCCGTTTTGAAATCCATCCATAAATCCTTTTCGATGCCCGCTGTCTCGGCATATTCCGTCAATGCTTGTTTACTGTACGCATTACCAGAAGGTAAGCGAACCATATCTGATCCCATGCAACTTCTCGTGTGACACGCATAGGGCAAGTTTCCCGCCAGGGCATTCAACTCCGGTGAACAAACAGGACAAGCTGGCGCCGGGACAACAGGGAGTTTCTCACGATCCAACTCATCTACTAAATATTCTGCGCTCTCGGATGCCTCCTCGGACGGCTCGGGGGTGGTTTCTGTAGAGTCGCTACTCTCCGGTGTCCGCGTGTCTGCAGGGGCTATGATATCAATGACTCGGTATGGGGCTACGGTGATACCAGCGGTATTGATGTTATGGATCTGAGCTGGGGTAATGCCATCTACCACGTCCATGGCGAGAGGACTCTCGTGTTCTTCGCCGGGGACGGGGGAAGGTGAGTCGATAGATATGGGTGAGGCAGAGGACGACGCAGGGACTTGGCAGGCGGGGGTTTTTAGTGCGGATATGCCGGTGCGGAGAGTAGCGATTAATGGGGCGGTTGTGGGGAGGTTATGGAGGGCGCGAAAGGAGCTGGTGAATAGTTCGTTGAGGGTGTTCCAGCGTGTGGGGGAGAATAGAGGGG